>OX459108.1:2220234-2566234 GCA_949775045.1 Metridium senile | reverse complement strand
TGACCACGCCCAGCGCATAACTCGATGCAACTAAAACAGCTTAGTGTCATCGAATTAAGCGCTACAGACTTCAAAAATAGAAAAATGTGTAAATAAAATGAAAAAAGAAGAAAAAACTTTGTTTTTATATATATTTTATGTTTAAAAAACTGGGTTTTTTTTATATATATATTTTAGTTTTGAAAAATGGGAAAAAACATTTCACTACAATATATTGATATAAAAGCAGATAATTTGTATTTTTTTATTATTTTATTTGTATTTAAAATCACAGAGTATCTAAAATGATCACTTTACATATAATCTGTATTTACATATTTTTATTGAAATGACCACTTTACATAAACATGCCTAAACCCCAATAAAGTACATATTTTCGGTAAAAATATAATCTGGTCAAAGTACTAGTAAATGTGGATATTGGAAACCGTGTTTCTCATTTTTGACTTTTTCATTCATTTCCAAAATAATAGTACATGCAATTTGTAAAAAAAATGATTTTTAAAATTCTTTTAAGCGAAAGCGATAGGAATTCTTCTTAAGCTAAGAAGAGCAAAATCCTCTGTTGTCAGGTTTGCGGTGTTGGTAGCTTTAATCGAACTAGGAGGGCAAAGTTATGTAAGTTTGAACAATAGTCCTATAAGGAGCAATAAAAGTTTTGGAAATGAAGGATTATTTAAGATATAAACTGAAAAGTTTCGAGATTGCTGTTCTCTTTCGGATTATAAATCTTCATATCTACTGGATATGATTCTTTTTGTATGCAACAAAACCACAAATGTCAAACCTTCCTGTTGTTATCATATTGACATGGCAGGTTATTTGTTTTTGCTAGTTTCAGAATGATTAGCTTGTTATCCAAAGTACGTAGTCAACACGAAATATAATACTGTACTAATGGTGTCTGTAAAAAAAAATAATGTATTTGAACATTGATTAAAATTAAATATTTATTCATGCATTTTCAAATCCATATTTATTCATAACTACTTTAATTATCATATTTATTCATTCCAAGATTTCAAATTAAAGATTTCAAACAAGAACAATATCAAATATAACAACATAAATTATCCTGATTCAGTATGTCGTGCTTATGTTGCGTATGATTAAATGTGCTTGCATTACAAGCAAAGAACGTGAACAAGAGGTTAAAAAACAATAAATATAATAATATTTATAAACAATAACGTAATATTAATTACAATGAACTGAAATTACCATAAAATTAAATATAATAATATTAAATATAATTATATTAAATTACTTCAACAGACCGGGAAGTATATGCTCGTGCCCTCATTATCAGTGAAAGAAAACGGTTTCGATTGGTCCAAAAATGTACATAATAATAATATTTCTTTCTTGACACTTGCCGCTTTTTTTCAGATTCATTAGAAATATGTTCGGTTAAGATGGTTATACTTACTGCGTAAGACACTACAATAAAATGTACACAAAGTGTACACCTTTTACGCTTTCATTAAATCACGGGTTAGTGAATCCTAAAACCACACTTAGTGCATAGTACGGAACTTCATTACGTGCTAATGCAAACAACTCTGATTTGTTTTCAGTCCAGTGAAATGTCATTTTCGACGAAATACATTGTGAATACGACCGTATTCTAAGACCGTTAGCTAATGAACGCGGGATAAGTAACCACTACGGCAACGACGTCGAAAACGGCATATTACAATAGACCTAATTATGAGATACAATAGTTACGTGATAATGTGCAGAGCTGTAAAGATATTTATGCAAAACTACAACGTGAAAAATCTCAATTTGTTTTACTTTTTTTTCTTTCTTTATTTCTTTCTTATTTTTTCTATATTTTCCCTTTTTTCTTTTTTTTCTTTTTTAATTTTATAAATATTAACTTTTCTGGGGTGTTCCGGGGGTGTTCCGGGGTGTTCCGGGGGTGTTCCGGGTGTTTTACAGACACCGTTGAACTAAAGCACTTTATGGGTATCTTATATTCACATAATCCTATCGATCAGATGGAGCTATATTTCCACGCATTGCAAGGGGGTCTATTAAGACAGGCTACTAGATTACGATGATTTACACGGGATACACCAAGCTCAGTCATTTGAATACAGCTGAATTTATATTCAAAAAGTATTCCTTTTTATTCCTTTCTCTTAGCTTTATAAAGCAGTACGTTGATATTGGCAAGTTTTAAAGAACAAAGGAGTCAGCGAGTTTTTTTAAGATAAGCATATTCAGTTCACCTGATTAATCAAGCTGTATTCGTTGATTATGCTTTCAGTCAACAAAAGCCGATAAACTTTGATCACCTTGAGATCCATATTTCTCCTTTTTGAAAAATAATAATTTAGATTATTATAAACTGAAGAAATTGAGCAATATAAATTTGTTTGATATAATCGTCACAATAAAGTACGTTATTAACTGATCCTTTAATTGTCTCATGCTTCGTTTTTCTTCATCCATCTACGACATCACGTACCTGAATTCGACTTTTTGGATGTTCAAGTCCAAAACGAATTGACAACATCGATCCGTGTGCATTTTACTGCTAGAATCAACATGATCTGTGATCAATATATATCCTTTATAATCTCGTTACCCTTTTGTTTATAGTTGCTTTTTTGTATTCCTAAGCGGATGATTTGTTGACCGGTGAAAAATTTGTCCGGTAACGTGTAAACGTAGCCTAACAATATTGAATGAGTTGGCCATCTTATGTCTTGTAAAAAAAAAAGAGCTAGTCGAGTTAATTATTAAACGAGCTATTTAAGAGAGCTATTAAACGAGTTATTTAAACCTACAATCATTGACAAAACTGTTGGCACGATTGTTGATTTTGTTATGTTCCTATATCTGTAATACCCCCCCTCCCCCTGTCAATGTTGCTGGAGGGGTATATGAACCTTGTCAATCGCGGGAAACATTTCCAACTCTTGTACTCTTTCATGAAAAACAGCAACATTGTATTGGGGGAGGGGGGTAGACAAACTTATCCTCATAAATGAAAAAAATGATAGACCCACAAAAAAGTGTCCGAAATGTGATCGTGCCAACACATTTTGGCAATGATTGTCTGAGGGACATATTGTGGAATTTCATTAAAAATAAACGAGTAAGAGGTCAGAAGCGTTCCTAATTACAAGCTATGCCTCGAAAGGAACATATTGATATGTAATATGTGTATATCCGACCCCTAACGACATGAAAACTAGTGGAAATGTCATTTTGCCGTAGCAACCCTTATATTTAAGTGCGAAATTATGCCAACGTAACAAGGGGATACACCAAAAAAATATTTTAAAAGGTCTCTAACTTAATAGAATGAAGTAATTATCAGAAAAGATATCATCACCTTCACAGTTAATCCAATAATAACCACGTTCTCTTTAAACAATGATTTTCTTATCAACTACATCTTATGTAAATACCTACGAATGTGAAGTTACTTTTGACGTATATGCTATAATTGACGCGCCTCAAAATTGCTACATTTTGTACGTAATAGCGCAAACGTCACATATTGCAAAAGATGCACGTCACTGGTTTGGTACATTATAAAAGTTGTGCATTTGTAAAATAAATCTCATACTTCAAAGCGTTATACATAAAGAACATTATACAACAACTGAGCAGAAAACGTCTATTTGAAGTTCACATTGTGATCATGGCAGAGTCAATGCCGAATCGTTCGCAACGTTTGGTCTATTTAGTTACATACAGTCGAGCAGATCCCGAAAAAGTCCATTCTCGTGAATCGTTTGCAAATATTGTTCGTAATGCATGGGGTACATCAACGACATCGCGTATTGTACAGTTTATAGTCGCTAAAGAAGAGCATAATCACAACGATACAAACAACGACCTGTCCGACAAAGTATATCACTACCATATGGCTCTAAAGCTCAACAAAAGAAGTAGATGGCTTCTAGTTCGTGATACATTAGATGCAAGGTTTGGAATTCAAGTCAATTTCAGCAACAATCACAGTAACTATTATAGTGCTTATCGCTACTGCACAAAAGAAGATACAACACCGTTTTTATCGCCCGACCATCCAAGCTTAGAGGACGAACCGAGAACTACTGCAGCCTCTGCAGCTACAACATCTCGTCGAGCTGATGGCCAAGACAGTGGCCCCAAGAAGAAGCAAAAGAAGAAAAGAAAACGAATGCTAAGCGTCTACGAAGTAACCACTATTATTCGAAACAATAATATCAAGACTCGGCTCGATCTAATGGCCTATGCAGCAAAACAGGAGAAAGAGGGAAAAAAAGATCTTGCACAATTTATAGCGAATAGAGGGATCAGAGTAGTAAATGAAGCATTATCTATATCTTCACAACTGCAAGATGCTGAAAAGAAACAAGAACGCTTGAATAAAAGTCGCATAGAACTACTAGTAGAGGAAGGTGAAAAACACTGTATAGAAGGATGTGAAAAGAAATGGCTAGCGGCCGCACTACAGATACTTCACCGAAATGAAATAAATGTGCATGTCTATGCTAGCGCAATACTCAGCACTTCACTATGGACGTGCAAAATATCGAAACATATATATATATGGACCGGCAAACTCAGGTAAAACATTCATGATTTCACCTCTGAAAGCTATTTACCATGCTTTTGTGAAACCGGCAACTGGTGGTTTTGCGTGGGTGGGTGCAGAGGAGTCAGAAGTAATAATCCTCAATGACTTTAGATGGTCGCCTTCTATAATCGCATGGTCCGATTTCTTGCAAATGCTTGAAGGGGATACTATGCACTTAGCCGCACCTAAAAGTTTTGTACAACAAGACATTCTCTTCGACAAGGACTCACCCTTTTTCGCGACTGCAGATGCCCCACTCGTTATGATAAAGGGAGGATCAATAGATCGAATTAATACTGATATGATGAGAGTACGCTGGCATTATTTCGAATTTTGGAGACAAATACCAGAGGTTGAGCAATGTGCAATGAAACCATGCGCACGTTGTTTCTCAGAACTTATTTTAACTAATAAATAAATGAACAAAGAATATGTATGTATGCTAATAAATTTTTGTACATACATTTTTGCTAATAAATTTGTGTACATACATTTTTGTCTGTCTGTCTGTCTGTCTATATATTTATATCTATAATTATATATATATATATATATATATATATATATATATATATATATATATATATATATATATATATATATATATAATATATGTGTAATAAATATAAATATCTTTATATCTATACTACATAGATATATATATATCTATACTTATACTATAGATATAAATATATTTATTATCTCTATACAGAGATAATACATTAAAGAAAACATTGTTTGTATAGACATGACGTCTGTAATGTGTCATTCAACACCATGTGCGCTTGTATATAGTTGTCCGTGAAATAGCAACGGTTCTCCACTGTTAAATAATAGATTACTCCCCAAATTAAACAAATATCCCTCCAATTTTTTCAACAATAGGGTTTGTATATATTCTTTAATTGTCTGACGTTTAGTTTATATTTCAAATTGTAGTATTTAACTCAAAACCAACGGTACTCCACGTTGAATCACTTATAAAAAGATGAAGACATGTTCAAAACAATTAATACAAGTTTTGTGTGGAGTACCGTTGATAAAATGGGCATGTTAGGCTTTTTGAATATAATTTCTGTAGGAAATAGTTAGAATAAACATCAATAAAACATTGATCAAGGTCTAAGCTCTTTTTATTGTTGCACTTAGTGAATCATTACGATTTTACAATGGAGTACCGTGTTCTGCACAGAAGACACTGCACACTATATAAATACTGATTACGTGACAACAATGTGATTGTGAAAATATCAATTTCATAAGACAGTGAAGAGAGTGAAAATGGTCTTTAAAGGCAAAATGGATGTACTAATACAAGGTAGTAAATCTAATATTTAGTTCTTAATCCCTTGGATTTAATAATATCTTCAAGTCTTTTGGGAATGCTTTGAATAGTTTTGTCTATGACAGTTGTATCAAACGAATATAAAGTATCAATAACACGTTCTTTAAAAGTTTCAAAATTCTCTTTAAGAATATTTTGCTCTATAGCATCATTATTTATTTTTCTTTTAACTAAATTAAAAATATTTTCAATCGGATTTAGGTCTGGAGACCTTGCAGGAATACACACCATTGTAGCCTTTGATTTTTTTAGTGCTTTTTTAGCTAATGAGGTATTTTGACTAGGATCGTTGTCCATAACAAATTTTCTGGCTTTGGTTTTTGAAAACTTTTTGAAAATGTTTTCAAAATTTCTAGTAATAAAGTCAGCGAAATACTCGCCATCCATTTTGTGGTATTGTTCAATAAAAATAGCACCTTGTCTATAACTAATAAGAACCAAAAGGTGGAGCCTTCTTCCTCCTGTTAGACTCTTCGAACCCTTAGATGTTATTTGTAATCCCTCATTTCTTTTTCTCCAAACCCTCCCTTTAGGACTCATTGCATTTGCTTTCGGATTGTACTTATGAATAAAAGAAACTCCGTCAAGATAAAATACCATGTCCTCCGTCCAATAGTTTGGTGTAGTTTTCAATGTTTTAACATTGTCTTTTGCAAATTTAAGTCTTTTCTTTCTGTCAGATTCACTGATTAGTCCCTTTCTTCTTGTCTGTAAACTCTTGTACCCTAATCTTTGTATTTCTCTGAGGTAAGTCCGGTAGCTTGTTTTCCGCTGCGAAAGCCCGCAATACTCTATTAAAGATTTCACTGTAAAATTTACGTCCTCTTTCCTGATCCTTTTGATTCCCCTGGATAGAATTCTTCTTTCTCTGTCAGTTAAGTTAGTCTTTCTTCCCAACTTACTTTTCTTGTCGGGTTGTTTTGAATTCCGCTTCATTTTGTTTAAACCAATTCTTCTTACACTGCTTTTTGATATAGAACACATCTCTGCTATTTCAGAAAGAGAGTATGTGTTTTTTCTAAACAGAACATACGCTCTGGCACATTTATAGGCATTAATCTTGCCTTTGAAGACCATTTTCACCCTCTCCAAACGTTGATATCTTCACAATGACGTGTATTGTTGCGTACGCCTTAAGCGCGTGCATTTTTGGGCGTTACTATGGTTATCCAATTTTGCGCGAGCTATAGTATAAATATATCAACTACGAAGCATATATGTGTTAAGGACTGCTTATTACCTTAGAACATTTATTTTGAACACGGGTGTTATCGAATATAGAGCATATAAGTGTCTTGTCATGTAAATTTTACATTCATTTAAAGCACTTTAAACAAAAGTGACGTCACATGATAGTATTAACTTCTTTCTGGAAAAAAATTTGCTACTGTTCAAATCGGTACACTATGTACTTTGTGTCCTGAAAATTTCATATCATTTCCACAACAATGTCAATGGCGTTTTAAGTCATATGTGTCTCAGATGTCTGAGGGACATATTGTGGAATTTCATTAAAAATAAACGAGTAAGAGGTCAGAAGCGTTCCTAATTACAAGCTATGCCTCGAAAGGAACATATTGATATGTAATATGTGTATATCCGACCCCTAACGACATGAAAACTAGTGGAAATGTCATTTTGCCGTAGCAACCCTTATATTTAAGTGCGAAATTATGCCAACGTAACAAGGGGATACACCAAAAAAATATTTTAAAAGGTCTCTAACTTAATAGAATGAAGTAATTATCAGAAAAGATATCATCACCTTCACAGTTAATCCAATAATAACCACGTTCTCTTTAAACAATGATTTTCTTATCAACTACATCTTATGTAAATACCTACGAATGTGAAGTTACTTTTGACGTATATGCTATAATTGACGCGCCTCAAAATTGCTACATTTTGTACGTAATAGCGCAAACGTCACATATTGCAAAAGATGCACGTCACTGGTTTGGTACATTATAAAAGTTGTGCATTTGTAAAATAAATCTCATACTTCAAAGCGTTATACATAAAGAACATTATACAACAACTGAGCAGAAAACGTCTATTTGAAGTTCACATTGTGATCATGGCAGAGTCAATGCCGAATCGTTCGCAACGTTTGGTCTATTTAGTTACATACAGTCGAGCAGATCCCGAAAAAGTCCATTCTCGTGAATCGTTTGCAAATATTGTTCGTAATGCATGGGGTACATCAACGACATCGCGTATTGTACAGTTTATAGTCGCTAAAGAAGAGCATAATCACAACGATACAAACAACGACCTGTCCGACAAAGTATATCACTACCATATGGCTCTAAAGCTCAACAAAAGAAGTAGATGGCTTCTAGTTCGTGATACATTAGATGCAAGGTTTGGAATTCAAGTCAATTTCAGCAACAATCACAGTAACTATTATAGTGCTTATCGCTACTGCACAAAAGAAGATACAACACCGTTTTTATCGCCCGACCATCCAAGCTTAGAGGACGAACCGAGAACTACTGCAGCCTCTGCAGCTACAACATCTCGTCGAGCTGATGGCCAAGACAGTGGCCCCAAGAAGAAGCAAAAGAAGAAAAGAAAACGAATGCTAAGCGTCTACGAAGTAACCACTATTATTCGAAACAATAATATCAAGACTCGGCTCGATCTAATGGCCTATGCAGCAAAACAGGAGAAAGAGGGAAAAAAAGATCTTGCACAATTTATAGCGAATAGAGGGATCAGAGTAGTAAATGAAGCATTATCTATATCTTCACAACTGCAAGATGCTGAAAAGAAACAAGAACGCTTGAATAAAAGTCGCATAGAACTACTAGTAGAGGAAGGTGAAAAACACTGTATAGAAGGATGTGAAAAGAAATGGCTAGCGGCCGCACTACAGATACTTCACCGAAATGAAATAAATGTGCATGTCTATGCTAGCGCAATACTCAGCACTTCACTATGGACGTGCAAAATATCGAAACATATATATATATGGACCGGCAAACTCAGGTAAAACATTCATGATTTCACCTCTGAAAGCTATTTACCATGCTTTTGTGAAACCGGCAACTGGTGGTTTTGCGTGGGTGGGTGCAGAGGAGTCAGAAGTAATAATCCTCAATGACTTTAGATGGTCGCCTTCTATAATCGCATGGTCCGATTTCTTGCAAATGCTTGAAGGGGATACTATGCACTTAGCCGCACCTAAAAGTTTTGTACAACAAGACATTCTCTTCGACAAGGACTCACCCTTTTTCGCGACTGCAGATGCCCCACTCGTTATGATAAAGGGAGGATCAATAGATCGAATTAATACTGATATGATGAGAGTACGCTGGCATTATTTCGAATTTTGGAGACAAATACCAGAGGTTGAGCAATGTGCAATGAAACCATGCGCACGTTGTTTCTCAGAACTTATTTTAACTAATAAATAAATGAACAAAGAATATGTATGTATGCTAATAAATTTTTGTACATACATTTTTGCTAATAAATTTGTGTACATACATTTTTGTCTGTCTGTCTGTCTGTCTATATATTTATATCTATAATTATATATATATATATATATATATATATATATATATATATATATATATATATATATATATATATATATATATATATATAATATATGTGTAATAAATATAAATATCTTTATATCTATACTACATAGATATATATATATCTATACTTATACTATAGATATAAATATATTTATTATCTCTATACAGAGATAATACATTAAAGAAAACATTGTTTGTATAGACATGACGTCTGTAATGTGTCATTCAACACCATGTGCGCTTGTATATAGTTGTCCGTGAAATAGCAACGGTTCTCCACTGTTAAATAATAGATTACTCCCCAAATTAAACAAATATCCCTCCAATTTTTTCAACAATAGGGTTTGTATATATTCTTTAATTGTCTGACGTTTAGTTTATATTTCAAATTGTAGTATTTAACTCAAAACCAACGGTACTCCACGTTGAATCACTTATAAAAAGATGAAGACATGTTCAAAACAATTAATACAAGTTTTGTGTGGAGTACCGTTGATAAAATGGGCATGTTAGGCTTTTTGAATATAATTTCTGTAGGAAATAGTTAGAATAAACATCAATAAAACATTGATCAAGGTCTAAGCTCTTTTTATTGTTGCACTTAGTGAATCATTACGATTTTACAATGGAGTACCGTGTTCTGCACAGAAGACACTGCACACTATATAAATACTGATTACGTGACAACAATGTGATTGTGAAAATATCAATTTCATAAGACAGTGAAGAGAGTGAAAATGGTCTTTAAAGGCAAAATGGATGTACTAATACAAGGTAGTAAATCTAATATTTAGTTCTTAATCCCTTGGATTTAATAATATCTTCAAGTCTTTTGGGAATGCTTTGAATAGTTTTGTCTATGACAGTTGTATCAAACGAATATAAAGTATCAATAACACGTTCTTTAAAAGTTTCAAAATTCTCTTTAAGAATATTTTGCTCTATAGCATCATTATTTATTTTTCTTTTAACTAAATTAAAAATATTTTCAATCGGATTTAGGTCTGGAGACCTTGCAGGAATACACACCATTGTAGCCTTTGATTTTTTTAGTGCTTTTTTAGCTAATGAGGTATTTTGACTAGGATCGTTGTCCATAACAAATTTTCTGGCTTTGGTTTTTGAAAACTTTTTGAAAATGTTTTCAAAATTTCTAGTAATAAAGTCAGCGAAATACTCGCCATCCATTTTGTGGTATTGTTCAATAAAAATAGCACCTTGTCTATAACTAATAAGAACCAAAAGGTGGAGCCTTCTTCCTCCTGTTAGACTCTTCGAACCCTTAGATGTTATTTGTAATCCCTCATTTCTTTTTCTCCAAACCCTCCCTTTAGGACTCATTGCATTTGCTTTCGGATTGTACTTATGAATAAAAGAAACTCCGTCAAGATAAAATACCATGTCCTCCGTCCAATAGTTTGGTGTAGTTTTCAATGTTTTAACATTGTCTTTTGCAAATTTAAGTCTTTTCTTTCTGTCAGATTCACTGATTAGTCCCTTTCTTCTTGTCTGTAAACTCTTGTACCCTAATCTTTGTATTTCTCTGAGGTAAGTCCGGTAGCTTGTTTTCCGCTGCGAAAGCCCGCAATACTCTATTAAAGATTTCACTGTAAAATTTACGTCCTCTTTCCTGATCCTTTTGATTCCCCTGGATAGAATTCTTCTTTCTCTGTCAGTTAAGTTAGTCTTTCTTCCCAACTTACTTTTCTTGTCGGGTTGTTTTGAATTCCGCTTCATTTTGTTTAAACCAATTCTTCTTACACTGCTTTTTGATATAGAACACATCTCTGCTATTTCAGAAAGAGAGTATGTGTTTTTTCTAAACAGAACATACGCTCTGGCACATTTATAGGCATTAATCTTGCCTTTGAAGACCATTTTCACCCTCTCCAAACGTTGATATCTTCACAATGACGTGTATTGTTGCGTACGCCTTAAGCGCGTGCATTTTTGGGCGTTACTATGGTTATCCAATTTTGCGCGAGCTATAGTATAAATATATCAACTACGAAGCATATATGTGTTAAGGACTGCTTATTACCTTAGAACATTTATTTTGAACACGGGTGTTATCGAATATAGAGCATATAAGTGTCTTGTCATGTAAATTTTACATTCATTTAAAGCACTTTAAACAAAAGTGACGTCACATGATAGTATTAACTTCTTTCTGGAAAAAAATTTGCTACTGTTCAAATCGGTACACTATGTACTTTGTGTCCTGAAAATTTCATATCATTTCCACAACAATGTCAATGGCGTTTTAAGTCATATGTGTCTCAGACAATCATTGACAAAACTGTTGGCACGATTGTTGATTTTGTTATGTTCCTATATCTGTAATACCCCCCCTCCCCCTGTCAATGTTGCTGGAGGGGTATATGAACCTTGTCAATCGCGGGAAACATTTCCAACTCTTGTACTCTTTCATGAAAAACAGCAACATTGTATTGGGGGAGGGGGGTAGACAAACTTATCCTCATAAATGAAAAAAATGATAGACCCACAAAAAAGTGTCCGAAATGTGATCGTGCCAACACATTTTGGCAATGATTGTCTGAGGGACATATTGTGGAATTTCATTAAAAATAAACGAGTAAGAGGTCAGAAGCGTTCCTAATTACAAGCTATGCCTCGAAAGGAACATATTGATATGTAATATGTGTATATCCGACCCCTAACGACATGAAAACTAGTGGAAATGTCATTTTGCCGTAGCAACCCTTATATTTAAGTGCGAAATTATGCCAACGTAACAAGGGGATACACCAAAAAAATATTTTAAAAGGTCTCTAACTTAATAGAATGAAGTAATTATCAGAAAAGATATCATCACCTTCACAGTTAATCCAATAATAACCACGTTCTCTTTAAACAATGATTTTCTTATCAACTACATCTTATGTAAATACCTACGAATGTGAAGTTACTTTTGACGTATATGCTATAATTGACGCGCCTCAAAATTGCTACATTTTGTACGTAATAGCGCAAACGTCACATATTGCAAAAGATGCACGTCACTGGTTTGGTACATTATAAAAGTTGTGCATTTGTAAAATAAATCTCATACTTCAAAGCGTTATACATAAAGAACATTATACAACAACTGAGCAGAAAACGTCTATTTGAAGTTCACATTGTGATCATGGCAGAGTCAATGCCGAATCGTTCGCAACGTTTGGTCTATTTAGTTACATACAGTCGAGCAGATCCCGAAAAAGTCCATTCTCGTGAATCGTTTGCAAATATTGTTCGTAATGCATGGGGTACATCAACGACATCGCGTATTGTACAGTTTATAGTCGCTAAAGAAGAGCATAATCACAACGATACAAACAACGACCTGTCCGACAAAGTATATCACTACCATATGGCTCTAAAGCTCAACAAAAGAAGTAGATGGCTTCTAGTTCGTGATACATTAGATGCAAGGTTTGGAATTCAAGTCAATTTCAGCAACAATCACAGTAACTATTATAGTGCTTATCGCTACTGCACAAAAGAAGATACAACACCGTTTTTATCGCCCGACCATCCAAGCTTAGAGGACGAACCGAGAACTACTGCAGCCTCTGCAGCTACAACATCTCGTCGAGCTGATGGCCAAGACAGTGGCCCCAAGAAGAAGCAAAAGAAGAAAAGAAAACGAATGCTAAGCGTCTACGAAGTAACCACTATTATTCGAAACAATAATATCAAGACTCGGCTCGATCTAATGGCCTATGCAGCAAAACAGGAGAAAGAGGGAAAAAAAGATCTTGCACAATTTATAGCGAATAGAGGGATCAGAGTAGTAAATGAAGCATTATCTATATCTTCACAACTGCAAGATGCTGAAAAGAAACAAGAACGCTTGAATAAAAGTCGCATAGAACTACTAGTAGAGGAAGGTGAAAAACACTGTATAGAAGGATGTGAAAAGAAATGGCTAGCGGCCGCACTACAGATACTTCACCGAAATGAAATAAATGTGCATGTCTATGCTAGCGCAATACTCAGCACTTCACTATGGACGTGCAAAATATCGAAACATATATATATATGGACCGGCAAACTCAGGTAAAACATTCATGATTTCACCTCTGAAAGCTATTTACCATGCTTTTGTGAAACCGGCAACTGGTGGTTTTGCGTGGGTGGGTGCAGAGGAGTCAGAAGTAATAATCCTCAATGACTTTAGATGGTCGCCTTCTATAATCGCATGGTCCGATTTCTTGCAAATGCTTGAAGGGGATACTATGCACTTAGCCGCACCTAAAAGTTTTGTACAACAAGACATTCTCTTCGACAAGGACTCACCCTTTTTCGCGACTGCAGATGCCCCACTCGTTATGATAAAGGGAGGATCAATAGATCGAATTAATACTGATATGATGAGAGTACGCTGGCATTATTTCGAATTTTGGAGACAAATACCAGAGGTTGAGCAATGTGCAATGAAACCATGCGCACGTTGTTTCTCAGAACTTATTTTAACTAATAAATAAATGAACAAAGAATATGTATGTATGCTAATAAATTTTTGTACATACATTTTTGCTAATAAATTTGTGTACATACATTTTTGTCTGTCTGTCTGTCTGTCTATATATTTATATCTATAATTATATATATATATATATATATATATATATATATATATATATATATATATATATATATATATATATATATATATAATATATGTGTAATAAATATAAATATCTTTATATCTATACTACATAGATATATATATATCTATACTTATACTATAGATATAAATATATTTATTATCTCTATACAGAGATAATACATTAAAGAAAACATTGTTTGTATAGACATGACGTCTGTAATGTGTCATTCAACACCATGTGCGCTTGTATATAGTTGTCCGTGAAATAGCAACGGTTCTCCACTGTTAAATAATAGATTACTCCCCAAATTAAACAAATATCCCTCCAATTTTTTCAACAATAGGGTTTGTATATATTCTTTAATTGTCTGACGTTTAGTTTATATTTCAAATTGTAGTATTTAACTCAAAACCAACGGTACTCCACGTTGAATCACTTATAAAAAGATGAAGACATGTTCAAAACAATTAATACAAGTTTTGTGTGGAGTACCGTTGATAAAATGGGCATGTTAGGCTTTTTGAATATAATTTCTGTAGGAAATAGTTAGAATAA
This sequence comes from Metridium senile, assembly GCA_949775045.1. Lineage (NCBI taxonomy): Eukaryota > Metazoa > Cnidaria > Anthozoa > Actiniaria > Metridiidae > Metridium > Metridium senile. The sequence continues at coordinate 2,551,582 of OX459108.1, read as the reverse complement.
ACATCAATAAAACATTGATCAAGGTCTAAGCTCTTTTTATTGTTGCACTTAGTGAATCATTACGATTTTACAATGGAGTACCGTGTTCTGCACAGAAGACACTGCACACTATATAAATACTGATTACGTGACAACAATGTGATTGTGAAAATATCAATTTCATAAGACAGTGAAGAGAGTGAAAATGGTCTTTAAAGGCAAAATGGATGTACTAATACAAGGTAGTAAATCTAATATTTAGTTCTTAATCCCTTGGATTTAATAATATCTTCAAGTCTTTTGGGAATGCTTTGAATAGTTTTGTCTATGACAGTTGTATCAAACGAATATAAAGTATCAATAACACGTTCTTTAAAAGTTTCAAAATTCTCTTTAAGAATATTTTGCTCTATAGCATCATTATTTATTTTTCTTTTAACTAAATTAAAAATATTTTCAATCGGATTTAGGTCTGGAGACCTTGCAGGAATACACACCATTGTAGCCTTTGATTTTTTTAGTGCTTTTTTAGCTAATGAGGTATTTTGACTAGGATCGTTGTCCATAACAAATTTTCTGGCTTTGGTTTTTGAAAACTTTTTGAAAATGTTTTCAAAATTTCTAGTAATAAAGTCAGCGAAATACTCGCCATCCATTTTGTGGTATTGTTCAATAAAAATAGCACCTTGTCTATAACTAATAAGAACCAAAAGGTGGAGCCTTCTTCCTCCTGTTAGACTCTTCGAACCCTTAGATGTTATTTGTAATCCCTCATTTCTTTTTCTCCAAACCCTCCCTTTAGGACTCATTGCATTTGCTTTCGGATTGTACTTATGAATAAAAGAAACTCCGTCAAGATAAAATACCATGTCCTCCGTCCAATAGTTTGGTGTAGTTTTCAATGTTTTAACATTGTCTTTTGCAAATTTAAGTCTTTTCTTTCTGTCAGATTCACTGATTAGTCCCTTTCTTCTTGTCTGTAAACTCTTGTACCCTAATCTTTGTATTTCTCTGAGGTAAGTCCGGTAGCTTGTTTTCCGCTGCGAAAGCCCGCAATACTCTATTAAAGATTTCACTGTAAAATTTACGTCCTCTTTCCTGATCCTTTTGATTCCCCTGGATAGAATTCTTCTTTCTCTGTCAGTTAAGTTAGTCTTTCTTCCCAACTTACTTTTCTTGTCGGGTTGTTTTGAATTCCGCTTCATTTTGTTTAAACCAATTCTTCTTACACTGCTTTTTGATATAGAACACATCTCTGCTATTTCAGAAAGAGAGTATGTGTTTTTTCTAAACAGAACATACGCTCTGGCACATTTATAGGCATTAATCTTGCCTTTGAAGACCATTTTCACCCTCTCCAAACGTTGATATCTTCACAATGACGTGTATTGTTGCGTACGCCTTAAGCGCGTGCATTTTTGGGCGTTACTATGGTTATCCAATTTTGCGCGAGCTATAGTATAAATATATCAACTACGAAGCATATATGTGTTAAGGACTGCTTATTACCTTAGAACATTTATTTTGAACACGGGTGTTATCGAATATAGAGCATATAAGTGTCTTGTCATGTAAATTTTACATTCATTTAAAGCACTTTAAACAAAAGTGACGTCACATGATAGTATTAACTTCTTTCTGGAAAAAAATTTGCTACTGTTCAAATCGGTACACTATGTACTTTGTGTCCTGAAAATTTCATATCATTTCCACAACAATGTCAATGGCGTTTTAAGTCATATGTGTCTCAGACAATCATTGACAAAACTGTTGGCACGATTGTTGATTTTGTTATGTTCCTATATCTGTAATACCCCCCCTCCCCCTGTCAATGTTGCTGGAGGGGTATATGAACCTTGTCAATCGCGGGAAACATTTCCAACTCTTGTACTCTTTCATGAAAAACAGCAACATTGTATTGGGGGAGGGGGGTAGACAAACTTATCCTCATAAATGAAAAAAATGATAGACCCACAAAAAAGTGTCCGAAATGTGATCGTGCCAACACATTTTGGCAATGATTGTAGTTTTGCAATCAAGTAAAATATCTACATGCAAACGACCTTATTAAAAATATCAACTCCAAAAATTTGAAAAAAATTGCTTTAAAATCGAGGCTACAAATTAAAAATTGATATTTGATAAATGTGAAAAACACATTTGTTAAGCTTTACAAATTAAAAATGTCTATATCAGATCTAGAAAAAATTCAAATGTTACGTTTAGAACGTAAATATCTGTAAATATGCTGATAATTAATATATACACTTACTTGCAGTAAGGTTGTCATACAAAATAAAACATTTGTCACATAGAAAATAGAGCATTTGTGACTTAGTGCGTAAGGAATTAATTAAAAGACAAAAGAGAGAGTTCAGCTTGAGTGATCTTCTTTTGTCTTCTAATCAATTCCTATCGTACTAAATCACAAATGTTCTATTTTCTTTATAACAAATGTATATTTTTGTATGACAACCTTACTGCAAGTAGGTGTATGTGTGTATTTAAGGAAGCATTAGCCATCAAGTTCCCCTATAGAAACTGAAATAATGTAACAGCTCTAAATTCATAAAACTTAAAGAAAAAGTCAGCGAAAAATATAATTAATAGCGGGCAAAGGAAAATCACTCTAATGCCATTGTTCAAATCCTTTTATTTCACCAGTCACTTCACAAGGTCACAAAAAATAATTTATGTAGAAATAATAAGCACGCAATGTTTCCCGATCTCTATGCTCTCAAAGCAACTTCAAATCTATATATGTTCGGTCATTATTTCGTTCGAAACCTCACAATTACTTTGTTGAGACTGCCTCACATTGCGACACAACTAAAATAAACTAGTGAAAAAGAAAGAAAATTAGCAAAAATATCAACAAGACCACCATGACACTGAAGTTTTGTGATGCATTTTTATTCCATGGCATATATTATTTATTTATTTATTTAGCCCTTACAAACTTACTTCTCACATTACTTTAAATGTTATAATTGCCGATTAATCATCGTTGTGTTTCCATGGTATTTAACCTCGTGATCATGTCACTTCACTGCTCAATTATGGGAGCTCGCTTCAGGGGTGTAACACCTGGCAAATCAGGGTATTCAAAGCGAGAGGAGAACCCCCTCTTTCGCTCTGGGTTAGGGTGTTCAACCAGCACCCACCATTCTCTTTCGTAATACTCCTTGCCACCGTAACCGATGTGTGCTCCTCCTTGAGAGTAAGACGCTTTACCTGGGATCATGTGACCATCTGAGTAAAGGAACCTGGCCACATAGAGGGGACTGCCTACAAAATGCAACGGATTGTTGATGGTTAGCAAATATATACGGAATTATATCAGTCTGCTAATGTGTCTATAAAATTGTACAACAGAGCAGCACCAGTTCCATGTTTTATTTCTATCACTCTGCTCACATCTATCCATATCCATAACATCTATGTAAAGACTTGCCATTCATCCGTTTAACATTTTACACTTGACCGAGAATGAGCGTTTGGTCTGGTTTGTGTACTTACCATTATCAGTACCTCCACGCACAGCATTAGCAGGGGAAGTACCTCCACTGCTCTTTTTCCATTCCAAATGCGATCTCCATCCAGGGTTAGTGAGGATCTGGTAGTTGTTATTAGAGTGCTCCCATCCTCCCCAAGATGCGTGGGCCTTTCCGGAAACATCCATTTTTCCAGGAGTTTGGCCAGAGCTTAGTTGAATTCTGGCCACGTACAGAACCTGCAAAAGTGTGTGTATACTAAAAGGTTAAAATACATAATTTTATGTAGTATAGCAGGTTCTCATTACTAATTTACAAAAATATTTACAATAAAATAATATATCGCGTCATGATATATTTGCAAAGTGACTCTCGCGTGTGGGATTCTTACAAAACCTGACAAAATACGAGGTCACATCTTCTCGATTATCGCTCTTCTCGTAATCTAAGTAGAGGACGCCTAGCTAGTAAGACACATAATATATCGACAGAATTACTGAGACGTGAATATTTTCAGTGTAAAACTGCCTGGAATTGAACTAAAATCAGGAAATGAGTCGTGCTTAAAATCAGTCCAAATCAGTCAGATCCACACACTTGAACAAAGTCAAATCTAAAAACATTTTTATTCAAGTCAGCTTTTAATGGTCATTAATATATATATTTATCATATTCTATACATATCATATATTTTTGTTTTTGGAATTTTTTTTTTATTCTACCTTGTAATTATAAATGTAAATATTTCTAAATATTAGCTAATTGATTAATTAATTAATTAATATATTTTTAACATATTTAATTCATTTTAAACGTATTTGTAAGAGCTTCGAGACTTTGTATAAAACTCTAAATAAAGTTATTATTATTAATAGACTATTTTCGAATTCTCGGTTTTCTAGTTAAAGTTAAGAATGCACTTTGAAATTCCACGGACCTTCACTGAAACACATTAAATATTCTAAACAAAATCGATCGAAGCTAACCCTGAGAAACTCGAAACTGGAGTACTGGATAACGGCGCGCGGCTAATTCGGTGTGCATAACCAAATGTTATTCAGTTACTTGCTCAACGACCGGCAGAGGACAAGTCCTGTGAAACCTAGAATTCCTAGCGTTTTGGTGAAACCAGACGTTTTGGAATCTAGGCGCGCGATGCATTGTTTGTGACAGCGAATATTTCTAAGTATTTTCTATTTTTTATTTTGAAAACGAAATACTTCCACCAACAACGTCAAAATATGATTTTTCTTAAAGCCGATATTTAGTTACGTTGAGGTTGGCTTATTCGATTGGATTATTTCAATATTTTCAAATTATTGAATAACCTTACCTCTCCGGGATAGTCTTCCCCTCCGGCTACAGCATACGCGGGTACATGGCCGTTTGAAGCGCTTTCCCACTTCAAATTGGAAGCTGCGGTCTGTTATAATAATAAATAAATAAATTGGTCACAAAATCCTGATAAACGTTCTGAGTGGATGAGAATTACATCATATACCTCCTATACACTTGAAAACATGAACCAAATCAATTTGTTCACACTTTAAGGACGTGACTGACTACTTTAACAAAAAGTAATTAGAAAACTTTCTAGAAATCTGTTTTATACAGAATTTAATGCTAATTCGAAAATGAAAAGAAAAATGAGTTGTCCCGAGCTCGTTTTCGGGATCTTTAATTTTGAATATTACCATCTTGACAAGTTTTCGAGAGATAAATTGCACAAAACAAACTTCATAACTCAGTGAAAAACTAAAAAAAGGTATGGAAGTAATTTTTTCAGGATACCTACTTTAAACAATATTTTCAATAACTAACTTAAGTTATCTGAAGAAAGTTTTGAAAATAGGCTCAAAATTCAGAATTTTGTTCAAGTTCAAAACGTGTATGGTTCCCTAATAATATTTTGAAGCTAAAGTTCAGCAGTTCTGAGCATTTGTTTTTTTTTTCGTGCACGCATACAAATCAAACGTTGCAAAGTAGTTAGTCACCTTGAGGACAAAATAAATGGCTTATATAACATATTTAGAAAAACAACAAAATAATATACAAGTGAAATAAAAACAAGAGAAGGGAGATAGAGAAATGAAAACGATAGACGGGCGCCAGATGAAAACAACTGAAAGGAGATTGTACAGAAGAGAAGAGGAGGAAAGGGAAAATAATAGATTAGGGAAAAAAGGAGAAAAGAGAAGAAAAGAGAAGCGAAAAGAACTCCTAGAGAAGACAAACATCTGAAGAGAAAATAGAAGAGAGACAAATGAAAACAAAACTAGAAACTGAGATGAAATGGAAAGGAGTGAATATAGAAAACAGAAGGAAAGGAAAAATGCAATCCTATGAAAAGATGTACTTACCGCAGTTGCTATCAGCAAGACCACTGCCAGCAGAATCATCGAAAAACGTCCCATGTCTCTAAACTGATAACAATTAAGGTAGAAGAGATTATTTTTAGTATAATGAAAAAAGAAGGATAACAGATATTCTTTCTAAAGAGAACGTCATGTTTAGTCAGTATCACTCAACCAGAAACATCAAATACAAAAGGAAACAATACCTCATTACAACTTTACTGTCTTTTATAGTAACTAATAGTCGCTAAATAAGAACAATTACACACTAACAATTAGATTTTGTTTCATGGTTCTAGTGCTTTCGCTCTATTTCATAATGCTTGTCCAAAAGCTTTACACTAACAATTTAATGCTACGTAATGGAGCGTAAAGATGGTAGGCATAAAGATGACGTAAAACGTCTTAAAGCCACGTAAAGATAATCTTATAATCTTTTCACGAGTTAGTTATAGTGATAACTATCACTTTTATTATTGTAAAATAACAATTACAATCGATTTTGTAAACTTTCAATTCAATATATAATTAAGAGTGTGTCCGTGATAGGACCAGGCTGTAGGTGCTACATGGGGGTTCACCAATTTTGCTCAAACTTGGTACAGTTGTAGGTCCTAGTAATTTAGTTGTTATCCCAGAAACTCAGCTGGATCTGTCACTTTGGTGGGAAGTTAGACCACCCCCCCTTAAAATACCCATTTTGCCTCGAAAATCAGCAAAAATATAGCTAATTTTTAATGAAACAGAAAACCTTTAATATTGATGACAGTGATGTAAAACTTGTTTCCCTATGAAGTACAGATGCCAGTAAGTGTTTCCAAGCAAGGAGGTACATTTTTCTTTTAAGCCATTTCCATGGCAACAATTTGTTTCGGAGCAAAAATTGCCAATTTTGAACTTACTGTAATATCTATAGGTTTAAAAATTAATTAACAAGAAGAAAATCTGCGCGCACTTGTTAACCTTAACTTATATGACGGGTTTGCTCAACCCTACTATGTAAATATCACAAAATTCGAAAAGATTCATGCCCGCAATAAAACTGGTTGAAATCCTCCCAATAGCATTAAATTGGCTTCTAATAACCAGGTTGAGTCTTTATTATGCTTAATGTATCTTAATTTCAAGGATATTAAAATTTATTCAAAGCAGATATTTCTGTGACGACATATGGAATGTAGTCGTACCTATTATCGCGCACATCCTATTATCGTACTTTTCGTAGAAAATAATATATATCTTCTGTTCTGCGTAAAACTCGATTGAAAATATGAAACAAAAGAGTTAGTTGCAACAGAATAAACAGCGATTATTGTTTTAATTAATTTTGAAACAGTTTTTAGAAGATATATATTATTTTTTTTACGAACTGAGCATGATAATATAATGTGCGCGATAATAGGTACGAGTTGTTTATAAGCACTTAATTCGTCATGCTTTGACTGCTTTATTTACCTTTCATTTTAATAATTTTAAATCGTGTTCAGTAAGCTGGGTTGTTCGACGGGATAACTTAGTAAAATCAGAAGGTAGTAAAATTCAGTTAGCTGAAGCAAATTCCTTGTGTTTTGGGTTTATATCGTGAAGAATTCCTTTGTCAGACAGCATGACATGATGATATTCAATCGTAGTCATATAAGACTTCGTTTTGATATGATAACTTGTTGAAAGCTTTTGAACCATTGTAATCAGGAATACGATAAAGTCGATAAAAAACTTTCTTGTAGCTGGTCTGAATATCTTAAAGGTATTATTTCAGTGGGTTCAAGTAACGCAAATTACGGGACTCAATGGTTTCGAAATCGAAGGGGGAGGGGTGATGACATAATCCATTTAAACCTGCTCAATGTTTTTTCAGTATGGATTCAGTATGGTTCATTTGTGGGCCGGTTCTGGGTTCATTTGCGGGCCTGGGATCATTTAGGACCATTTAGCAAGCTTTATCACGATATTACTGAAAGAAGACTCTTTAAAATGTGCAAAAATATCGTTATTGTTTAGTACTCCCTTACTTACCGATCTTTTTGTAGCAAAGTTTTGCAAGGCGTGTAGTTTATCGATAGAGCGCAAAGTCGAAGTGATAGCTTTGTGTGCAAAAGGGTTGGACTTCACCAGTAGAAAGCTGCGTTTTTGTTGGCCCCATTAGACAGCACCGCTATTGTTTGGTTAGGTTTAGGGCAATTGTTTGGAAAGACTCTATTGTTTTTCAAACCAATCCTAAACGATGTTCCGAGTCGGTGAAGACTCGCCCGTGCAAAACCTTGAAAAGGGGCGTTCTGAAGTGTATGACGCTTCTTATTAAAAGTGGCGTAACAAAAGCTCCACCAAAGTCATTCGAATTTCGAAGTTATGCCCGAAGTTATAAATCTTAGAACAATGATGGTTTTGTTAATGACTTAAAACAAGTTCCATGGTCCATTGTAGACAGTGTTAGTGAAATCGATGAATTGTGTATTCCTTTGGGAACGTCTCTTCTCGGGCGTAGCAGATTTGCATGCTCCAAATGGTCTTAAATTGGCAAAATAGGCATACATATGAATTAAGTAGTGTCTTAGATATCTCTGATTGGTTGGTTATTGCATCTCATGGGAATACGTCTTCTATCTAATCTCGAGCACAAGTTAGCCGAATTCAATGCATTATTGCCCTTTTGTTCGTTTGTTCGTTTAATCAAATCTTTTGTGTGATGCCTACGGCCCCTCGGGCTTTATACGGCTTATTGCCTCCGTTCTCGGTATTTATCTCTTACATATAAAAATATTTTGACGAGGAATTATTATTTATTTAGGCCATGCTGGCAAAATTCGATCGCTAATATTGTGGTTAAACTTTTGCCAGGCATCAAACAAAAGATAGGATTAAACGAACAAAAGGGCAATAATGCATTGAATTCGGCTAACTTGTGCTCGAGATTAGATAGAAGACGTATTCCCATGAGATGCAATAACCAACCAATCAGAGATATCTAAGACACTACTTAATTCATATGTATGCCTATTTTGCCAATTTAAGACCATTTGGAGCATGCAAATCTGCTACGCCCGAGAAGAGACGTTCCCAAAGGAATACACAATCATCGATTTCACTAACACTGTCTACAATGGACCATGGAACTTGTTTACATGATTTACAGAGGTTTTCACACAACTTCATGTCCCAAAGGGCATCATCAAGCTGATCATTTTTTTAGTTTTCCATGAGAATACAATCCAAACAATGGGCTTTTAGTTTTGTTGTACACTACAATACTAATGAACTTTAACGAACAAATGAATGCGAGTTTCTTCTCACCAACTGACATCGATCGGACAGTTAGCATAAAGTGTTAGGGTCAGGATTTGTAAGCCAAGGTTTCGATCCTCGAAAGGGTCACTCTATCAGAAGCATTAGATATAAATATAGTGTTTGCACTATTATAACTGGGCATTTTCTTGTAAAATTATATTATTAATTTTTCCAATAAACTGTGTCAAGTAACTTCTGGGTTGTTTATCCTGTAATTTGGCTGTAACTCACATATACGGACCTGCTTGACCCTGATTGGCTAAACAGGTTCTTATATTAAGAGGTATTAAAATGGCAAATTTCTGCCAAGAGGTTCTTAATCCACTAGGTTCTTAACTGCGGGTGTTTACATTAGTATAAAAAGAAATACTGGAGGAACGAATCGTAGCTGTAATTGCAATGTGATAATTTATGATAATATAATAATCTGTGAATTGCTTATTTATTTTATCATTTAAATGTCCAAAAAAGTTTTCATCTTTCATAATTACAGCTGCTAAACCAAGATGAAATAAAAAAAAAAACTTTACTTGTTTCGCGATGAAACTTCGCAAAGATTTTGAAACACAGTTTGCTGATTAGCTATGATTTTCTTTTGTTTGTAGTCGTTAAAATTCATTTAATTCTCTTTATATTTGCTAAATTAATATTATGCAAATTCCTTTGTCCTCTATTGTTTAATCAACACTATTTAGTGGTAAATAGTACAAAGTATTGCACACTTGTAGTGTTTGTACTCTACCAAGAAGTTTTAAAAAGGGAAAAACTAAAAGTTACCCCGATTACTAACCTTGAAAAAGATTAGAAACCAACAAAAACCGCTAGCTTTTCATGTCAAAAACAACATTTCAAGGAGGTTAGACGGACAACAGGTTTTTAGAGCAAGAATTTTAAGTATTAGATTGAATTGGAAACGTCAAACTAAAGAATAAATTAAACTCCAAAGATGAAGTGTTTTGTTTCATGTGTGACTGCATGGTGTATGTTTTTGAGCTTGAAGTCTTGAAGTCACATTTCAACTTGTATTGTCTTACCTTGGGTATACCATTTCCCTTTTAGTTTTCGGGTCTTCAAAAACTGTTATGAAATTATAGTATTGCATTTTTTCGTTTTTGAGTGTATACGTCTTAAATAGGTCTATCACACCCCTCTATTCACAAAATGTCGATCCCACTCTAGCAAATGTCGATCTAACCAGGCTGAAAAATGCCCTTAGTGTCTACTTCGATACATAACAGTATTACAAAAGTGATCATAACAATACGTTGCACAATAGGCGACGTGCACTAGTGCTATTTTATAAAACAAAGCATGATGGAAACGGAGTCCTTGGGTTTTATTTTCTTGTTTGAAAATTATTCAAGTTTCAATGTCTGAAACATGCCAAAAAGACATTAATCAGCTTTGAGAAAAATTAATTCCAAAACGAAAATGCCAACTAATATAATAATCTGAGGGACTGTCTTTCAAAACAATATTTGGTCAGTCTTCAGTATAACCGTATCATTTCTAGTTTTGCAATCAAGTAAAATATCTACATGCAAACGACCTTATTAAAAATATCAACTCCAAAAATTTGAAAAAAATTGCTTTAAAATCGAGGCTACAAATTAAAAATTGATATTTGATAAATGTGAAAAACACATTTGTTAAGCTTTACAAATTAAAAATGTGTATATCAGATCTAGAAAAAATTCAAATGTTACGTTTAGAACGTAAATATCTGTAAATATGCTGATAATTAATATATACACTTACTTGCAGTAAGGTTGTCATACAAAATAGAACATTTGCATGCATGTCACATACAAAATAGAACATTTGTGACTTAGTGCGTAAGGAATTAGTTAAAAGACAAAAGAGAGAGTTCAGCTTGAGTGATCTTCTTTTGTCTTCTAATCAATTCCTATCGTACTAAATCACAAATGTTCTATTTTCTTTATAACAAATGTATATTTTTGTATGACAACCTTACTGCAAGTAGGTGTATGTGTGTATTTAAGGAAGCATCAGCCACCAAGTTCCCCTATAGAAACTGAAATAATGTAACAGCTCTAAATTCATAAAACTTAAAGTAAAAGTCAGCGACAAATAGAATTAATAGCGGGCAAAGGAAAATCACTCTAATGCCATTGTTCAATTCCTAGACACATTTTTATTTCACCAGTCACTTCACAAGGTCACAAAAAAATAATTTATGTAGAAATAATAAGCACGCAATGTTTCCCGATCGCTATGCTCTCAAAGCAACTTCAAATCTATGTTCGGTCATTTATTTTGTTCTGACCTCACAATTACTTTGTTGAGACTGCCTCACATTGCGACACAACTAAAATAAACTAGTGAAAAAGAAAGAAAATTAGCAAAAATATCAACAAGACCACCATGACACTGAAGTTTTTTGATGCATTTTTATTCCATGGCATATATTATTTATTTATTTATTTAGCCCTTACAAACTTACTTCTCACATTACTTTAAATGTTATAATTGCCGATTAATCATCGATGGGTTTCCATGATATTCAACCTCGTGATCATGTCACTTCACTGATCAATTATGGGAGCTCGCTTCAGTGGTGTAACACCTGGCAAATCAGGGTATTCAAAGCGAGAGGAGATCCCCCTTTTTCGCCCTGAGTTTTGGTGTTCAACCAGCACCCACCATTCGCTATCGTAATACTCCTTGCCACCGTAACCGATGTGCGCTCGCTGTTGTCCAGCATAGTAAGACCCTTTACCTGGGATCATGTGACCATCTGAGTAAAAGAGCCTACCAACATAGAGGGCCCTGCCTACAAAATACAACGGTTTGTTGATAGGTTAGCAAATATATACAATTATATCAGTCTGCTAATGTGTCTATAAAACTGTACAACTGAGCAGCACCAGTCCCATGTTTTATTTCTATCACTCTGCTCACATCCATCCATAACATCCATGTAAAGACTTGCCATTCATCCGTTTAACATTTTACACGTGACCGAGAATGAGCGTTTGGTTTGGTTTGTGTACTTACCATTATCAGTACCTCCAAGCACAGCATTAGCAGGGGGAGTACCTCCACTGGTCTTTTTCCATTCCAAATGCGATCTCCATCCAGGGTTAGTGAGGATCTGGTAGTTGTGATTATAATACTCCTTTCCTCCCCAAGATGCGTGGGCCATTCTGCTAGAAACATCCATTTTTCCAGGAGTTTGGCCAGAGCCTAGTTGAATTCTGGCCACGTACAGAACCTGCAAAAGTGTGTGTATACTAAAAGGTTAACATAGATAATTTTATGTAGTATAACAGGCTCTCATTACTAATTTACAAAAATATTTACAATAAAATAATATATCGCATCTTGATATATTTGCAAAGTGACTCTCGCGTGTGGGATTCTCACGAAACCTGACAAAATACGAGGTCACATCCTCTCGATTCTTGCTCTTCTCATAATCAGTAGAGGACGCCTAGTAAGACACATAGTATATCGACAGAATTATTGATATATGGATATTTCCAGCCATGAATCGAACTAAAATCAGGAAATGTAGTGCTTAAAATCAGTCAAATAGACTATTTTCGAATTCTCGGTGTTCTAGCATCAGCCATTATTCACAAATATTAATGGTAAAGTTAAGAATGCACTTTGAAACTCCATGGATCTTCACTGGAACACATTAAATATTCTAAACAAAATCGATCGAGGCTAGGCTAACCCTGAAAAACTCGAAACTGGAGTACTGGATAACGGCGGCTAATTTGGTGTGCATAACCAAAATTTTAATGTTATCATGATAGGTAATGCAGTCCCTAGAGGTTAAAATATTGTAATTTATTCATTTGTTAGCTTCATGTTAGTTAATACACTGATGATGGACGATGGATATCGTCCGAAATATATGTATTAAGAAACTTCTTGTAATTCTCTTCCCTTACAAACTCTTAGCCAAGTGCAACATCTTTAATATAATGAAATTTGTAACACTGACTTTACTGACGTTTCGAGATTCAGCCCTTCGTCGGAGTAAAAGAGTTAGACTAAGACAGACACTGAGTTTAAATAATTTAAACTCAGTGGTTGTGTTAGTCTAAGTCATTTACTCCGACGAAGGGCTAAAGCTCGAAACGTCAGTAAAGTTAAGTCAACATTTTTTACGGTGTTACAAATTTCATTATATTACCTATCATTTATATCAAACACCGACGCAGCCTATACTAGTTTACTCGCTAGTTTCCATTCAAATGTTATTCAGTAACTTGCTCAACGACCGGCAGAGGACCTGTGAAACCTATAACTTTTAGAGTTTTCATGAAACCAGACGTTTTGGAATCTGGAATCTAGCTGAGCGATGTATTGTTTGTCACAGCGAATGTTTCCAAGTATTTTCCATTTTTAAAAACGAAATACTTCAAACAACGTCAAAATATGAATTTTCTGAAAGATGTTTAGTTACGTTGAGGTTGGCTTATTCGATTGGATTATTTCCAAAAAAAAATATTGAATAACCTTACCTCTCCGGGATAGTCTGACCCTCCGGCTACAGGATACGCGGGTACTTGACCGTATGAAGCGCTTACCCACTTCAAATTGGAAGCTGCGGTCTGTTATAATAATAAATAAATAAATTATATATATATATATATATATATATATATATATATATATATATATATATATATATATATATATATATATATATATATATATATATATATATATATATATATATATATATATATATATATATATATATAAATCACAGGGTTTAGCATTAACTACGCACAAGCAGCACTTATCAGTTGCTAAATGATAAAATAACACATTTAGATTTTCAACTGAAAACCTCTATGAAAGTGCGTTTGGTTGTTATAAAGTGCTATATGTTTGGTGGATATAAGAATTTTTGTTTCAGCAACGCGTGAGTTTTGTAAAGAAATATACTGATAATTCAATAAATCAGTTTTGAAGTATTTAAGCCTTGTATTTTTGGGGGTTCGAAATGTGCATGCCATGTAATGTTTTGGGTGTAAAATTTCAAGTTTGAGCAGTTTTGGGGGGTTGCAATATGAAGCTACGTCGCACCCCCCCCCCCCCCCCCCCTCCGTCATGTTACCCCCTGATTTCCGTTTTTCCTGTATATCGCTGCTATTAAAATAAAAATCTAAAAAACACAGTATACTATTAAGAAGTTCAGTATAAGACTGATAATCTCTTAAAGTATCAGGTCAATCGAACATTGGGAATTTTGTCAAAAGGACGCGTTTATAACGGCCGGGTGTGGCTAGCTTTCCAAAAACTGTAGTGATCCACCTTAAATGGCTTTGTATAACATATTTAGAAAACAACAAAATAATATACAAGTAAAATAAAAACAAGAGAAGGGAATAGAGAAATGAAAACGATAGACGGGCGCCAGATGAAAACAACTGAAAGGAGAAGAAGAGAAGAGAAGGAAAGGGAAAATAATAGATTAAGAAAAAAGGAGAATAGAGAAGAAAAGAGAAGCGAAAAGAGCTCCTGATCCTAGAGAAGAAAAAAATATCTGATGAGAAATTAGAAGAGAGATAAATGAAAACAAAACTAGAAACTGAGATGAAACAGTGGAAATGAAATGGAAGGAGTGAATATAGAAAATAGGAGGAAAGGAAAAATGCAATCCTATGAAAAGATGTACTTACCGCAGTTGCTATCAGCAAGACCACTGCCAGCAGAATCATCGAAAAACGTCCCATGTCTCTAAACTGATAACACTTAAGGTAGAAGAGATTATTTTTAGTATAATGAAAAAGGAAGGATAACAGATATTCTTTCTAAAGAGAACGTCATGCACAGTTCAGGTTAAAGTAACAAAAACTAAGGTATGTTTCTATTTTACCTACCAGTAACTTTGATGAACGGTGCTTCAATTTTACTGACCTTCTCCTCTTGGCTGAACGGTTGTTCAGAATGACAATCGTGTGCTGATGTCTGCCTGTTATATGCAGGTGTACTCTAGGGCTACGTGTGATTGATAATGGTTACGGCTTGTAAGTTCAACTATTTTGTTATTTCATTTCAACTATTGAATTCTTATAAGATTGACTTTTGATATAATATTTAAAAGAAAGACCAACGCTGATAATTCGACGTTTCGATGGAAAAGTCGAAACGTCGAATTATCCGCGTTGGTTTTTATTTTAAAAACTATTGAACTATTCAGTTAATCAGATCCAGTGTTGCTTCTTTGTTTCTCGCCGAAAAGAAAACAATTAGACAAAAAGACCCATTATTATTGATATATCACGGCACGAAATTTCAGACTTATTTACGAAACTTTAAACCAACGCTGATATTTCGACGCATCGAAACGTACGTCGAAATGTCGAATTATCCGCGTTGGTTTTTATATTAAAAACTATTGAATTATTCTGTAAAAAAAGATTTAGTGTTGATTCTTTGTTTCTCGCCGAAAAAAACAATTAGACAAAAAGATTCAGACTTATTTACGAAACTTTAAACTAAGTGTAAAGGAGCTTAATATATATAACAACGTTAAGTAAATAATACATATCAAAAGGGTTATGTGAGTGAGAAACTTCATTCTCATAAAATGAACATACCCCTCAACTATTGATATATACCAAAGCTAGGACAATTGTCAACATATTTACACAATACAGTGACATTATAACATGAAATCGAATATATATTTATAGATATACAGCCTATCTTGTAAAGGCCGTCCACCCGAATTAGACACCTCCAATACATATATTGGATATGTTCCCTACAGGGCGACAACATTTACAAGACCAGCTGTATATAATTAATATTAAACATTTATACAAATTTATAAAATGTGTAAAAATTAATTGTTCAGAGTTCATATATATTTAAACATGTAAGATTTCCTTAAGGCCTTTCTTAAAGGAATAAAGTTTATCAAGCTTACCTACAGTTCCAGGTAAACTGTTCGGTTCATTATTTGTTCATACATGTCCTCCATTTTGCCCGTTGATCCTCCATTTTACTGTTGTCCGCTAATTTTTGTTTCATGTCTGTTTGCCTGGTTCATTTACATTTTTACCTTTTTTCTTTTCTTTGTATTTTGCCCATCTGCCTATACACTTATTTGACTTTTCTTTAACCCTTGGCTTACCCCGAAAATTACACACACCACAACAACAGCACACCCCCCTTTAAACACCCCTTCTATCCGATTTTCTTTTTCTTTCCTCTACTCAGTCGACCTTTCCTTACACATTCTATTTTACATCTTCATTCTCTTTCACTAATAAGCCCTGTTACTCTCACCACACCTTTTATTTTCATCACTTTTTCCTTTCTCTTCTACTCACTCGTTCACCTCTCAGTCAATGAAATATTACATATACTTTCACAAAAGCTGTCTATGTATGCCTGTGCCAAAAAGAGTATTTCATAATGCTTGTCATTTTGATCTTTCATAATTAGAGCTGCTAGAGCAAGATAAAATAAAAAAACCTTCATTTGTTTCGCATTGAATCGAAACTTCGCAAAGACTTATAAACACAGTATGCTGACTAGCCATGATTTTATTTTGTTTGTAGTCGTTAACATTCATTTAGAAGTGTTTCATTCCTCCATTTTCTTTATATCAGAAAAAAAAACATCGAAAAATATACTACCTCATGAAATTTCAACTACGAAGAGGTTTTGAAACGGGAAAAACTAAAAGTTACCCCGATTATTAACTATGGAAAGTCACTATTTTGCGTATTTTCACAAAAGAAGAGGAAAAGAAAAACATAAAAACGCTAACTTTTCATTTCAAAAACAACATTTCAAGGAGGTAAGACAGACGACAGGGTTTTAGAGGAAGAATGTTAAGTTTTAGATTGAATTGGAAACGTCAAACTAAAGAATAAACTTCAAAGATGAAGTTTTTTTTTTTTTTTTTCTTTTTGTAATTTTTTTCACCCCGCGAAGCATCTCCGTCTTCCAAAATCTCCTTGCAGTATCTAGGTACATGACGAAGTCCTGCAAAGGGCCTATTTATTAACTGATTAGATAAAATCGGCCTTCTCCCTCTTCCCTTTATATTTTGATTCTCCCTCCTCCAGTTTCTCCCTTCTCCCTGTTTATTTTGCTGTTTCTCCCTCCTCCCTGGTCTGTTCCTCTCTTCTCAAACAAAATCAAAAAATTACAACTCGTTTCAACATCCATCGTGGTTCACTTGTTCGTGTCAGCTAAAATCCTTTGTAAAACTTCATTTTTGTTTCTTAACTTTCTTTGAAGTTGAGATATAAACAAAACCTTTTGTCTTTAAACAATCTTTGATTTGGAATGATGAAGAAAGCTCCAGTAATTTTAATATTTTGACATTAAAATTTCTGTAAGTTTGTTGAGGCAGCCATCACATGCTGAATGAAAACCGGTTTCTGACAACCCGCTCTTTTTCAGTAAAACTACTGGGAAGCCATTTGAAAGCAACGCGCGTCGTAAAATATCAAAAACATTAATAATAGAGCTAGAGAGAATAAAAAAATAAATAAGTTTTTTACCGGCTAACGGTCGGTCCGTATAGTGAAAAACTGCCCTCGGTCTTGGAAAACGGACCTCGTCGGACCTCGGTCCGTACATCCAAGACCTCGGGCAGTTTTTCCCTATACGGACCTCCCAGCCGGTAAATAACATATATATATTTCGACTAAAATAATTAAAAATATTTTAGAAACTAATTAAATGTCAAGTCTACCATTTATGTCACACATGCCCATACTATCATTTAGGAAGACAAGATGGTTTAGATAATCATTCTATCTCCAAGCGACATTCAGGTTTTTACACAAACGTGTATTCATGTTTATTCGTATGATTCATGGTCGATCTTCTATAGTCAAAATAAACTTTCTCATTACTAATTAATTATAGTTTAGGAAAATATAAGGATTGGCTGCCCACAATTGTGTGACTACTCTCACAACGATAATTCAGTATGCCCCTAAAAGTTAAACATAGTTTTTACATTAGCACCCGTCCCTTATTAAAGTCGTGCCATTGCAGTTAGTCAATCAAAACTTTAGTTCTTATTTGTCAGAGTGAAAGGCTCATGTTACCTTGTATTGTGATATAAATATGAGTAAGTTTTAGCTTGTAAAGTAGATGAGCAGAGGAGAAAGTCCAATGCAATACTACTACAACAAATATAGATCCAGATGCCAGCCTACCAATATCAGAGCAGTCTGTCCCGTTAACGCTGTTGGTTGAACACCGTTAACACTGATGGAGAAACCCAAGAAAAGAAAACAAGAGACAAGTATAAGAATTGTATTGTAGTTATCGTGAAAGCCTCTGCAAGGATTCAAACAAAAATACTGTTCTTCTTGGCATTCCATATGTATTCAATGTAGTGAATTTTTCTTATGTAAGCAAAAGATTTGCAAATTATATACCATGTCTTTATACACATAATTCTTTTCTGTATCTGAGATATAATCTACATCACAATCAACAAAAAAATTCAATCGTGTCGAATCCACACACGCGTAGTACAACCAGAGCACAGCTCTATAAGTCGTGTACAAATACATGCATCGACAATGGTGTCGACTGACGATTTAAAACAACTCCAAGAGCAAATGGCTCAATTATTTACAAATTCATTTGAAAACGTTAGGACTGCCTTACCGGCCACTCAAGAACACCACACATACGAGTTGGATAAATTACAACAATCACTACACCATTTAGTGGGGGCAAATGAGGCCACTTCCAAACCCTTAGGACTAAATAGTCGCATGCAATTATTTAAGGGAGACGGTGATGACGCCCTAGTCTTTTTGGAGCGCTTTACGCTCTACTCTAGATTTTGTAAGTGGACTGAGGATCAAAAGCTACTAGGTTTTCCATTAGCCTTATCAGGCACTGCACAGTTGTGGTATTCAACACTCGCCTTAAGCGATCACCATTCTTTAAGGAATTGACAGACCTTTTTGAGAAGCATTTCTTATCAAACTCAGATCATTTCATTTTGCGACAACAATTAAACACTAGCTAGAAAACAATTACCCAATGAAGTACAAGAGGTTTACGCTGCTGACATTCGCAGACGTTGCCGACGATTGAAACTAAATGCAAATGAGCACATGCATTTTGTAAACGGCCTAAAACCAGAATTACGCACATTCGTCATATTGAGCGAGCCAAAAACAATCGACGAGGCCGAACTGTAACGGAACACGGTGGGTCAGTCAATCCATCCCTCCCAAATTGACCCTCAAGTACGAATTCCCCAGGATAACAGACTTAAAGAATAACGACACATACACCGAATATAACATAAACTATTTATTACTTAAACTTGAAGGATAAATTAAATGACTAAATGAAACTAAATTATATGCTTGATAGTAAAGTTTGTTGTTACTTAAATTGAATGCCGGATAAATGATTCGTAAATCTTAAGTTATATTAAAGGATACTGTGGATGCGCCATCTAACACTACAATATTTTTGTTGTTCCCAAGAGTAAACCATGTAAAGGTGTCCCGTTCATGAAATTTCAACAACCAAGACGTTTAATTTGGAAACAGGAAAAACTAAAACTTACCCTGATTATATTACCAACCTTGGAATCGAAAGTCGCTATTTTGCTTGATTTTCACAAAAGAATAGGAAAAGAAACCAATAAAAAACGCCGGCTAACTTTTCATGTCAAAAGCAACATTTCAAGGAGGTAAGACGGACGACAGGTTTTTAGAGGAATAATAAATATTATATTGGATTGGAAACGTCAAACTAAAGAATAAACTCCAAAGATGAAGTGTTTTGTTTTTCTATAGTTTTGTATTTTTTTCACCCCTAGAAGCAACTTCGTCTTCCAAAATCCCGTTGCTTTGCGGTATCTAACTAGGCACATGACCAAGTCCTGCAAAGGGACTATTTATTTACTGATTAGATAAATTCGGCCTTCTCCCTCTTCCCTTTATATTTTGATCCTCCCCCTCCCTCTATTTTTTCCTCCAGTTTCTCACTCCTCCCTGTTTATTTTGCCGAGTTTCTCCCTCCTCCCTGATCTTTTTCTTCCCTCTCAAACAAAATCAAATTATAATCAAATTGTAATATTTATTCAAAACACCAAATAGATACAAAGAAAACAATATGGAATTATGAGAAAGTAGTAGTGGACAAGAACAGCAGACGTATCTACCAAGAATGTGCTAAGTAGGTACTTTGATATGCATGTGCCACTGCATGGTGTATGTTTTTGAGATTGAAGTCTTGAAGTCACATTTCAACTTTCATTGTCTTACCTTGCATGGGTGTACAATTTTCCTTTTATTTTTAGGGTCTTCAAAAACTGTTATCAAATTAATAATGCATTTTTTCGTTTTGAGTGTATACGTTTTAAATAAGTTTATCACACCCCTGTATTCACAAAATCTCGATCCCACTCTAGCAAATGTCGATCTAACCAGGTTGAAATATGCCCTTAGTCTCTACTTCGATACATAACAGTATTAGAAAAGTGATCATAACAATAACATTGCACAATAAGTGACGTGCACTAGTGCTATTTTATAAAACAAAGCATGATGGAAACTGCATAGTCCTTGTGTTTTCAATAAAAACGTACATAAGTTTTATAATTTTATGCATACAGAAAGATCAGTCAGTGATAGCTATCCCAGCTTCGCAGTATTGAATCGAGACTATTGAATGTATTAAACATTAAGAAATGCATACATATAATTGCTTTCTGCATTTCGCTAAGAAATGTTATAAGCAATATATATACTATATCTTTACAGTTTGAACGGGCCAAACTTATATAGAAAATAAGAACGAAAATTAATGTAGCAAAACTTATTTCAACAGAGACTGCAATATTTACATAAAAACGATGTCTCAGTTTTTTATTTTTTTATTGTTTGAAAATTATTCAAGTTTCAATGTCTGAAACATGCCAAAAAGGCATTAATCAGCTTTGAAAAAAATTATTTTCCAAACGAAAGCACAATTTAATATAATAATCTGAGGGACTGTCTTTGAAAACAATATTTGGTCAGTCTTCAGCATAACCGTATCATTTCTAGTTTTGCAATCAAGTAAAATATCTATATGCAAACGAACAGGAAGCCCACTTCGCACCGGGTAGTGGTACGTTGATCAATGATACAGTCAGTTGACTCACTTCCCTCCTAGCGGTGTGAGCGCTGGTCTTTCACCACTGTAATTAACCTGGGTTCGTTCCCGGCTCGGGCGACAAGTGAATAGAGTTTGTTTGATGTGCTTACAGCGAGGATACTCGAACCGTGAACACTTTGATTTTTTTTGTTACTTTTTTTAATCCACATCCATTAAGCGAATAGATTTGAAATATGATGTATTATGAACACTCAGTGTATTTGAGCTCACTGCTTCATTTTAAGAGGTTTTCAAGCGGTAGAAGGTTCAGAAAATAATAACATGAAAAAAGTCAAGTGTTCACGGTTCGAGTATCACTCAGTGTAACATTCTTTCTCAATCATGCCACAATGGTATTTCTCTGGGTTATCTGGTTTTCCTCCCTCCGCAAAAATCAACATGTGAGCAGAGTTGTGTGTCGTAAATATGGAATGTAGTGGTAGTGAGTGTGAGCGAACCTCACGGAAGAGCCCCTACGGGGAGTGATGGTTATAAAATATATTAATAATAAAGAGGATATTAGAGATTTTTGTTTTAGCGGCATTGGCACAAACTATTCCTACTTTAGATAAATTGAATTTCTCTTAGACAAGAACGTGAATTCTATTAAAGTCTAAAATGAATAGAAGTCGGATTTTTCGCTTTTTGCTGGTGATTATGAGTGTATTCATCAAAATTTGTAAAAATATTTTTCCATTGTTTCATTTATTTATCGCATCAGTGAATAGTTTATCAATCTTAAAAATATTTTTAAACAATTACATTCCAGCAAACTGAAAGAAGAATTAAGCTACATATAATCATTTTTGTTTTTAATTGTTTTTTTTCATTGTCTCATTTTTTACATTTATTTTCGGAAGAAATATTATAGATCGATTGACAACGACCAAACCCTCTGTTGTTTTGCTTTTTTTCAGATATTTTTATTTATATTCTAAAAAGACAGATTGAAGAAGTGTTGCTGAAAGTATGTAAATTGCAAGACGCTATAGAAAAAAAATCAGATTGAAAAAATCTGACTCGTGAATGGCCAATACCGATTTGTTGATTGAAACTCTAGATGAAAAAATGGTTAATTTATTTTCTACTACGTAGAAATATCTAGGTTTATGTTCACATATGGTATGGTCCAATGAGTGGGAATTGATATTCAAATCTATGTTCGGTCATATATTTCGGTCAAAACCTCACAATCACTCTGTTGAAATTGCCTCGCTTTGCGACACAACTAAAATAAACTAGTGACTAAGAAAGAAAATTAGCAAGAATATCAACAAGAGCAGCATGACACTAAAGTTTTGTGATGCATTTTTATTTCATGACATTATTTATTTATATATTTATCTTATCCCACATTTAGCCCTTACAAACTTACTTCTCACATTACTTTAAATGTTATAATTGCCGATTAATCATCGATGTGTTTCCATGGTATTTAACCTCGTGATCATGTCACTTCACTGCTCAATTATGGGAGCTCGCTTCAGGGGTGTAACACCTGGCAAATCAGGGTATTCAAAGCGAGAGGAGAACCCCCTTTTTCGCCCTGGGTTAGGGTGTTCAACCAGCACCCACCATTCTCTTTCGTAATACTCCTTGCCACCGTAACCGATGTGTGCTCCTCCTTGAGAGTAAGACGCTTTACCTGGGATCATGTGACCATCTGAGTAAAAGAACCTGGCCACATAGAGGGGCCTGCCTATAAAATGCAACGGATTGTTGATGGGTTAGCAAATATATACGGAATTATATCAGTCTGCTAATGTGTCTATAAAACTGTACAACTGAGCAGCACCAGTCCCATGTTTTATTTCTATCACTCTGCTCACATGTATCCATATCCATAACATCCATGTAAAGATTTGCCATTCATCCGTTTAACATTTTACACTTGACCGAGAATGAGCGTTTGGTCTGGTTTGTGTACTTACCATTATCAGTACCTCCACGCACAGCATTAGCAGGGGGAGTACCTCCACTGCTCTTTTTCCATTCCAAATGCGATCTCCATCCAGGGTTAGTGAGGATCTGGTAGTTCCCATTAGAAAGCTCCTTTCCTCCCCAAGATGCTTGGGCCAATTTGCTAGAATGATCCATTTTTCCAGGAGTGAGACCAGTGGTTAGTTCAATTCTGGCCACGTACAGAACCTGCAAAAGTGTGTGTATACTAAAAGGTTAACAAACATAATTTTATGTAGTATAACAGGCTCTCATTACTAATTTACAAAAATATTTACAATAAAATAATATATCGCATCATGATATATTTGCAAAGTGACTCTCGCGTGTGGGATTCTCACGAAACCTGACAAAATACTTGGTCACATCCTCTCGATGTTGCTTGATCTTGCTCTTCTCGTAATCTAAGTCAGTAGAGGACGCCTAGTAAGACACATAGTATATCGACAGAATTATTGAGACATGGATATTTCCAGCCATGTATCGAACTAAAATCAGGAAATGTAGTGCTTAAAATCAGTCAAATAGACTATTTTCGAATTCTCGGTGTTCTAGCATCAGCCATTATTCACAAATATTAATGGTAAATATGAATTTTCTGAAAGATGTTTAGTTACGTTGAGGTTGGCTTATTCGATTGGATTATTTAAATATTTTCAAATTATTGAATAACCTTACCTCTCCGGGATAGTCTGACCCTCCGGCTACAGGATACGCGGGTACTTGACCGTTTGAAGCGCTTACCCACTTCAAATTGGAAGCTGCGGTCTGTTATAATAATAAATAAATAAATAAATTATATATATATAAATCACAGGATTTAGCATTAACTACGCACAGGCAGCACTTGTCAGTTGCTAAATGATAAAATAACACATTTAGATTTTCAACTGAAAACTTCTATGAAAGTGCGTTTGGTTGTTACAAAGTGCTATATGTTTGGTGGATAATTATTTTTTTGGGTCAAGAGACCTGCCACGTATTTTTTTAGGTCTTAAAATGAAACCCGTTTATTTTTGTTGGTTGTCCACATCTCCGAGTTCAATCTTTGTTTCGATCCGTGTATCAGAAAATTAATCGTTTGAAATTTTTTTCAGCAAGGCGTGAGTTTTGTAAAGAAATATACTGATAATTCAATAAATCAGTTTTGAAGTATTTAAGCCTTGTATTTTTGGGGGTTCGAAATGTGCATGCCATGTAATTTTTTGGGTGTAAAATTTCAGGTTTGAGCAGGTTTGGGGGGTTGCAATATGAAGCCTACGTCGCAAAATAATAAATAATATACAAGTAAAATAAAAACAAGAGAAGGGAGATAGAGAAATGAAAACAACTGAAAGGAGAAGAAGAGAAGAGGAGGAAAGGGAAAATAATAAATTAAGAAAAAAGGAGAATAGAGAAGAAAAGAGAAGCAAAAAGAGCTCCTGTTCCTAGAGAAGAAAAAAATATCTGATGAGAAAATAAAAGAGAGATAAATGAAACAAAACTAGAAACTGAGATGAAACAGTGGACATGAAATGGAAGGAAAGGAAAAATGCAATCCTATGAAAAGATGTACTTACCGCAGTTGCTATCAGCAAGACCACTGCCAGCAGAATCATCGAAAAACGTCCCATGTCTCTAAACTGATAACAATTAAGGTAGAAGAGATTAGTTTTAGTATAATGAAAAAAGAAGGATAACAGATATTCTTTCTAAAGAGAACGTCATGTTTAGTCAGTATCACTCAACCAGAAACATCAAATACAAAAGGAAACAATACCTCATTACAACTTTACTGTCTTTTATAGTAACTAATAGTCGCTAAATAAGAACAATTACACACTAACAATTAGATTTTGTTTAATTTAATTTCATGGTTCTAGTGCTTTCGCTCTATTTCATAATGCTTGTCCAAAAGCTTTACACTAACAATTTAATGCTACGTAATGGAGCGTAAAGATGGTGGGCGTAAAGATGACGTAAAACGTCTTAAAGCCACGTAAAAATAATCTTATAATCTTTTCATGAGTTAGTTATAGTGAGAACTATCACTTTTATTATTGTAAAATTACAATTACAATCGATTTTGTAAACTTTCAATTCAATATATAATTAAGAGTGTGTCCGTGATAGGACCAGGCAGTAGGTGCTACATGGGGGTTCACCAATTTTGCTCAAACTTGGTACAGTTGTAGGTCCTAGTAATTTAGTTGTTATCCCAGAAACTCAGCTGGATCTGTCACTTTGGTGGGAAGTTAGACCACCCCCCTTAAAATACCCATTTTGCCTCGAAAATCAGCAAAAATATAGCTAATTTTTAATGAAACAGAAAACCTTTAATATTGATGACAGTGATGTAAAACTCGTTTCCCTATGAAGTACAGATGCCAGTAAGTGTTTCCAAGCAAGGAGGTACATTTTTCTTTTAAACCGTTTCCATCGCAACAATTTGTTTCGGATCAAAAATTGCCAATTTTGAACTTACTGTAATATCTATAGGTTTAAAAATTAATTAACAGGAAGAAAATCTGCGCGCACTTATTAACCTTAACTTATATGACGGGTTTGCTCAACCCTACTATGTAAATATCACAAAATTCGAAAAGATTCATGCCCGCAAAAAAACTGGTTGAAATCCTCCCAATAGCATTAAATTGGCTTCTAATAACCAGGTTGAGTCTTTATTATGCTTAATGTATCTTAATTTCGAGGATATTAAAATTTATTCAAAGCAGATATTTCTGTGACGACATATGGAATGTAGTCGTACCTATTATCGCGCACATCCTATTATCTGTTCTGCGTAAAACTCGATTGAAAATATGGAACAAAAGAGTTAGTTGCAACAGAATAAACAGCACTTATTGTTTTAATTAATTTTGAAACAGTTTTTAGAAGATATATATTATTTTTTTTACGAACTGAGCATGATAATATAATGTGCGCGATAATAGGTACGAGTTGTTTATAAGCACTTCATTCGTCATGCTTTGACTGCTTTATTTTCCTTTCATTTTAACAATTTAAATCGTGTTGTAAGCTGGGTTGTTCGACGGGATAACTTAGTAAAATCAGAAGGTAGTAAAATTCAGTTAGCTGAAGCAAATTGCTTGTGTTTTGGGTTTATATCGTGAAAAATTCCTTTGTCAGACAGCATGACATGATGATATTCAATCGTAGTCATATAAGACTTCGTTTTGATATGATAACTTGTTGAAAGCTTTTGTACCATTGTAATCAGGAATATGATAAAGTCGATAAAAAAACTTTCTTGTAGCTGGTCTGAATATCTTAAATGTATAATTTCAGTGTGTTCAAGTAACGCAAATTACGGGACTCAATGGTTTCGAAATCGAAGGGCGAGGGGTGATGACATAATCCATTTAAACCTGCTCAATGTTTTTTCAGTATGGATTCAGTATGGATTCAGTATGGTTCATTTGCGGGCCGGTTCTGGGTTCATTTGCGGGCCTGGGATCATTTAGGACCATTTAGCAAGCTTTATCACGATATTACTGAAAGAAGACTATTTAAAATGTGCAAAAATATCGTTATTGTTTAGTACTCCCTTACTTACCGATCTTTTCGTAGCAAAGTTTTGCAAGGCGTGTAGTTTATCGATAGAGCGCAAAGTCGAAGTGATAGCTTTGTGTGCAAAAGGGTTGGACTTCACCAGTAGAAAGCTGCGTTTTTATTGGCCCCATTAGACAGCACCGCTATTGTTTGGTTAGGTTTAGGTCAATTGTTTGGAAAGACTCTATTGTTTTTCAAACCAATCCTAAACGATGTTCCGAGTCGGTGAAGACTCGCCCGTGCAAAACCTTGAAAAGGGGCGTTCTGAAGTGTATGACGCTTCTTATTAAAAGTGGCGTAACAAAAGCTCCCCCAAAGTCATTCGAATTTCGAAGTTATGCCCGAAGTTATAAATCTTAGAACAATGATGGTTTTGTTAATGACTTAAAACAAGTTCCATGGTCCATTGTAGACAGTGTTAGTGAAATCGATGATTGTGTATTCCTTTGGGAACGTCTCTTCTCGGGCGTAGCAGATTTGCATGCTCCAAATGGTCTTAAATTGGCAAAATAGGCATACATATGAATTAAGTAGTGTCTTAGATATCTCTGATTGGTTGGTTATTGCATCTCATGGGAATACGTCAAACAAAAGATAGGATTAAACGAACAAACGAACAAAAGGGCAATAATGCATTGAGTTCGGCTAACTTGTGCTCGAGATTAGATAGAAGACGTATTCCCATGAGATGCAATAACCAACCAATCAGAGATATCTAAGACACTACTTAATTCATATGTATGCCTATTTTGCCAATTTAAGACCATTTGGAGCATGCAAATCTGCTACGCCCGAGAAGAGACGTTCCCAAAGGAATACACAATCATCGATTTCACTAACACTGTCTACAATGGACCATGGAACTTGTTTACATGATTTACAGAGGTTTTCACACAACTTCATGTCCCAAAGGGCATCATCAAGCTGATTATTTTTTTAGATTTCTATGAGAATACAATCCAAACAATGGGCTTTTAGTTTTGTTGTACACTACAATACTAATGAACTTTAACGAACAAATGAATGCGAGTTTCTTCTCACCAACTGACATCGATCGGACAGTTAGCATAAAGTGTTAGGGTCAGGATTTGTAAGCCAAGGTTTCGATCCTCGAAAGGGTCACTCTATCAGAAGCATTAGATATAAATATAGTGTTTGCACTGTTATAACTGGGCATTTTCTTGTAAAATTATATTATTAATTTTTCCAATAAACTGTGTCAAGTAACTTCTGGGTTGTTTATCCTGTAATTTGGCTGTAACCCACATATACAAACCTGCTTGATCCTGTTTGGCTAAACAGGTTCTTATATTAAGGGGTATTAAAATGGCCAATTTCTGCCAAGAGGTTCTTAATCCACTATGTTCTTAACTGCGGGTGTTTACATTAGTATAAAAAGAAATACTGGAGGAACGAATCGTAGCTGTAATTGCAATGTGATAATTTATGATAATATAATAATGTGTGAATTGCTTATTTACTTATCATTTAAATGTCCAAAAAAGTTTTCATCTTTCATAATTACAGCTGCTAAACCAAGATCAAATAAAATAAAAAACCTTTACTTGTTTCGCGATGAAACTTCGAAAAGATTTTGAAACACAGTTTGCTGATTAGCTATGATTTTCTTTTGTTTGTAGTCGTTAAAATTCATTTAATTCTCTTTATATCAGAGAAAAACATCGAAATTAAAAATATACTATCTTATGAAATTTCAACTACCAAGAAGTTTTAAAACGGGAAAAACTAAAAGTTACCCCGATTACTAACCTTGAAAAAGATTAGAAACCAACAAAAAAACGCTAACTTTTCATGTCAAAAACAACATTTCAAGGAGGTAAAACGGACGACAGCTTTTTAGAGCAAGAATTTTAAGTATTAGATTGAATTGGAAACGTCAAACTAAAGAATAAACTCCAAAGATGAAGTGTTTTGTTTCATGTGCCACTGCATGGTGTATGGTTTTGATCTTGAAGTCTTGAAGTCACATTTCAACTTGTATTGTCTTACCTTGGGTATACCATTTCCCTTTTAGTTTTTAATTAGTATTTCATTTTTTCGTTTTGAGTGTATACGTCTTAAATAGGTCTATCACACCCCTCTATTCACAAAATTTCGATCCCACTCTAGCAAATGTAGATCTAACCAGGTTGAAAAATGCCCTCAGTGTCTACTTCGATACATAACAGTATTACAAAAGTGATCATATCAACAACATTGCACAATAGGCGACGTGCACTAGTGCTATTTTATAAAACAAAGCATGATGGAAACGGAGTCCTTGGGTTTTATTTTTATATTTTCTTGTTTGAAAACTATTCAAGTTTCAATGTCCGATACATGCCAAAAAGACATTAATCAGCTTTGAGAAAAATTAATTCCAAAACGAAAGCGCCAACTAATATAATAATCTGAGGGACTGTCTTTCAAAACAATATTTGGTCAGTCTTCAGTATAACCGTATCATTTCTAGTTTTGCAATCAAGTAAAATATCTACATGCAAACGACCTTATTAAAAATATCAACTCCAAAAATTTGAAAAAAATTGCTTTAAAATCGAGGCTACAAATTAAAAATTGATATTTGATAAATGTGAAAAACACATTTGTTAAGCTTTACAAATTAAAAATGTGTATATCAGATCTAGAAAAAATTCAAATGTTACGTTTAGAACGTAAATATCTGTAAATATGCTGATAATTAATATATACACTTACTTGCAGTAAGGTTGTCATACAAAATAGAACATTTGCATGCATGTCACATACAAAATAGAACATTTGTGACTTAGTGCGTAAGGAATTAGTTAAAAGACAAAAGAGAGAGTTCAGCTTGAGTGATCTTCTTTTGTCTTCTAATCAATTCCTATCGTACTAAATCACAAATGTTCTATTTTCTTTATAACAAATGTATATTTTTGTATGACAACCTTACTGCAAGTAGGTGTATGTGTGTATTTAAGGAAGCATCAGCCACCAAGTTCCCCTATAGAAACTGAAATAATGTAACAGCTCTAAATTCATAAAACTTAAAGTAAAAGTCAGCGACAAATAGAATTAATAGCGGGCAAAGGAAAATCACTCTAATGCCATTGTTCAAATCCTAGACACATTTTTATTTCACCAGTCACTTCACAAGGTCACAAAAAAATAATTTATGTAGAAATAATAAGCACGCAATGTTTCCCGATCGCTATGCTCTCAAAGCAACTTCAAATCTATGTTCGGTCATTTATTTTGTTCAAAACCTCACAATTACTTTGTTGAGACTGCCTCACATTGCGACACAACTAAAATAAACTAGTGAAAAAGAAAGAAAATTAGCAAAAATATCAACAAGACCACCATGACACTGAAGTTTTTTGATGCATTTTTATTCCATGGCATATATTATTTATTTATTTATTTAGCCCTTACAAACTTACTTCTCACATTACTTTAAATGTTATAATTGCCGATTAATCATCGATGGGTTTCCATGATATTCAACCTCGTGATCATGTCACTTCACTGATCAATTATGGGAGCTCGCTTCAGTGGTGTAACACCTGGCAAATCAGGGTATTCAAAGCGAGAGGAGATCCCCCTTTTTCGCCCTGAGTTTTGGTGTTCAACCAGCACCCACCATTCGCTATCGTAATACTCCTTGCCACCGTAACCGATGTGCGCTCGCTGTTGTCCAGCATAGTAAGACCCTTTACCTGGGATCATGTGACCATCTGAGTAAAAGAGCCTACCAACATAGAGGGCCCTGCCTACAAAATACAACGGTTTGTTGATAGGTTAGCAAATATATACAATTATATCAGTCTGCTAATGTGTCTATAAAACTGTACAACTGAGCAGCACCAGTCCCATGTTTTATTTCTATCACTCTGCTCACATCCATCCATAACATCCATGTAAAGACTTGCCATTCATCCGTTTAACATTTTACACGTGACCGAGAATGAGCGTTTGGTTTGGTTTGTGTACTTACCATTATCAGTACCTCCAAGCACAGCATTAGCAGGGGGAGTACCTCCACTGGTCTTTTTCCATTCCAAATGCGATCTCCATCCAGGGTTAGTGAGGATCTGGTAGTTGTGATTATAATACTCCTTTCCTCCCCAAGATGCGTGGGCCATTCTGCTAGAAACATCCATTTTTCCAGGAGTTGGACCAGCGCTTAGTTGAATTCTGGCCACGTACAGAACCTGCAAAAGTGTGTGTATACTAAAAGGTTAACATACATAATTTTATGTAGTATAACAGGCTCTCATTACTAATTTACAAAAATATTTACAATAAAATAATATATCGCATCTTGATATATATGCAAAGTGACTCTAGCGTGTGGGATTCTCACGAAACCTGACAAAATACGAGGTCACATCCTCTCGATTCTTGCTCTTCTCATAATCAGTAGAGGACGCCTAGTAAGACACATAATATATCGACAGAATTATTGAGATATGGATATTTCCAGCCATGAATCGAACTAAAATCAGGAAATGTAGTGCTTAAAATCAGTCAAATAGACTATTTTCGAATTCTCGGTGTTCTAGCATCAGCCATTATTCACAAATATTAATGGTAAAGTTAAGAATGCACTTTGAAACTCCATGGACCTTCACTGGAACACATTAAATATTCTAAACAAAATCGATCGAGGCTAGGCTAACCCTGAAAAACTCGAAACTGGAGTACTGGATAACGGCGGCTAATTTGGTGTGCATAACCAAATGTTATCATGATAGGTAATGCAGTCCCTAGAGGTTAAAATATTGTAATTTATTCATTTGTTAGCTTCATGTTAGTTAATACACTGATGATGGACGATGGATATCGTCCGAAATATATGTATTAAGAAACTTCTTGTAATTCTCTTCCCTTACAAACTCTTAGCCAAGTGCAACATCTTTAATATAATGAAATTTGTAACACTGACTTTACTGACGTTTCGAGATTCAGCCCTTCGTCGGAGTAAAAGAGTTAGACTAAGACAGACACTGAGTTTAAATAATTTAAACTCAGTGGTTGTGTTAGTCTAAGTCATTTACTCCGACGAAGGGCTAAAGCTCGAAACGTCAGTAAAGTTAAGTCAACATTTTTTACGGTGTTACAAATTTCATTATATTACCTATCATTTATATCAAACACCGACGCAGCCTATACTAGTTTACTCGCTAGTTTCCATTCAAATGTTATTCAGTAACTTGCTCAACGACCGGCAGAGGACCTGTGAAACCTATAACTTTTAGAGTTTTCATGAAACCAGACGTTTTGGAATCTGGAATCTAGCTGAGCGATGTATTGTTTGTCACAGCGAATGTTTCCAAGTATTTTCCATTTTTAAAAACGAAATACTTCAAACAACAACGTCAAAATATGAATTTTCTGAAAGATGTTTAGTTACGTCGAGGTTGGCTTATTCGATTGGATTATTTCCAAAAAAAAATATTGAATAACCTTACCTCTCCGGGATAGTCTTCCCCTCCGGCTACAGGATACGCAGGTACTTGACCGTTTGAAGCGCTTACCCACTTCAAATTGGAAGCTGCGGTCTGTTATAATAATAAATAAATAAATTATATATATATATATATATATATATATATATATATATATATATATATATATATATATATATATATATATATATATATATAAATCACAGGGTTTAGCATTAACTACGCACAAGCAGCACTTATCAGTTGCTAAATGATAAAATAACACATTTAGATTTTCAACTGAAAACCTATATGAAAGTGCGTTTGGTTGTTATAAAGTGCTATATGATTGGTGGATATAAGAATTTTTTTTCAGCAAGGCGTGAGTTTTGTAAAGAAATATACTGATAATTCAATAAATCAGTTTTGAAGTATTTAAGCCTTGTATTTTTGGGGGTTCGAAATGTGCATGCCATGTAATTTTTTGGGTGTAAAATTTCAGGTTTGAGCAGTTTTTGGGGGTTGCAATATGAAGCTACGTCGCATCCCCCCCCCTCCCCCCCCCCCCCCCCCCTCCGTCATGTTACCCCCGAGTACATCCCTTGGGAGTGTTGTAGTTTACTGTGGTGGTAGCCGCTTTTCGAGATCTCATCGCGTTCGCCTACAATACAAGCGCAACTGATTTCCGTTTTTCCTGTATATCGCTGCTATTAAAAACACAGTATACTATTAAAAAGTTCAGTATAAGACTGATAATCTCTTAAAGTTTCAGGTCAATCGAACATTGGAAATTTTGTCAAAAGGACGCGTTTATAAGGGCCGGGTGTGGCTAGCTTTCCAAAAACTGTAGTGATCCACCTTAAATGGCTTTGTATAACATATTTAGAAAACAACAAAATAATATACAAGTAAAATAAAAACAAGAGAAGGGAGATAGAGAAATGAAAAGGATAGACGGGCGCCAGATGAAAACAACTGAAAGGAGAAGAAGAGAAGAGGAGGAAAGGGAAAATAATATATTAAGAAAAAAGGAGAATAGAGAAGAAAAGAGAAGCAAAGAGAGCTCCTGTTCCTAGAGAAGAAAAAAATATCTGATGAGAAAATAAAAGAGAGATAAATGAAAACAAAACTAGAAACTGAGATGAAACAGTGGAAATGAAATGGAAGGAGTGAATATAGAAAACAGGAGGAAAGGAAAAATGCAATCCTATGAAAAGATGTACTTACCGCAGTTGCTATCAGCAAGACCACTGCCAGCAGAATCATCGAAAAACGTCCCATGTCTCTAAACTGATAACAATTAAGGTAGAAGAGATTAGTTTTAGTATAATGAAAAAAGAAGGATAACAGATATTCTTTCTAAAGAGAACGTCATGCACAGTTCATGTTAAAGTAACAAAGACTAAGGTTTGTTTCTATTTTACTTACCAGTAACTTTGATGAACGGTGCTTCAATTTTACTGACCTTCTCCTGTTGGCTGAACGGTTGTTCAGAATGACAATCGTCAGTGCTGATGTCTGCCTTTTATATGCAGGTGTACTCTAGGGCTACGTGTGATTGATAATGGTTACGGCTTGTAAGTTAAACTATTTTGTTATTCCATTTCAACTATTGAATTATTCAGTATATCAGATCCAGAACTGCTTCTTTGTTTCTCGACGAAAAACAACAATTAGACAAAAAGACACATTATTATTGATATATCACGACACAAAATTTCAGGTTTGCGAAACCGCTTTAAACTAAGTGTAAAGGAGCGTAAAATATATAACAAAGTTATTAATAATTAGATTATACATATCAAAAGGTTTATGTGAGAGAGAAACTTAATTCTCATCAAATAAAATATAAAATATAAGCTGTATATAATTAATATTAAAAATGTATAAAAATGTATAAAATTTATAAAAATTGTTCAGAGTTAATATATGTTTAAACGTATAAGATTTCCTTAAGGCCTTTCTTAAAGGAATAACGTTTATCAAGCTTAACTACAGTTTCAGGTAAACTGTTCCATTTGTCTATATGCCTGTGCCAAAAAGAGTATTTCATAATGGTTGCCCAAAAGCTTTACACTAACAATTTAATGCTACGTCATGGAGGGTACGGATGGTGGGCATAAAGATGACGTAAAACGTCTTAAAGCCACATAAAGATAATCTTATAATCTTTTCATGAGTTATAGTGAGAAACTATCACTTATATTATTGTAAAATAACAATTACAATCGATTTTGTAAACTTTCAATTCAATATATAATTAACTATCGCTAGGCCTCGTCTACACGAATCCGATCCGGCTGAAACCGCATAGAAATATTTGCGTCCACACGAATTCGCGTATCCGGAGGATTCAAGTAAAAGTATGCGGTTTCGGTGACCGGAATCAATGGATTCGTGTGGACGATAGGCCGATTCGCATCAAAAAGTATGCGGTTTCAAAAGTATCCGGATCCGTGTAGACGGGGTCTAAGAGTGAATGGTGTGATCCCAGGTGTAATTGATGTACGGATGAGGCATGATCGTCTACGTTGGTGTAGTCTTGAGAAAGACTGATGGTTTTGATGTCTGACGTCTTGACAACCTGAGCGGAAGCCAACTTCAGAATAAAGAAAACGAAAAGACAGTGATAGTATTTATATGTCTGGTCCAGTCGGCAATGTTGTCAGTGCGTGGATGAGCGGGTAAGTCATTGTATTAGCGGAATCTATTGTAAGAACAACAACAGCTGAGCGTAAAGCTTTGTAAGATAACCGCTTACGTCGCATTACGATCGAGCGTAAAGTTGATGTAATAATGAACTTTACATTAAGTAAAGGAGCGTAAAGTTTCTTAAAGATAAGCTTTACTGTAGCATTACGACGACGTTAGTATGTTAATATAAAATATAAGCTGTATATAATTAATATTAAAAATGTATAAAAATGTATAAAATTTATAAAAATTGTTCAGAGTTAATATATGTTTAAACGTATAAGATTTCCTTAAGGCCTTTCTTAAAGGAATAACGTTTATCAAGCTTAACTACAGTTTCAGGTAAACTGTTCCATTTGTCTACATGCTTGTGCCAAAGAGTTTTTCACATAATTCTTGTCCAAGAGCTTTACACTATCCATTTAATGCTACGTAATGGAAGGTAAAGATGGTGGGCATAAAGATGACGTAAAACGTCTTAAAGCCACGTAAAGATAATCTTTACGCTCTTGCATAAAGACAACGTAAAGCTAACGTAATGCTTATCTTTACGACGTCTTAAAGCCAACGTAAAGATAATCCTATAATCTTTTTATGAGTAAGTTATAGTGAGAAACTATCACTCTAGGGTTGCGTGTGATTGATAATGGTTACGGCTTGTAAGTTAAACTATTTTGTTATTCCATTTCAACTATTGAATTATTCAGTAAATTAGATCCAGCATTGCTTCTTTGTTTCCAAAATTCTCGCCGAAAAACAACAATTAGACAAAAAGACACATTACTATCGATATATCACGGCACAAAATTTCAGATTTACGAAACTTTAAACTATGTGTAAAGGAGTGTAATTATAATATACATAACAACGTTATTAATAAGTAATTTAATTAATTTGATTTCAGTTTATTTACACTACATATACACTATAATGTTACAAGAGATAATATAATTAAGTAAACAGATTATAGTTACAATCTTTATAAACAGTTATTGAGTGAAAGTGTAGGGCAATTAAAGTAGCTCAGGCTTTCTAGTTAACCACCCTCCTAAATAATCTATTATATTAAAATCGTTGTGTGTCCCTACTCGCAATGTGATTGATTGAGAATCATCACGCATGCGCAGTTTAGTTAATGGCAAGGACAAAATCATTGACAAAAATCTGCGAAGAAATGGGTAGACAGCGAAAACCATTCAAAATTGAATTAAAAGCAATTACAATATGTGTATTTAACTCAGAATCATACCATAAAACTATGTAATAACTTATGGCTAAATGGTGTTTGTAATAAAGGAATATTTTCCAGGTTAATTAGTCGTCGACTTCACTTCAAATTTGGTGCATTTTCTACTAAAAATACACACATGCAGTAAGGCACGCGCCTCGCCGAGAAATGCGTTTTTTAAAACACCAGTTCGTAAAACAACAATATTTTTGCGAAAACAAGCTTAACTACAGTTTCAGGTAAACTGTTCCATTTGTCTATATGCCTGTGCCAAAAAGAGTATTTCATAATGGTTGCCCAAAAGCTTTACACTAACAATTTAATGCTACGTCATGGAGGGTACGGATGGTGGGCATAAAGATGACGTAAAACGTCTTAAAGCCACATAAAGATAATCTTATAATCTTTTCATGAGTTATAGTGAGAAACTATCACTTATATTATTGTAAAATAACAATTACAATCGATTTTGTAAACTTTCAATTCAATATATAATTAACTATCGCTAGGCCTCGTCTACACGAATCCGATCCGGCTGAAACCGCATAGAAATATTTGCGTCCACACGAATTCGCGTATCCGGAGGATTCAAGTAAAAGTATGCGGTTTCGGTGACCGGAATCAATGGATTCGTGTGGACGATAGGCCGATTCGCATCAAAAAGTATGCGGTTTCAAAAGTATCCGGATCCGTGTAGACGGGGTCTAAGAGTGAATGGTGTGATCCCAGGTGTAATTGATGTACGGATGAGGCATGATCGTCTACGTTGGTGTAGTCTTGAGAAAGACTGATGGTTTTGATGTCTGACGTCTTGACAACCTGAGCGGAAGCCAACTTCAGAATAAAGAAAACGAAAAGACAGTGATAGTATTTATATGTCTGGTCCAGTCGGCAATGTTGTCAGTGCGTGGATGAGCGGGTAAGTCATTGTATTAGCGGAATCTATTGTAAGAACAACAACAGCTGAGCGTAAAGCTTTGTAAGATAACCGCTTACGTCGCATTACGATCGAGCGTAAAGTTGATGTAATAATGAACTTTACATTAAGTAAAGGAGCGTAAAGTTTCTTAAAGATAAGCTTTACTGTAGCATTACGACGACGTTAGTATGTTAATATAAAATATAAGCTGTATATAATTAATATTAAAAATGTATAAAAATGTATAAAATTTATAAAAATTGTTCAGAGTTAATATATGTTTAAACGTATAAGATTTCCTTAAGGCCTTTCTTAAAGGAATAACGTTTATCAAGCTTAACTACAGTTTCAGGTAAACTGTTCCATTTGTCTACATGCTTGTGCCAAAGAGTTTTTCACATAATTCTTGTCCAAGAGCTTTACACTATCCATTTAATGCTACGTAATGGAAGGTAAAGATGGTGGGCATAAAGATGACGTAAAACGTCTTAAAGCCACGTAAAGATAATCTTTACGCTCTTGCATAAAGACAACGTAAAGCTAACGTAATGCTTATCTTTACGACGTCTTAAAGCCAACGTAAAGATAATCCTATAATCTTTTTATGAGTAAGTTATAGTGAGAAACTATCACTCTAGGGTTGCGTGTGATTGATAATGGTTACGGCTTGTAAGTTAAACTATTTTGTTATTCCATTTCAACTATTGAATTATTCAGTAAATTAGATCCAGCATTGCTTCTTTGTTTCCAAAATTCTCGCCGAAAAACAACAATTAGACAAAAAGACACATTACTATCGATATATCACGGCACAAAATTTCAGATTTACGAAACTTTAAACTATGTGTAAAGGAGTGTAATTATAATATACATAACAACGTTATTAATAAGTAATTTAATTAATTTGATTTCAGTTTATTTACACTACATATACACTATAATGTTACAAGAGATAATATAATTAAGTAAACAGATTATAGTTACAATCTTTATAAACAGTTATTGAGTGAAAGTGTAGGGCAATTAAAGTAGCTCAGGCTTTCTAGTTAACCACCCTCCTAAATAATCTATTATATTAAAATCGTTGTGTGTCCCTACTCGCAATGTGATTGATTGAGAATCATCACGCATGCGCAGTTTAGTTAATGGCAAGGACAAAATCATTGACAAAAATCTGCGAAGAAATGGGTAGACAGCGAAAACCATTCAAAATTGAATTAAAAGCAATTACAATATGTGTATTTAACTCAGAATCATACCATAAAACTATGTAATAACTTATGGCTAAATGGTGTTTGTAATAAAGGAATATTTTCCAGGTTAATTAGTCGTCGACTTCACTTCAAATTTGGTGCATTTTCTACTAAAAATACACACATGCAGTAAGGCACGCGCCTCGCCGAGAAATGCGTTTTTTAAAACACCAGTTCGTAAAACAACAATATTTTTGCGAAAACAAGCTTAACTACAGTTTCAGGTAAACTGTTCCATTTGTCTATATGCCTGTGCCAAAAAGAGTATTTCATAATGGTTGCCCAAAAGCTTTACACTAACAATTTAATGCTACGTCATGGAGGGTACGGATGGTGGGCATAAAGATGACGTAAAACGTCTTAAAGCCACATAAAGATAATCTTATAATCTTTTCATGAGTTATAGTGAGAAACTATCACTTATATTATTGTAAAATAACAATTACAATCGATTTTGTAAACTTTCAATTCAATATATAATTAACTATCGCTAGGCCTCGTCTACACGAATCCGATCCGGCTGAAACCGCATAGAAATATTTGCGTCCACACGAATTCGCGTATCCGGAGGATTCAAGTAAAAGTATGCGGTTTCGGTGACCGGAATCAATGGATTCGTGTGGACGATAGGCCGATTCGCATCAAAAAGTATGCGGTTTCAAAAGTATCCGGATCCGTGTAGACGGGGTCTAAGAGTGAATGGTGTGATCCCAGGTGTAATTGATGTACGGATGAGGCATGATCGTCTACGTTGGTGTAGTCTTGAGAAAGACTGATGGTTTTGATGTCTGACGTCTTGACAACCTGAGCGGAAGCCAACTTCAGAATAAAGAAAACGAAAAGACAGTGATAGTATTTATATGTCTGGTCCAGTCGGCAATGTTGTCAGTGCGTGGATGAGCGGGTAAGTCATTGTATTAGCGGAATCTATTGTAAGAACAACAACAGCTGAGCGTAAAGCTTTGTAAGATAACCGCTTACGTCGCATTACGATCGAGCGTAAAGTTGATGTAATAATGAACTTTACATTAAGTAAAGGAGCGTAAAGTTTCTTAAAGATAAGCTTTACTGTAGCATTACGACGACGTTAGTATGTTAATATAAAATATAAGCTGTATATAATTAATATTAAAAATGTATAAAAATGTATAAAATTTATAAAAATTGTTCAGAGTTAATATATGTTTAAACGTATAAGATTTCCTTAAGGCCTTTCTTAAAGGAATAACGTTTATCAAGCTTAACTACAGTTTCAGGTAAACTGTTCCATTTGTCTACATGCTTGTGCCAAAGAGTTTTTCACATAATTCTTGTCCAAGAGCTTTACACTATCCATTTAATGCTACGTAATGGAAGGTAAAGATGGTGGGCATAAAGATGACGTAAAACGTCTTAAAGCCACGTAAAGATAATCTTTACGCTCTTGCATAAAGACAACGTAAAGCTAACGTAATGCTTATCTTTACGACGTCTTAAAGCCAACGTAAAGATAATCCTATAATCTTTTTATGAGTAAGTTATAGTGAGAAACTATCACTCTAGGGTTGCGTGTGATTGATAATGGTTACGGCTTGTAAGTTAAACTATTTTGTTATTCCATTTCAACTATTGAATTATTCAGTAAATTAGATCCAGCATTGCTTCTTTGTTTCCAAAATTCTCGCCGAAAAACAACAATTAGACAAAAAGACACATTACTATCGATATATCACGGCACAAAATTTCAGATTTACGAAACTTTAAACTATGTGTAAAGGAGTGTAATTATAATATACATAACAACGTTATTAATAAGTAATTTAATTAATCTGATTTCAGTTTATTTACACTACATATACACTATAATGTTACAAGAGATAATATAATTAAGTAAACAGATTATAGTTACAATCTTTATAAACAGTTATTGAGTGAAAGTGTAGGGCAATTAAAGTAGCTCAGGCTTTCTAGTTAACCACCCTCCTAAATAATCTATTATATTAAAATCGTTGTGTGTCCCTACTCGCAATGTGATTGATTGAGAATCATCACGCATGCGCAGTTTAGTTAATGGCAAGGACAAAATCATTGACAAAAATCTGCGAAGAAATGGGTAGACAGCGAAAACCATTCAAAATTGAATTAAAAGCAATTACAATATGTGTATTTAACTCAGAATCATACCATAAAACTATGTAATAACTTATGGCTAAATGGTGTTTGTAATAAAGGAATATTTTCCAGGTTAATTAGTCGTCGACTTCACTTCAAATTTGGTGCATTTTCTACTAAAAATACACACATGCAGTAAGGCACGCGCCTCGCCGAGAAATGCGTTTTTTAAAACACCAGTTCGTAAAACAACAATATTTTTGCGAAAACAAGCTTAACTACAGTTTCAGGTAAACTGTTCCATTTGTCTATATGCCTGTGCCAAAAAGAGTATTTCATAATGGTTGCCCAAAAGCTTTACACTAACAATTTAATGCTACGTCATGGAGGGTACGGATGGTGGGCATAAAGATGACGTAAAACGTCTTAAAGCCACATAAAGATAATCTTATAATCTTTTCATGAGTTATAGTGAGAAACTATCACTTATATTATTGTAAAATAACAATTACAATCGATTTTGTAAACTTTCAATTCAATATATAATTAACTATCGCTAGGCCTCGTCTACACGAATCCGATCCGGCTGAAACCGCATAGAAATATTTGCGTCCACACGAATTCGCGTATCCGGAGGATTCAAGTAAAAGTATGCGGTTTCGGTGACCGGAATCAATGGATTCGTGTGGACGATAGGCCGATTCGCATCAAAAAGTATGCGGTTTCAAAAGTATCCGGATCCGTGTAGACGGGGTCTAAGAGTGAATGGTGTAATCCCAGGTGTAATTGATGTACGGATGAGGCATGATCGTCTACGTTGGTGTAGTCTTGAGAAAGACTGATGGTTTTGATGTCTGACGTCTTGACAACCTGAGCGGAAGCCAACTTCAGAATAAAGAAAACGAAAAGACAGTGATAGTATTTATATGTCTGGTCCAGTCGGCAATGTTGTCAGTGCGTGGATGAGCGGGTAAGTCATTGTATTAGCGGAATCTATTGTAAGAACAACAACAGCTGAGCGTAAAGCTTTGTAAGATAACCGCTTACGTCGCATTACGATCGAGCGTAAAGTTGATGTAATAATGAACTTTACATTAAGTAAAGGAGCGTAAAGTTTCTTAAAGATAAGCTTTACTGTAGCATTACGACGACGTTAGTATGTTAATATAAAATATAAGCTGTATATAATTAATATTAAAAATGTATAAAAATGTATAAAATTTATAAAAATTGTTCAGAGTTAATATATGTTTAAACGTATAAGATTTCCTTAAGGCCTTTCTTAAAGGAATAACGTTTATCAAGCTTAACTACAGTTTCAGGTAAACTGTTCCATTTGTCTACATGCTTGTGCCAAAGAGTTTTTCACATAATTCTTGTCCAAGAGCTTTACACTATCCATTTAATGCTACGTAATGGAAGGTAAAGATGGTGGGCATAAAGATGACGTAAAACGTCTTAAAGCCACGTAAAGATAATCTTTACGCTCTTGCATAAAGACAACGTAAAGCTAACGTAATGCTTATCTTTACGACGTCTTAAAGCCAACGTAAAGATAATCCTATAATCTTTTTATGAGTAAGTTATAGTGAGAAACTATCACTCTAGGGTTGCGTGTGATTGATAATGGTTACGGCTTGTAAGTTAAACTATTTTGTTATTCCATTTCAACTATTGAATTATTCAGTAAATTAGATCCAGCATTGCTTCTTTGTTTCCAAAATTCTCGCCGAAAAACAACAATTAGACAAAAAGACACATTACTATCGATATATCACGGCACAAAATTTCAGATTTACGAAACTTTAAACTATGTGTAAAGGAGTGTAATTATAATATACATAACAACGTTATTAATAAGTAATTTAATTAATTTGATTTCAGTTTATTTACACTACATATACACTATAATGTTACAAGAGATAATATAATTAAGTAAACAGATTATAGTTACAATCTTTATAAACAGTTATTGAGTGAAAGTGTAGGGCAATTAAAGTAGCTCAG
The DNA here is from genome assembly GCA_949775045.1 of Metridium senile. Classification (NCBI taxonomy): domain Eukaryota; kingdom Metazoa; phylum Cnidaria; class Anthozoa; order Actiniaria; family Metridiidae; genus Metridium; species Metridium senile. Next base: position 2,509,200 of record OX459108.1, on the reverse strand, counting down.
GCTTTCTAGTTAACCACCCTCCTAAATAATCTATTATATTAAAATCGTTGTGTGTCCCTACTCGCAATGTGATTGATTGAGAATCATCACGCATGCGCAGTTTAGTTAATGGCAAGGACAAAATCATTGACAAAAATCTGCGAAGAAATGGGTAGACAGCGAAAACCATTCAAAATTGAATTAAAAGCAATTACAATATGTGTATTTAACTCAGAATCATACCATAAAACTATGTAATAACTTATGGCTAAATGGTGTTTGTAATAAAGGAATATTTTCCAGGTTAATTAGTCGTCGACTTCACTTCAAATTTGGTGCATTTTCTACTAAAAATACACACATGCAGTAAGGCACGCGCCTCGCCGAGAAATGCGTTTTTTAAAACACCAGTTCGTAAAACAACAATATTTTTGCGAAAACAAGCTTAACTACAGTTTCAGGTAAACTGTTCCATTTGTCTATATGCCTGTGCCAAAAAGAGTATTTCATAATGGTTGCCCAAAAGCTTTACACTAACAATTTAATGCTACGTCATGGAGGGTACAGATGGTGGGCATAAAGATGACGTAAAACGTCTTAAAGCCACATAAAGATAATCTTATAATCTTTTCATGAGTTATAGTGAGAAACTATCACTTATATTATTGTAAAATAACAATTACAATCGATGTTGTAAACTTTCAATTCAATATATAATTAACTATCGCTAGGCCTCGTCTACACGAATCCGATCCGGCTGAAACCGCATAGAAATATTTGCGTCCACACGAATTCGCGTATCCGGAGGATTCAAGTAAAAGTATGCGGTTTCGGTGACCGGAATCAATGGATTCGTGTGGACGATAGGCCGATTCGCATCAAAAAGTATGCGGTTTCAAAAGTATCCGGATCCGTGTAGACGGGGTCTAAGAGTGAATGGTGTAATCCCAGGTGTAATTGATGTACGGATGAGGCATGATCGTCTACGTTGGTGTAGTCTTGAGAAAGACTGATGGTTTTGATGTCTGACGTCTTGACAACCTGAGCGGAAGCCAACTTCAGAATAAAGAAAACGAAAAGACAGTGATAGTATTTATATGTCTGGTCCAGTCGGCAATGTTGTCAGTGCGTGGATGAGCGGGTAAGTCATTGTATTAGCGGAATCTATTGTAAGAACAACAACAGCTGAGCGTAAAGCTTTGTAAGATAACCGCTTACGTCGCATTACGATCGAGCGTAAAGTTGATGTAATAATGAACTTTACATTAAGTAAAGGAGCGTAAAGTTTCTTAAAGATAAGCTTTACTGTAGCATTACGACGACGTTAGTATGTTAATATAAAATATAAGCTGTATATAATTAATATTAAAAATGTATAAAAATGTATAAAATTTATAAAAATTGTTCAGAGTTAATATATGTTTAAACGTATAAGATTTCCTTAAGGCCTTTCTTAAAGGAATAACGTTTATCAAGCTTAACTACAGTTTCAGGTAAACTGTTCCATTTGTCTACATGCTTGTGCCAAAGAGTTTTTCACATAATTCTTGTCCAAGAGCTTTACACTATCCATTTAATGCTACGTAATGGAAGGTAAAGATGGTGGGCATAAAGATGACGTAAAACGTCTTAAAGCCACGTAAAGATAATCTTTACGCTCTTGCATAAAGACAACGTAAAGCTAACGTAATGCTTATCTTTACGACGTCTTAAAGCCAACGTAAAGATAATCCTATAATCTTTTTATGAGTAAGTTATAGTGAGAAACTATCACTCTAGGGTTGCGTGTGATTGATAATGGTTACGGCTTGTAAGTTAAACTATTTTGTTATTCCATTTCAACTATTGAATTATTCAGTAAATTAGATCCAGCATTGCTTCTTTGTTTCCAAAATTCTCGCCGAAAAACAACAATTAGACAAAAAGACACATTACTATCGATATATCACGGCACAAAATTTCAGATTTACGAAACTTTAAACTATGTGTAAAGGAGTGTAATTATAATATACATAACAACGTTATTAATAAGTAATTTAATTAATTTGATTTCAGTTTATTTACACTACATATACACTATAATGTTACAAGAGATAATATAATTAAGTAAACAGATTATAGTTACAATCTTTATAAACAGTTATTGAGTGAAAGTGTAGGGCAATTAAAGTAGCTCAGGCTTTCTAGTTAACCACCCTCCTAAATAATCTATTATATTAAAATCGTTGTGTGTCCCTACTCGCAATGTGATTGATTGAGAATCATCACGCATGCGCAGTTTAGTTAATGGCAAGGACAAAATCATTGACAAAAATCTGCGAAGAAATGGGTAGACAGCGAAAACCATTCAAAATTGAATTAAAAGCAATTACAATATGTGTATTTAACTCAGAATCATACCATAAAACTATGTAATAACTTATGGCTAAATGGTGTTTGTAATAAAGGAATATTTTCCAGGTTAATTAGTCGTCGACTTCACTTCAAATTTGGTGCATTTTCTACTAAAAATACACACATGCAGTAAGGCACGCGCCTCGCCGAGAAATGCGTTTTTTAAAACACCAGTTCGTAAAACAACAATATTTTTGCGAAAACAAGCTTAACTACAGTTTCAGGTAAACTGTTCCATTTGTCTATATGCCTGTGCCAAAAAGAGTATTTCATAATGGTTGCCCAAAAGCTTTACACTAACAATTTAATGCTACGTCATGGAGGGTACAGATGGTGGGCATAAAGATGACGTAAAACGTCTTAAAGCCACATAAAGATAATCTTATAATCTTTTCATGAGTTATAGTGAGAAACTATCACTTATATTATTGTAAAATAACAATTACAATCGATGTTGTAAACTTTCAATTCAATATATAATTAAATATAAGGCCTCGTCTACACGAATCCGCATAGAAATATTTGCGTCCACACGAATTCGCGTATCCGGTACCCTGGTTCCAGAGGGGCTTTCTTTTATAGGGAAATAATACGAGCCGCGAAGCGACGAGTTATTGAGTCGCGAAGCGACGATGATCGAGTCGCGGAGCGATGAGCCCCTCTGGCCACTCGAATCAAATTTTTCCGGCTTTCCGGAAAAAGTTTATCCGCTTCCTGATTGGCTAGTCATTTGATCGCCATAGGAACCATCAAAGGTCATTTTTGATTGGCCCTAAATGCAGATTATGACGCATGTTATGCTAAACCGGTTTCTACAATTACAATTGGTATATTTCACAACGCTAAACAGTTCGAGCTAGCATCAAAATACACAGAAATACGGGAGCTAAATTATGTGCAGGAGAAAGCAATTTACCATTTTATTAAGAGAAGAGATGTATTCTCAGTTTTGCCAACTGGATAAAGAAAATCGTTGGCATATGCAAATTTGGCACTAGAAACCGGTTTGACAGGAAATGACGTGAAACAAACACCGTCCGTTGGAGATGTCTCGAGTGGCCAGAGGTTTGTGGAACGATACTCTACCAAACAAACAAAATACATTGAAAATAGTCCTCGAAACTACTTTAAATCGTGAAAACTTCTCAAACCTCTGGCATCCAGGGTACGTATCCGGAGGATTCAAGTAAAAGTATGCGGTTTCGGTGACCGGAATCAATGGATTCGTGTGGACGAAAGGCCGCTTCGCATCAAAAAGTATGCGGTTTCAAAAGTATCCGGATCCGTGTAGACGGGGTCTAAGAGTGAATGGTGTGATCCCAGGTGTAATTGATGTACGGATGAGGCATGATCGTCTACGTTGGTGTAGTCTTGAGAAAGACTGATGGTTTTGATGTCTGACGTCTTGACAACCTGAGCGGAAGCCAACTTCAGAATAAAGAAAACTAAAAGACAGTGATAGTATTTATATGTCTGGTTCAGTCGGTAATGTTGTTGTCAGTGCGTGGATGGGGGTAAGTCATTGTATTAGCGGAATGTTTGAAGTCGTTAATGAGTCTATTGTAAGAACAACAACAGCTGAGCGTAAAGCTTTGTAAGATAACCGCTTACGTCGCATTACGATCGAGCGTAAAGTTGATGTAATGATGAACTTTACATTAGGTAAAGGAGCGTAAAGTTTATTAAAGATAAGCTTTACTATAGCATTACGACGACGTTAGTATGATAGTGGTCAGTTGTCAGTTTGGCTTGTAAGTCTGAATGGTTTTTCCAGTGGTGGAAACATTTTGATCTTTCATAATTACAGCTGCTAAACCAAGATAAAATAAAAAAAAAACCTTTACTTGTTTCGCGATGAAACTTCGCAAAGAAACCTCGCAGCTCGAAGACTCACCGCTCGGTAAATATTCACCGATAATCACTTCGCCTTTGGCGAATAATTGTTAAATAATAGAACCTTTGCAGGACATGGTCACGTGTCTGGATATCGCATAGCAACGGGATTTCGAAGGGCGAGTATGCCTCGAAGGGTAAATAAAAATATCAAAACGAAAAACAAAACCCTTCATCTTTGGAGATAGTTCATTCTTTAGTTTGAAGATTCCAATTCAATCTAAATCTTTAGATTCTTCCTCTATAAACCTGTCGTCCATCTTGCCTCCTTGAAATGTTGTTTTTGACAAGAAAAGTTGGCCTCTATTGTAGTTTTGTTTTACTCTTCTTTTAACAGTTTAACACCACGCAAAATGGCTACTTGCAAGGTTAGTAGTAACAGAAACTTTTATTTTTTTTTCCTGTTTCAAGCCTCCTTGGTACTTGAAATTTTATGAGGTAGTATATTTTTCGATATTTTTCTGTAAAGAGAATGGAGGAATTTCACACCAAATAAAGACTAAACTTGAAATAAAACAACAACATTGAAAACGTATTTTTTCGTTTCAAATCGTCTTAAGATAATCCGACAAAATAAATATATCTTATTAGACAGTTTGATGTGTAATATGGCTGGGTATTTTACGAGTGAAACGCTGTATTTTGACGAGCCTCCGGGCGAGTCAAAATGCAAGTTAACGAGTAAAATATCCAGCCATATTACACATTAAACTGTTTAATAAGTTATTTATTATCCAATCAAAAGATTTTTGTTCTTTTATAAAGGAAAATATTGTTTTACTTGAGGGCTAGATAGACGAGTAAAAATATCGCTGGATATTTTTACTCGATCCAGTCCTACTCCTGCGATATTTTCACTCGTCTATGACTAGTTGAATAATAAATATATATAATAGTAACGAAGCCCGAGTTCACACGTATATGCGTCTAGTTGACTTTATCATTCACATGTTCAAAGACCAAGTTGTTTTTCAAAATAAGTATCTCACTGTAGTGTTGTTCTCAATGCTACTATATGTACCGGCAAATGATTTTTCAAGTAAACAGATATTTTAATATTTAATTTAGCACTGTCATATGAAAGAACCACCTGAAATAGGCATGTTTGGAAGGTTTTGATGCTCTTGCTCAAAAAAAAAAAAAAAAAATAGAGAGATTTGTTATTTTCTGCTGTGACCTTTGATGCCTCATTTTGGTGTTTTTCTGATTTTTCAAACTCTTATAGCTTCTTGCAAATTTAATCGTTTTTTCTCAAACTTTTACAAGTTATTTTTATGGTGAATGTCTATTATATGATAGCTTTCTTTTTCTTAAAACATCAATTTTAAAAAATTATGATAATTAGTGGCGTCCATAATGTATAATGTATAAATTTATTCAACAATACAATTCCACTATTTACATGTAATGTTGCTGGACAAGTCGTTGCTATTGGATGAAAACCACCATCATTTACCCTTCTCTCTAAAATAATCAGCTGCAAATACAAAGACACTAACGTTATGATGATGATGATGATGATGATGGTTGTGTTGGTGATGACGATAATGATGATGGTTCTGGTGGTGATGATTATGATGATTAGGATGATGATGATAATAATGATGGTGGTGGTGGTAGTGATGATTATGACGATGATGACAATGATGATGGTGGTGGTAGTGATGATTCTGATGATGATAATGATGATGGTGCTGGTGGTGATGATATGATTATGATGATGACAATGATGATGGTTGTGGTGGTGATGATATGATTATGATGGTTGCGATGATATGATTATGATGGTGGTGGTAGTGATGATTATGATGATGATGATAATGATGGTGGTTGTGGTGGTGATGATTATGATGATTATGACGATGGTTATGGTGGTGATGATTATGATGATGATAAGGATGATAATAAGGATGATGGTTGTGGTAGTGATGATTCTGATGATGATAATGATGATGGTTGTGGTGGTGATGATGATTATGATGATAAAGATGATGGTGGTAATGATGATGGTTGTGGTGGTGATGATTCTGATGATGATAATGATGATGGTTGTGGTGGTGATGATGATTATGATGATTCTGATGATGGTGGTGGTGGTAGTGATGATTCTGATGATGATAATGATGATGGTTGTGGTGGTGATGATGATTATTATGATGATGATGATGATAATGATGGTGGTGGTGGTAGTGATGATTATGATGATGATAATGATGATGGTTGTGGTGGTGATGATGATTATGATGATTATGATGGTGGTGGTGGTGGTAGTGATGATTCTGATGATGATAATGATGATGGTTGTGGTGGTGATGATGATTATTATGATGATGATGATGATAATGATGGTGGTGGTGGTAGTGATGATTATGATGATGATAATGATGATGGTTGTTGTGGTGATGATATGATTATGATGGTGATAATGATGATGATGGTTGCGATGATATTCTGATGATGATAATGATGATGGTTGTGGTGGTGATGATGATTATTATGATGATGATAATGGTGGTAGTGATGATTCTGATGATGATAATGATGATGGTGGTGGTAGTGATGATTCTGATGATGATGATGATGATGATGGTGGTGGTAGTGATGGTTCTGATGATGATAATGACGATGGTGGTGGTGGTGATGATATGATTATGATGGTGATAATGATGATGATGGTTGCGATGATATGATTATGATGATGATAATGATTGTGGTAGTGATGATTATGATGATGATAATGATGATGATGGTTGTGTTGGTGATGATATGATTATGATGATGGTGGTGGTAGTGATGATTATTATGATGACAATGAAGATGGTTGTGGTGGTGATGATATGATAATGATAATGATGATTATGGTTGCGATGATATGATTATGATGATGATAATAATTATGGTGATGGTGGCTCTGGTGGTGATGATTATGATGATGATAATAATGTTGATGATGATTATGTTGATGATGCTCTTACTAAATCGTTTAGCGTTTTATTATATTTGTTTTCTCATAAATACCAATGAATGATGTCAAATGAATTATAATGTTCACTAAATAACGCAAAGCATGCTGGCAAATGACCATGGGCTTCTAAACAAGTACATTTTCCTATCTTATGTACGTATAGCCTCCTCCGCAGGCATCTCTTAGGCAGAAAAAAACAAAGAAAAAGAAAAAACACGTTGCGGTCTTCCTGTTGGATATGGCAAAAATGAATTTTCAACACAGGAACCCCAAAATCACGAAAATTACTCTCGGACTCAGGAGTTGCCTGCGGAGGAGGTTATCTTATGTATGCCTTACCTAATTTTTCTACAGCTTCTACACACACGCTTGGGCTCATCTCAGCAGAATACAGTGCGACAATAAAGAGTGTTGCAGTTTTCACAACAACTATCCCAGATTTTTTCTAGAGAAAAATTCAAAGAATATCATATACTTATTGGATTCATCCGAGCACATTATGGCAGAATATTATGTCAAGAATTCCCAGGGTACGTGCTGATGCCAGTAAACAAAATCTAAGGAGTTTTCAAGGAGTTTTCGTTTGGATTTTTGGGATTCCTTTGGATTACGACCGGGAAAGAATGGGCCCCATTCAAGAGAGGGGATTTTTTTCCTCTTCCTCACTAACCCCCCCCCCCCCCCCCCCTCATTTTTCCTTCTTCTCCAGTCTTTCTCGTTCATTTTAATCCAAAGAAAGCCCAAAATATAGTACTTACATGTTTTCCATACAATGAAAACCTATCTGCTCTAACACATTCATAAACGTCTTCAAATTTTAACCCATCTTTCCTTGTTCCAGCTGGGTCAACAAATGCATTGACTATGGCATACATGTTATCAATGGTTGGCTGCAATAATGTAGACATGAAAGAAAAAAATAAATATTTCATATGACATTTTTACAGGTAGATGAAAATTTTAAACTAGTGAGTAAACTTTACTATAGACTATAGGTAATGTAATGACATTTGTTGGCCTTTTTCAAGCTTTAGCCCTTTGTTGGAGTAAAATAGGTAGTTCAGTCTAACTATTTTGCTCCAACGAATTCGAAGGGCTTACATGTAAGTCAACATTTTTTTACAGTGTAACAAATTCCATTCCATTACCTATCATTTATATCAAACACCAACACAGCCTATACTAGTTTACTCGCTAGTTTCCATTTTTTACGGTGTTACAAATTTCATTATATTACCTATCGTTTATATCAAACACCGATGCAGCCTATACTAGTTTACTCGCTAGTTTCCATTTTTACGGTGTTACAAATTTCATTCTATTGCCTATCGTTTATATCAAACACCAATGCAGCCTATACTAGTTTACTCGCTAGTTTCCATTTTTTACAGTGTTACAAATTTCATTCTATTACCTATCATTTATATCAAACACCAACACAGCCTATACTTGTTAACTCTCTAGTTTTCATTTATAGTATAGACTGCGTCTGTGTTTGATATGAACGAAAGTGAACATGGGTGGCCTAGTGGTGTGAGCGCTGGTCTTCCACCACTGTAATTAACCTGGGTTCGTTCCCGGCTCGGGCGACAAGTGAATAGAGTTTGTTTGATGTGCTTAACATTCTCTCTCAATCATGCCACAAGGGTTTTTCTCGGGGTTATCTGGTTTTTCCTCCCTCCGCAAAAATCAACATGTGAGCAGAGTTGTTTGTTGTAAATATTGAATGTAGTGGAAGTGAGTGTGTGTGAACCTCACGGAAGAGCCCTGACGGGGAGTGATGGTTATAAAATATATTTATTATAAAGAGGATATTACACAGTGGTGCAAAGATATGAATTTTATTTAAGCCCAGCGAGCGAGTAAAATGTTGTTTTTAACACGAGAAAAATAAAATTCATATCTTCAATCCAACGTGTAATGTTCCTTGTTTTATATGAACAAAAAGACGTAAAATGGCAATGCAAATACAAGATCAAGAAAAAAGAATGCAATTTGTTACACCGTAAAAAATGTTAACTTAACTTTACTGACGTTTCGAGCTTTAGCCCTTCGTCGGAGTAAAAAGAGAGACACCAAGTATAAATATGAAGCGGGAAAAGTGATGAACCAATCAGAAAGTGATATAAAATTTGGTTTACTGTTTACTATAGTTAACTCGCTAGTTTTCATTTAAGATGTTAAAACATGAATATATTTTAAGTATATAATATACATTTAAGTCACAAACATACCGCGAAACCTACTGAGCTTGCCCTTAGTGTAGTGTCCTTTCTTCTTATTATGGCGCAGTGTTGAACATGGCCAGTTGCTATGAACGAATCATGGAGAAGACTTTGGAGCTGATTCATGGTCGAAAATTACTCAGAAACACCTCAGATGTACATAAATATACTTAAGACTTCATTATAGTTATTGTAGTAATTGTAAAATGTAGTATGTCATTGTAAAACGGGCATAAAATGAACGAATATGTTGAAGTTTGTAAAGTTTCGACGATCATTCAAAATGGCGGGCAATGTTTTGAGCAAAACATTCTGAGTAGGGTACCCACGGAAGACAGAAATGTATTCATTAAAGATTTCGTCGAGATATTATCGAAATGCCTTCTTTTGATCGTTACAATTTAGATAATATTCCTTTGTAATGAAAAAGTAATAATATGCTATTAAAATGGTATAATTTAAACTTAAAAGGGAATTATTTTGTATCGTTTTGCCCTACCCTACTAAGTCGTTTTTTACCAAAGATGACGCAGTTGTTATAGCAACAAATGTATAAACACGTGGTGCATTGTGGTCACTCAGTTACTGTTTATACTCGAACTCAATCAACTACAAAACAACCAGAATTTCCAGCTGATAATCCTAATTTTCAAGGCCTAAAATGTCTAGAAGAAGAACTTCAGGGAATGGCCGAATATCAGTACATACTCCCGAGTTAATTGATGATATTTTACGCGAAAATTCCGAGCAAAACGCATTGAAGGTAAGGCACATATTCTCCGACTATCTCGAAGTTTTTGAGATCAATGGCTTTACATTTAGGAGCGGAATTAACTATTTTAAGGCTAATTATATCTTTTAATCTTATTCTAGGATGAGAGAAGACTACATAGAAGATCTACTTCGGCTGTAGAGCGCTCAAAATCTCCTGAATACTTGCGTCAACCTACGCAAAATGAACAAACTTTCAAAATTCAGAATTGGCTAAATGAAAAATCAGTACGAAATATCCAGGTAATTCCACTCAGCTATTTCAATTTTATTAGGATATTCTTACGACAAATACGTTGTTTTATGTTGTATGGTTATGGTTTATAGTTTTATATTGTATTTTTGTTTGAGTTTTACTCTTGTTTTACCCACAACTTCAATTATTTAAACTTCATAACAATGATCATATATTATTAATTTAGTCGAGTTGTATGACTATTATCGTATAATAACGATTCAAGAGCTGACATATCTCTTTGAAATAATTTTGGTCTATTTAATAACTTATGTATTCCTTTTTTCAACCGCAAGTTTTAAAAATATATAATTAATTAACAACTCAACAATATCACTATTTGAAAGTAAACTTGAATTTTTACTTTTGTAGTTAAAAAACACAAAAATTCAATGAAATTGTAATTTGTAATTTTTTTAAAAAAATAGAACAATTAATTTTTTTTTGCCAACTAGTCTCATATATATTTTCGCAAAACTGAATATTATTAATAGTAGACATGCAAACTGCATTAATTAACACTTCTGATTTTTATTGCTAATTAGTGAAAAATCTCACACATATTTCTTTATCAATTTTGTTCTTTGTTGTGTGTGTGAAAATGTTCAGCTTAAATTTTTCAATACCATCTAGTCCTTGCTTGCCACTAGGGTTCACCAGTAGCTCAGTGGTTAGAGCATCTGTCTGGTAATCAGAAGGCTAAATACCATCTAGTCCTTGCTTACCACTAGGGTTCAACAGTAGCTCAGTGGTTAGAGTGTCTGACCGGTTGCCAGAAGGCTAAAATGCCATCTAGTCCTTGCTTACCACTAGGGTTCACCAGTAGCTCAGTGGTTAGAGCATCTGACTGGTAATCAGAAGGCTAAATACCTTCTAGTCCTTGCTTACCACTAGCCGTTCACCAGTAGCTCAGTGGTTAGAGCTTCTGACTGGTAATCAGAAGGCTAAATACCATCTAGTCCTTGCTCATCACTAGGGTTCACCAGTAGCTCAGTGAGTGTTCGGCAATCAGAAGGCTTAATACCATCTAGTCCTTGGGTACCACTAGGTTCACCAGTAGCTCAGTGGTTAGAGCGTCTGACCGGTTGCCAGAAGGCTAAATACCATCTAGTCCTTGCTTACCACTAGGGTTCACCAGTAGCTCTGTGGTTATAAGATCATATTAAAGTAGGAAAGTTAATCAGCTTCATTTCCCACTTAAAGAACTTGTCTTGAAATCTTTGTTTTCCTTATTTTTTTTAACTTATTTAACATGTTAGTAATATTACTTTTTTATCTTTTAGGAGAGGACAGACTTTGAATCAAAAGCAACGAAAAACATGTACACAACTTTACTAGAAAATGAAGGATCCTTTGTGAACGTAAGAAACATTTCAATATTTTTCACTAAAACTAGTAGATTACACAGCTCCTTATAGTCTACTACGCAGCCTGACTGTGTTTTTTTTTTTCATTGCACACACACAGTTATTCACAATATAATACATACATGTACTACCCATTGTTTCCTTGGAATCACTAATACAGTCCACACTAGTTCAACCACTAGTTATCGACATACATTTTAATTTCACTTGTTTCCTTAGAAACATGAACGCAGTCCACACCAGTTTAACCGCTAGTTATTGTACATTTTTACTCACGACCAATTGTTCCCTTAGAATCATCGACGCAGTCCACACTAGTTTAATTGCTCTAGTTATCATACATTTTAACTGCACTTGTTTCCTTAGAAACACTCATGACGCTGTCCACACTATTCTAACTGCTAGTTACCATTCATACATTTTTACTGCAAATGTTTCCTTAGAAACCTGAATGCAGTCCACACTAGTTTAACCGCTAGTTATTGTAAATTTTTACTGCAATTGTTTCCTTAGAAACACTAACTAATCCATCATGTATTTCTGCTTCTAGGATGTTGATAGATACCTTGATTACAAGTCCATGTTAGACAGAAGAAAAAAGCACTTGTTACATAAGAAATGGAGTGAGCAGGTCTTCACACCTATTAAGGTTAGTAAAGATATCAAGGCAGTGATATATCTACACTTTGTTATTTTGCCCACTTTGGGGGGAAGGGGAGTGGCATATGTTATTGTATTTTTTAGTGAGGGGCAATGATGATTATAATGATGATGATAATTGTGATGATTACTGATAATGATGATGGTAATGATAATTGTGATGTGAAGATCATGGTTGTGGTAACATTGATGATGATGGTGGTGATGACAATGATGGTGGTGATGACAATGATGGTGTTTCGGATATTGATATTGACAATGATGATGAAATTGATGTTGATGGTGGTGATGATAATTGTGATGATCATGATCATGCTGGTGGTAATATTGATGATATTGACAATGATGATGATATTGATGATGATGATGATATTGATGATGATGATATTGATGGTGATATTGATGATGATGATGATATTGATGATGATATTGATGATGATGATGATGATATTGATGATGATGATATTGATGATGATATATTTGATGATGATGATATTGATGATGATGGTGATATTGATGATGATATTGATGATATTGATATTGATGATGATGGTGATATTGATGATGATATTGATGATATTGATATTGATGATGATGGTGATATTGATGATGATATTGATGATATTGATATTGATGATGATGGTGATATTGATGATGATATTGATGATGATATTGATGATGATGATATTGATGATGATGATATTGATGATGATGATGATATTGATGATGATATATTTGATATTGATGATATTGATGATGATGGTGATATTGATGATGATATTGATGATATTGATATTGATGATGATGGTGATATTGATGATGATATTGATGATGATATTGATGATGATGATATTGATGATGATGATATTGATGATGATGATATTGATGATGATGATGATATTGATGATGATATATTTGATTTTTGATGATATTGATGATGATGGTGATATTGATGATGATATTGATGATATTGATGATATTGATGATGATGGTGATATTGATGATGATATTGATGATGATATATTTGATATTGATGATATTGATGATGATGGTGATATTGATGATGATATTGATGATATTGATGATATTGATGATGATGGTGATATTGATGATGATATTGATGATGATGATATTGATGATGATATATTTGATGATGATGATATTGATGATGATGATATTGATGATGATGGTGATATTGATGGTGATATTGATGATGATGATGATATTGATGATGATGGTGATATTGATGATGATATTGATGATGATGATATATTTGATGATGATGATATTGATGATGATATATTTGATGATGATGATATTGATGATGATGATATTGATGATGATGGTGATATTGATGGTGATATTGATGATGATATATTTGATGATGATGATATTGATGATGATGATATTGATGATGATGGTGATATTGATGGTGATATTGATGATGATATATTTGATGATGATGATATTGATGATGATGATATTGATGATGATGGTGATATTGATGGTGATATTGATGATGATATATTTGATGATGATGATATTGATGATGATGATATTGATGATGATGGTGATATTGATGATGATATTGATGATGATATATTTGATGATGATGATATTGATGATGATGGTGATATTGATGGTGATATTGATGATGATATATTTGATGATGATGATATTGATGATGATGATATTGATGATGATGGTGATATTGATGATGATATTGATGATGATATATTTGATGATGATGATATTGATGATGATGATGATATTGATGATGATATTGATGATGATGGTGATATTGATGATGATATTGATGATGATGGTGATATTGATGGTGATATTGATGATGATGATGATATTGATGATGATGATATTGATGATGATGGTGATATTGATGGTGATATTGATGATGATATATTTGATGATGATGATATTGATGATGATGATATTGATGATGATGGTGATATTGATGGTGATATTGATGGTGATATTGATGATGATGATGATATTGATGATGATGATATTGATGATGATGGTGATATTGATGGTGATATTGATGATGATATATTTGATGATGATGATATTGATGATGATGATATTGATGATGATGGTGATATTGATGGTGATATTGATGATGATATATTTGATGATGATGATATTGATGATGATGATATTGATGGTGATATTGATGGTGATATTGATGATGATGATGATATTGATGATGATGATGATATTGATGATGATGATGATGATATTGATGATGATGATGATATTGATGATGATGATATTGATGATGTTGCTGACGTCGATGAAAGTGGGGATAATATTGGTGTTCGCGGTGAAGACAATTTAAATGTCGATTATGATGGTGGTGATGATGATGATGTGGATGTTGTTATAATGATGGTTAATACTCAGTTTTTTGGAAGATTGATAATATAATGTCGACGAAGATTATTAACTGATGTTGATGATGATATCATAGTATTGTTAATGATGACAATGACCGGGTAATAATAAAATGTGTACAAAAATCTTGATATCTTTATTTTTTCTTTATTTTTCGGTCACAAAAGGATCAAATAGATAAAGAAATGAAAAGTCCGAACTACAAAAACCATGAAAAACGGAAAAGAAATTTATACAGACAATACTTGGATTACAGCAACAAAAAGGTACATTGTTGTACATAACAGATTAACTTTACTGACGTTTCGAGCTTTAGCCCTTCGTTGGAGCAACGTACGTAGGGCTAAAGTAAAGTTAAGCCAACATTTTTTACGGTCTTACAATTATATTACCTATCATAAAAAATACCGTGCAACATTTGTGTGTGCAAACTTAAGGCAAGAGCAAACGTGTTGAATCGATGTTGAGTTCAGGGTTCGTGTTACTCCTTAAACTCCTTGAAAACTCCTTAGATTTTATTTACGTTTTTAAGGGCACTTGAAAAGCCCTTGAATTTTAGAAAATCAACAAAAACTCCTTAAAAACTCCTTAATTCTAGCTAAAGTAGGGTAAATTTTGATAACATTTCTTCATTCTGTGTGACGTTAACAATGACAGGAATATCATTTATATATCAAAGTTGTCACAAAAAGTGCTTAAAAATTACTTTTTGGTCCTTGAAAACTCCTTGAAAACTCCTTAGATTTTGTTTACTGACATCAGCACGAACCCTGTGAGTTGTATTGTATTGTATTGAGTTGATGTTGAAAGAGTTTTAAAGCGTTTTAACTTTGCTTCGACATCCATTCAACATTTCTTTTGTTCTGTGCGGAATGTTGAAAAGTCGTTTGCCCTGCTCCGTTCAACATTGTTGACTACACACATGCGCATTTAGTGGTCTTTCAAAAACGTAACACGTTTCAGCAACTGTTGAAAGTAGTATAGGTGGCAAACGTTTTCAACATTGCCATTCAACAAAATCGAACAGATGTTAAAGTAAATGTTGAAACCGTTTGTCCCCCTACGTTCAACATTGTTCAACAACCATTTTACAGTTTTCAACAAAATTGAACGAATGTTGAACAAATGTTGAAGCGGTTTGCCCGGGCCTTTATCCATAAAAAATATCGTGCAATATTTGTGGGTGCAAACTTAGCAACTTATTGTTATTGTTCTAATTACCAGGGTGTTGTATTTCTTGATGTCATATCACCAGAAGAGTATAATCCTTTAGTATTAAACGCTAACAGACCTGCACCACTCAAGGTATGCCTGTCCTATTTTTCTTCCCATTCTGCTATTCAATATTTTACCTCTTCATTGTTACACTGCAAAAACGGCTGAGTAGATACACCTCAGTATATTGAGCTAAGGAGCAAGGATACCACAGTTGGTTAGTGCGCGGCTTTCAGTGCGAAAGGTCCCGTATTCGATTCCTAGTGACCTCACATCCTTGTTTCGACTTCTCTCCCTCCTGTGTAGCTTTAAGTAGCTTTAAATACCCGTAAAACGGAGCACTGATGGAGAGAGGGGAGTAAAATGAGCGCACCGTCGGCTCTCTGAAAGATTAGCTTCGGCTAGAGGGACTTCCGACGTAAAATACTGTTTTTTACTTTATTTTACTTTAATCATGCATTCAGGATGACACTTTAAAGTGAGTTAGCCCAACTCTATAGTGAGTAAAAGTGAGGTTAAACTCAATATATTGAGTACATTGTACTCAATGGCACATCTACATTTATGTTTACTCTAATAATAATGAGTTGGGTTTACTCACTATAAAGTGTCATCCTGAATGCATGATTAACTCAATATACTGAGTTGTATCTTCTCAGCCGTTTTTGCAGTCAGTCAGCTTACACATAATCATTATAGAATATCCCCGTGGCAATGCTATGTAGAGAACAACACATCAATAAAACACACATGTCATGCTGGAAATCACCTTGGCGAGGGAGAGAACAACACATCAAACAAACTCAACTCACATATGATCCTAGGAAAAACCTTGTGGCAAGGGAGAGAACAACACATCAAAACAAACTCAACTCACATATGATCCTAAGAAAAACCCTTGTGGCAAGGGAGAGAACAACACATCAAACAAACTCAACTCACATATGATTCTGAGAAAAACCCTTGTGGCAAGGGAGAGAACAACACATCAAACAAACTCAACTCATATATGATCCTAAGAAAAACCCTTGTGGTAAGGGAGAGAACAACACATCAAACAAACTCAACTCGCTAGCCAATGAGTTTCTATTTCCATTATTTACGGTGTTACAAATTTCATTATATTACCTATCGTTTATATCAAAGACCGACGCAGCCTATACTAGTTAACTCTCTAGTTTCCATTAATGAGTTTTGTTTTCTTATTTTCTCCAGGCCGTTACTCACGAATTAGATGACTGTTTGCTTTCCCAAAGAAAGACTAAAATCAGCGAAGATAAGACGGAAATACGATGTCTAACCGGTGAAGTCTTGAAAGATAAGGATATAGAGAACCTTTGGCTGCCGCCTCAGCCACTCGTGCCACTAGGACGTCAGGGAACAGAGTGTAGGACTT
The DNA here is from genome assembly GCA_949775045.1 of Metridium senile. NCBI lineage: Eukaryota > Metazoa > Cnidaria > Anthozoa > Actiniaria > Metridiidae > Metridium > Metridium senile. The sequence goes on along the minus strand of OX459108.1, from coordinate 2,491,688 downwards.
GGCTTAAAATGGATTTACATGGCATTGATAGTCTTGTACGGAAACGTAGTAGGTAGGTTATCCCAATAATCCAACACCAGTCGAAAGCTGCGTTTTCGTTGGCGCTCTAATACCGTAGCGCTATTGTTTGGTTAGGTTTAGGGCAATTGTTTGGAAAGACTCTATTGTTTTTTAAACCAATCCTAAACGATGTTTCGATTTGGTGCTGGTTTGCGCAAAACCATTTGTGGAAAGATAGAGATGAGGCTGATGATGGTGTTGATGATTATGGTGATGTTAATGGTGGTGGTGAAGATGATGATTGTGGAGATGATGATAATGATGATTGAGGTGGTTGCAATTGGGGAGAGGATGGTGGTGATGATGATGATGATGACAGTGAAAAAGATGATAATGATGAGGTCAGAGTAGTGGTGGTTATGATGATGGTACGCCGGTGGCGATGATGACAGGGAAGATGTTGATAATGATGAGGTGGTGATGATGATAATGATGATGATGAAAACACATAAGTTGCATAATTTATTTATTTAGTATAATTTAGGACGTAGTTGACAAGGTCCAATGAAAAGCGACAATAGGACGCGAAGTCCTTTACAAAGATCGTTCTCTCTAGTTACAGTACACTGAACAATTGTTTATTCAAAATGAAAATTAATTAAAAGTAATAAACACGTAGCGCGTACAATAGAGTACAAACACTAAAAGTGTGCAATACTTTGTACTATTTACCACTAAATAGTGTTGATTAAACAATAGAGAACAAAAGAATTTGCATAATTTAGCAGTATTTAGTGGTATTTATGTTGCACACTTTTGGTGTTTGTATAGCAGAATAAATAATTAAACGGTAAATAGACAAGTTTTATGTTATCTATAGCTAGCACCGCTGTACTATTTGACAAAATAGTGCGTTTGCACAGGGATAGCCTCAATTCACAGTAAATTCAAATGTGTTTTCTATTGTTCAGCAATAACATTTTTTCGTGCTTTAATTAGGATTTGTGAATATTTTTACAACAAATCGAGGCTTAGCCCGTACAAATGCGCCTTTTGTTAAATAGTACAGCGGTGATAGAGTAAAATTGGAGTATTCTAACGGAAGTTAATGTATTGTTATTCCTCTATCTTCTAGTGAACGAATGATTGGTATATGCAATAAGAACACACTCAGTTTCCATGATCTAGTTTCTTCCAAAACAAGCCGTGAATTGGTAGACAAAGAACTTAAAGCACAGAAGAAAAGACAGTTTCCTCAGAAACATGTCTCACGCGTGGACTTTGAGTGGCATGACGAACTACCGAACATACCGAATCAATATCGCCCAAGAATGACAAGTATTTTACCAATGGGATGCAGTTATGAATACGACTCTGAGGATTTTGGGCTGACGACGAAATACCCTGAGGAAATTGCGCTGAATGCAACAATTTAAACATTAATTAATCAACCAGAATAATTTACACATTTCAAATATTTTAATTCAATTTTTTTAGTATTTTAAATTTTCGACGGACTTGTATATCTGAGTAGTTGTTACCTGCAGTAAATTGATCATTCACAATTACTCATAACAAAAACGACTGAGTAGTTTTTTTTCTTCAAATAACCGAGTAAAATGCAATTGTTGTCTATCTAAATAGTGCAATAATTTCCCTGCAATAAAATACGAGTATTTTTGTATGAATATTTTGAATTATTCTAACACAATATTATATGCATGAAATAAAATTGCTATTATGGAATAGAGTGCAAACATTATATAATATAATGATGATAACAAACTTTATTTCATATCAAAGATATGCCTATTGTTCTGTTGCAATCTCAACCTGTTAAAAAAAAAAGAAAACAAACTCGCGCGCTTACTTCTCACCTACAATACCATATATGGTAATGGCATTGTTTTCAAGATTGCATACGGTATCTTTGATACGATATCCATGAAATAGAATCTTATTGATACTGTAGAATAGAGCGCAAACACTATATCCATGAAATAGAATCAAATTGCTACTGTGGAATAGAGTACAAATACTATATCCATGAAATAGAATCAAATTGCTACTGTGGATTAGAGCGCAAACACTATATCCATGAAATACAATCAAATTGCTACTTTGGAATTAAGAGTGCAAACACTATATCTATGAAATTGAATGAAATTGCTACTGCGAAATAGAGCGCAAACACTATATCCATGAAATAGAATCAAATTGCTACTGTGGAATAGAGCACAAACACTATATCCATGAAATAGAATTTAATTGCTATACTGTGGATTAGAGCGCAAACACTATATCCATGAAATAGAATTAAATTGCTACTGTGGAATAGAGCACAAACACTATATCCATGAAATAGAATTTAATTGCTATACTGTGGATTAGAGCGCAAACACTATATCCATGAAATAGAATTAAATTGCTACTGTGGAATAGAGCGCAAACACTATATCCATGAAATAGAATTCAATTGCTACTGTGGACTAGAGCGCAAACACTATATCCATGAAATAGAATTAAATTGCTACTTTGGAATTAAGAGTGCAAACACTATATCTATGAAATTGAATGAAATTGCTACTGCGAAATAGAGCGCAAACACTATATCCATGAAATACAATCAAATTGCTACTGTGGAATAGAGCGCAAACACTATATCCATGAAATAGAATTTAATTGCTATACTGTGGATTAGAGCGCAAACACTATATCCATGAAATAGAATGAAATTGCTACTGTGGAATAGAGCGCAAACACTACATCCATGAAATAGAATTAAATTGCTACTGTGGATTAGAGCGCAAACACTATATCCATGAAATAGAATTAAATTGCTACTGTGGAATAGAGCGCAAACACTATATCCATGAAATAGAATTTAATTGCTATACTGTGGATTAGAGCGCAAACACTATATCCATGAAATAGAATTAAATTGCTACTGTGGAATAGAGCGCAAACACTATATCCATGAAATAGAATTCAATTGCTACTGTGGACTAGAGCGCAAACACTATATCCATGAAATAGAATTAAATTGCTACTTTGGAATTAAGAGTGCAAACACTATATCTATGAAATTGAATGAAATTGCTACTGCGAAATAGAGCGCAAACACTATATCCATGAAATAGAATCAAATTGCTACTGTGGAATAGAGCACAAGCACTATATCCATGAAATACAATCAAATTGCTACTGTGGAATAGAGCGCAAACACTATATCCATGAAATAGAATTAAATTGCTACTGTGGAATAGAGCACAAACACTATATCCATGAAATAGAATTTAATTGCTATACTGTGGATTAGAGCGCAAACACTATATCCATGAAATAGAATTAAATTGCTACTGTGGAATAGAGCACAAACACTATATCCATGAAATAGAATTTAATTGCTATACTGTGGATTAGAGCGCAAACACTATATCCATGAAATAGAATTAAATTGCTACTGTGGAATAGAGCGCAAACACTATATCCATGAAATAGAATTCAATTGCTACTGTGGACTAGAGCGCAAACACTATATCCATGAAATAGAATTAAATTGCTACTTTGGAATTAAGAGTGCAAACACTATATCTATGAAATTGAATGAAATTGCTACTGCGAAATAGAGCGCAAACACTATATCCATGAAATACAATCAAATTGCTACTGTGGAATAGAGCGCAAACACTATATCCATGAAATAGAATTTAATTGCTATACTGTGGATTAGAGCGCAAACACTATATCCATGAAATAGAATGAAATTGCTACTGTGGAATAGAGCGCAAACACTACATCCATGAAATAGAATTAAATTGCTACTGTGGATTAGAGCGCAAACACTATATCCATGAAATAGAATTAAATTGCTACTGTGGAATAGAGCGCAAACACTATATCCATGAAATAGAATTTAATTGCTATACTGTGGATTAGAGCGCAAACACTATATCCATGAAATAGAATTAAATTGCTACTGTGGAATAGAGCGCAAACACTATATCCATGAAATAGAATTCAATTGCTACTGTGGACTAGAGCGCAAACACTATATCCATGAAATAGAATTAAATTGCTACTTTGGAATTAAGAGTGCAAACACTATATCTATGAAATTGAATGAAATTGCTACTGCGAAATAGAGCGCAAACACTATATCCATGAAATAGAATCAAATTGCTACTGTGGAATAGAGCACAAGCACTATATCCATGAAATACAATCAAATTGCTACTGTGGAATAGAGCGCAAACACTATATCCATGAAATAGAATTAAATTGCTACTGTGGAATAGAGCACAAACACTATATCCATGAAATAGAATTTAATTGCTATACTGTGGATTAGAGCGCAAACACTATATCCATGAAATAGAATTAAATTGCTACTGTGGAATAGAGCGCAAACACTACATCCATGAAATAGAATTAAATTGCTACTGTGGATTAGAGCGCAAACACTATATCCATGAAATAGAATTAAATTGCTACTGTGGAATAGAGCGCAAACACTATATCCATGAAATAGAATTAAATTGCTACTGTGGAATAGAGCGCAAACACTATATCCATGAAATAGAATTAAATTGCTACTGTGGAATAGAGCACAAGCACTATATCCATGAAATACAATCAAATTGCTACTGTGGAATAGAGCGCAAACACTATATCCATGAAATAGAATCAAATTGCTACTGTGGAATAGAGCGCAAACACTATATCCATGAAATAGAATTAAATTGCTACTGTGGAATAGAGCACAAGCACTATATCCATGAAATACAATCAAATTGCTACTGTGGAATAGAGCGCAAACACTATATCCATGAAATAGAATCAAATTGCTACTGTGAAATAGAGCGCAAACACTATATCCATGAAATACAATCAAATTGCTACTGTGGAATAGAGCGCAAACACTATATCCATGAAATAGAATCAAATTGCTACTGTGAAATAGAGCGCAAACACTACATCCATGAAATAGAATTAAATTGCTACTGTGGATTAGAGCGCAAATACTATATCCATGAAATAGAATTAAATTGCTACTGTGAAATAGAGCGCAAACACTATATCCATGAAATAGAATTAAATTTCTACTGTGGAACTATGAACTAACATCGAAGTATCTAGGCAACGGCTGTTACATCAATGAAGAAAAGTAAAACTAGTACTGGTGTAATTACGACTTGCTCATGCAACAATTAGACAAAATGATTTTAAAATTCTTCCGGTATTGTTCACAGAATGTTAAATAAATAAAAAAGTTATAAGAACTACTAGAGAATGCAATGAACTTTACTGTGAAGACAAGCTCTCTTACTTCATAAAACGATAATTGATCTAAATGCCCGAGTAACCCAAAAAACAGAACCAGATCCAAACACAACCAACTCACAAACAATAGACCGATGATTACAACTGATAATTTCAGAACTTTCTTAATCCGCTTTTCCCGTCTTGATTCTGAAATTTCCGACGCTTCGCCCGGTGCCTTTTGCTTACACATTTTAACAGCGATAAGTATATAAAGTGTAGTTATTAAAGGAATGGGAATGCCGTTGAGAATAGTGAACATAGTGAACATTTGGACTCGCGTAGCTTTCATGTTGTTAAGTCCAATGTGACTCCAGTTATCACTGCAGAAGTTTTGATTTTTGTAGGAGACCATTCGATATTTTATTAACGAAGGAAAGCCAGTAAAGACAGCCAGAATCCAGATTGAGGTGATTATCAGTCGTAGTCTACGTCGACTGAACCCAAGTTTCAGAGGATGAGCGATAGCGTAGTAGCGATCGATAGCGATGAAAACACAGCTGTAGACGGATACGGTGATGGATGTGTCTTGGAAGAAATGAATCAGCTTGCAAAGGGAGTCACCAAGATCTTGGTTAATTTGCCAGCCTAGGAGAATGAAAATACTGATGATGATGATGATGATGATAAAGATGTGGCGATAATGATGATGATGGTGATAATGATGATGATGATGATGATGATGATGATGATGATGATGATGATGATGATGGTGATGATGATGATGATGATGATGATGATGATGATGGTGGTGATGATGATGATGATGGTGATGATGATGATGATGATGGTGATGATGATGATGGTGATGATGATGATGATGGTGATGATGATGATGATGATGATGGTGATGATGATGATGATGGTGATGATGATGATGATGGTGATGATGATGATGGTGATGATGATGATGATGGTGGTGATGATGATGGTGGTGATGATGATGATGATGATGATGGTGATGATGATGATGATGGTGATGATGATGATGATGGTGATGATGATGATGATGGTGATGATGATGATGATGGTGATGATGATGATGATGGTGATGATGATGATGATGGTGGTGATGATGATGATGATGATGGTGATGAGGATGATGATGGTGATGATGGTGATGATGATGATGGTGATGATGGTGATGATGATGATGGTGATGATGGTGATGATGATGATGGTGATGATGGTGGTGATGATGGTGGTGATAAAGATGTGGTGATGATGATGATGGTGGCGATGTTGATGTTGATATTAATGATGATGAAGATGAGCTTAAATAGCTTCAGAAAATAACGTGACCCCCCGTCAATATTGCCCCCCCCCCCCCCCCCCCCATACACTAATAAATAAAGCCTGGACACGCCCTCGTCGACAATGAGCTAATGTACGACGAGTCAATGTCATTGCGGTTTTCTGGTCCTCTGAGTACAATTTTGACATGATCATTCTGATAACTACATGACATCTCATGACATCTACACCTGTCGTATTCTCAAACGATGTCCAAATTAAAGGGTTCTTACAACTGACGTTCTAAAAATTTGAATTTGAAATCACGGAAACGTTATATGCAAGCAAAAATGTTACTATATGACACATACAGACATGCCAACCTTGGACGTCAAATATGGAGAACAGGAAAAATCGATGTCCAATTTAAAGTGTTCTTTAAATACAATGTTCTCCAAATTTAAATTGATACACACGGAAACGTTATTATATATGAATTAATTGTCATAAAAGCAGAAAAAGGATTCTGAAAATTCTATAGTGTTCTCCAAATTTGATTTTGTAAACACGAAAAGGTTCTTGTATAAGAATTAATTATCATAAAAGCAAGAAAATATGCCAACCTCCTTGAACGTGTTCAAATAAGGAGAACTGGAAAAATCGATGTCAATTGAAAACCTGTTTAATTCTCTTAGTCTAACTCTTTCAACTCCGACGAAGGGCTAAAACTCGAAACGTGAACATTTTTACGGTGCTACAAATTTTGTTATATTACCAATCGTTTATATCAAACACCGACGCAGCCTAAACTAGTTTACTCGCTAGTTGCCATGTTTAATTCACGTGGTTTAATTCCAGAAGGAATAAAAGTAGATTATATTAACCAGCTAAGCAAAGCCGGACAAGTTAAGTTGTCATGCAGCTAAGATATCATGACTAAATACACCTCAAATTTATCATTAATATTGCCACCGCTAAATGCTATACTAACTTACTCTAGTATAATAAATTTACGTTGTGATTAGTCCTAAGAGCTATATATTACCAAATAGCCTGTTTTGAACTCAAAACTGAAATCATCGAGCCAGAATGCCTATATCGGGCCGACACTTAATTCGTTATCATTTTTTTTTAATTTCATATTTCAATTGACCACTACATCAAAAATATAGATTAGAATGACAGCAACAAAAGGGGAAAAATGTAAGACAAAAATATTGAAATTCTAGGAAGGTTATGAGAATTACGAAGGTATGAAAAACATCACAACGAAGCTAGCAAGAAAACTACAGTTCACAGCATGAACACATACAAATCTCTGTAATTTTCATTCCAAATAGCTTCACTTGAATTATATTTAAAGCAACAAAATAAACTTTCCAAAAATACGTAGTTCTGCTTGCTCTTTCTGACTGGTGGTGCTATAATATTTTGAGGTTAAATTATAAGTTTTTATTTTTGAAACTCAATTGACGCGACATTCGATCTATGACTCATTAATAATTTATTTATAAACTTGCTGACCTGATTTCAAATGAGTACCATTGTAGATATGTAGAATCTCTTCCTGAATGCCAAACAAAGGCACTAATAGATCGCTGACAGCCATATTGGCGATGAGCTTATTTGTGGTTGTACGAAGGGATTTGTCCCTGCCAATTGCCCAAATGATTAAGACATTCCCAAATAGAGAGATCACAAAGAGAATACCGTACGCTATGGCTTTGGCTGTTTTTGATGACATTGATTCGTCGATGAAAACGAAGGTGTCGTTCGTTTTCGGTGTTAAATTCAGCAGCATTTTCAGTCCCTTTTCTCCACGATGAAGCTACAGCAACTTTCCTCAGCTGTACACTGGAAAACAATCGTAAACGAGCGATGTTGATTTGTTCCTCAGTAAAACACTGACGCAGACTGAACACTTGTTAATTTATGTATCCACCGGTTATCGCAAATTTCTTGGTCCAATTTCCTACGTAACACTCATGGCGTTAGCCCACACTTAATTGTTTATGTAAACGCTATAGTAATCCTAGGGTTACAGCTCAAAAAACGTCCTTTGAAACACTGGCGCAGCACACACTAGTTCAACCGCTAGTTTTCGAAGAGGTTCAGCTTCAAAAACGTCCTTTGAAACACTGGCGCAGCACACACTAGTTCAACCGCTAGTTTTCGAAGAGGTTCAGCTTCAAAAACGTCCTTTGAAACACTGGCGCAGCACACACTAGTTCAACAGCTAGTTTTCGAAGAGTTTCAACTCCAAAAATCAATCTCCGAAGCACAGCTGGCTCACGTGCCCCAAGCCAGTTTAACCGCTAGTTTTCCGCACAGACTTTTAAACTCCAATTGTTTCCTCTGAAACACCGACGCAGTCCACACTAGTTTAACAAATAGTTATAGATCATTTTTACCTCAATTGTTTTCTTAGAAACATCGACGCAGTCCTCACTAGTATAACCGCTAGTTACGGTATGTTTTACTCCAATTGTTTTCTTAGACCCACTGACGCAGTCCACACCAGTTTAACCGCTAATGATCATAAAGTTTAAAGATCGTTTTTTCTGTTTAACAAGCCGAAGAAGCTTGTTGTTCTATTGCCGCTACAGAAACGATTTGTTTTCGAGTGTCCAAACGCGCGCCACAAAGTTAAAAGGAAATTAGAATAGATAGCTTTTTCAATCTGGTCTAAAAACAGAGCAGCTAGTTGGCCGGCTACTTCAATTCTATCTTAATGAATTGAAAATTGTCAGCGTTAAGATATTTTATCTGAAGACATGCTAGCTGCGAGCAATTAATTTGTAGACGCCCAACGGGCTCGATGATGATATCTTAAGTGCTAGCAATCACGATCGCAGGAAATATATTTAAAGATAATCAGCTTTAATGGCATTTAGCTGGAAGTTAGTTATATTTTAAGGAAAATAAAGGAAAGGAAAGGAAGGGAAAGGAAAGGAAAGGAAGGGAAAGGAAAGGAAAGGAAGGGAAAGGAAAGGAAAGGAAAGGAAAGGAAAGGAAAGGAAAGGAAAGGAAAGGAAAGGAAAGGAAAGGAAAGGAAAGGAAAGGAAAGGAAAGGAAAGGAAAGGAAAGGAAAGGAAAGGAAAGGAAATGAAAGGAGACACGAAAAGCTAGGATGAAAAACAAGCTACTTATCTAAGTCCATCAGTATAAAGTGTTGCGTGTTTTATATATATATAGCAATATAGCTAAAAGCACGTTCAATTTCAATTTAATTAATCTTCAATTTTAATTTTTGGTATTAATCGCTTCTTATATTAATAAGTTAAATCCGCTTTGGAAATTAAAGTGTTTTTTTTTGTTATGATCATGTCCCATCTACATCATAGATCTACATCGACATCTACCTCTCTAAAGTACTATTTGGTTTCATGCTATCAAGCACAGCTGTACTATTTGACAAAAGGCGCATTTGCACAGGGATAGCCTCAATTCAGAGTAAATTCAAATTGGGATTTCTCATACTCAGAATAAAAAAGCCAGTCAATCAGAATCAAGTATGTTATGTAGATGTGTTATGGGCTTTTATCAGACGTACGGCGGCCATGTTTATTCCCAAAAGAGCGAAACCGTTATCTGGAACGTTGTGAAATGATTGAAAACGAGGGAAAGGGGACCCAAGGGAATTTAAAACCTATTGTTTCAACCAATATGTCCTCATGTAATAAAGCGAATTATTGTTGTAATACATCTTAGTCGATTGAAGGTATTTTTTTCAATAATAGCCCGAAATAATTAATAGTCAATTGTAGATGAGATGACAACAGATCAACTATATTTACACACGCAAGGATAACAATTCAATAAAATAATACTCATTTCAAAAATATGTATTTATATTTACCCAGTTTACCCATTATATTTACCTTTACATTTTCCTTATACGTGACGCCGGATATGATATACTCAACCAAAATTAAAAGATTCAAAATTGATAAGATAAATACTGAGACATTTCGAAATAAAACAGATAATTAAAATAGTTCCGAAGTTGCGCAAGAGATTGGGTCGAGTTGTCATCGCAAAGCATTTTGGGGCTGTGTTAATTGATCGGACGCTCGATCTGTTTAAACTATTTGAAATAAACTTCAATTTACCTATAAAACGCAGTGATCTATTGTCTTTGATAATATACCCGCTAATTAGGGAATTTTCCCTCATTAATATTTAATGTAGAAAAAAACAACGTTTTGAGAGACAATTAAACGATAAATCGATTTGCTCTTCCTAAATTCAAATCGCTGATTTTTATCCCCAAGCGGATCCGACCGAAGTGTTTTCATTATGGATATATATTAAAAATATATATTTATTCAAATAAGGAGACTAAAAAAGGTCTCCATCCGTATTCAATTCAATTCAATTCTTTATTTACACATATAAATTTAGATATTTACAAAAGAAAACTATTAGTTTGACACTTAGCCGAATTTATATAATTCTACCAATAGAATATGCTTACAATTGTCAACAATTGGAAATTGTGTGCAGTGATTCGACTATTCTGGAAATTTAAGTAGGAATATATGTATAGATATATCTTATAATCGACAGTTTGATGTGTAATATGGCTGGATATTTTATGAGTGAGTCGCTGTATATTTACGGTCATAATGCAAAATTTTGTTAAAATAACGCTGGGTATTTTTATTCGATCCAGTCCTACTCCTGCGATATTTTTACTCGTCTATGATTGGTTGGATAACAATGCAATATATTTTTCTACAGTGAATACAGCTTAAACATGTTTTACAATTCAACACTTTCAAATACTTCCGACAGATAGTATTTGTGATTGTTAGAACGTGTTTTAGTGCATCTAATTTACGTCGCAAAAATACTCATAAACGTTTTAAAACGTTTTGTTTGGAACGTTCTGAAACGCATGAAGGCGAAGGAAAGGAGACCCAAGGTATTCAAAACCTATTGTTTAAACCAATATGCTGTCCTTGCGCAATTGCTAGTAAATTACGTATACTATGTTATAGTTGACGTCACATAAATTTGAAATCACGTGAAAACTGTCCTTTATTTCCGGGGAAGAACGACAATTTTTCTTGTAAATGTTTGTTGATTGTGATTAAAGGAACCCCCTGATTTGCCCGACCGTTAGCTTGGCGGGCTTTTACTATTTTAGGTGACGTCATCTAAATATCTAACTAAATATATCTAAATTTATCTAACTAATTGACTAAATGTACTAGTTTACTCGTTGCAAATATATAGAATTGGATGTTGTTGGAATTGAATTGGATTGATGCTCATCCAAAATTACAGTGAGGATACTCGAACCGTGAACACTTTGAGTTTTTTTGTAGCTTTTTTTAACCAACATCCCTTGGGTAAATAGATTAGAAATAAGATTTATTATAAACACTAGCTGTATTTGAACTCACTGCTTCATTTTTTCAGGTTTTGAAGCAGTAGAAGGTTCAGAAAATAATAATATGAAAGAGTCAAGTGTTCATGGTTCGAGTATCCTCACTGTAGAAGGTTCAAATGAACAATATAAATAATGATTGATTTAAAGTACTTGACATAAACCTAAAAGCACAATGACCTGGTTTTTGATAATAAATAAGGGAAATTTCCCTCATTAATAATTCATCAAGAAAATTCAAATTGCCCTTTTAATTTCTCATTGTAAATCGATTCGATCTTCCTTCATTTCACACCCCAAGAAATATGACGAACTTCTAAAGTTCAATTTTAATACAATATAAAAGATATCAATTATTCGCTAATTTTTACACCATCCTTGTACTTCCGAAGTGTTTTCATTATGTAGTACATATCAAAATATATTTATTGAAATGAAGAGAGTTATATATCTAGAATATTCTGGAAAATGGGAAGTTTGCATTTAATTGTTTATGTTTGACGCAGCATATTTCCTGCTACAGTGCAAAATTTAAATGCTTGTACATGTTTTACAATCCAACACTTTAAATACTTCCGAAAGATAATTTTTGTAATTGAAAAACGTTTCAATATGTTTCAATACGTTTCAATACGTTCCAATACGTTCCAATACGTTTCAATACGTTTCAATACCTTTCAAAACGTTTAATTTCAATACGTTTCAATGCGTTTCAATACGTCTCAATACGTCTCAATACGTTTCAATACGTTTCAATACGTTTCAATACGTTTCAATACGTTTCAATACGTTTTATTACGTTTCAATACGTCTCAATACGTTTCAATGCGTTTCAATACGTTTCAATACGTTTCAGTACGTTTCAATACGTTTCAATACGTCTCAATACGTCTCAATACGTTTCAATATGTTTCAATACTTTTCAATACGTTTCAGTACGTTTCAATACGTTTCAATGCGTTTCAATACGTTTCATTACGTTTCAATGCGTTTAAAGCGTTACATGTAATACGGTAACAGCGCGCTTTCGTCGCTCGGTGAGCATTTAATTTGTAAAAATAATCCGAATTAGGAAAAACTAAATACACTTTCAAAGACAGTTTAGTAAAGCGCTTACTCGGAATTAAATATCATGGCCACTTATTATTGAGAGTTATGACCAAGATATTATCGCCTAGCCTCTTTAATATTGCATTGCACTTACCACAAGGCTGTTTATTAAATATTTATGCCTGTAAGAAACTGTAAACGCCAGAGTATTTCGTGCGATGTTTACTTTCAAAATTATCGCTACAGAATTAAATATTAATACACAGACGTTACAGAAGACAAACGACGACACAATTCGCGTGTAACTCAATCACAATTTTAATGAAGGCATAAATTAATTAGTGATCCAAACGGAACTGTTTTGATTAAGGTGAAAATAAGAAGATGTTTTTTAAAATAGATTGAGATTTTTAATCTAGAATTTTCTTTAGAATAGACCGATTTTCCAAGTCACGTTTCTGCTGTTGTTAAATTAAGTCGACATCTAGCGCATGTTAAGGCTAACTGGGTTGAAAGAAATTATGGCTGAAATCGTTTTATTTTTGCTTTATCTTGATTTTTATCTCAAACCTAACCAAACTTGGTATAGTCACATAACTATACGACATAACTATACGACATAACTATACGACATAACTATACGACATAACTATACGACCTATATATAACTATACGACAAAACTATACGATCTTTTTGAAGGGGAAAATGTTGTGAAAAATTAGTCAAGTGACATTTATCTGGAATACAAAATATACAAAACTTTCACCTTAAATGGGAAGTCGGTTATTATCTTAGCATGAAACTCAATTATATGTTTGTAATTCTTTCAATAGGTACTAATCAACTCTGCCTTAATACCTGACCTTGAAATGAATTCTTATGACACATCATTACATAAGGTTGGCGGGAAAACCCCCCTCCATCCCCCTATAAAGCAACATTATAAAAGCTGTAGGCTCAAGACGTTTTACAAAATCCGAAAGAACGATTTTGAAGCAGCTTGATGGTATTTTCGATTTTCAGAAAACAATAATGGGACCCTGTTTATGACAGTTTAGGACACTGTTTATGCCGCGAAAACGTGCTGAATTTCACGAAAGACGAAAGACCGCGCTGCTCATCGTATTACCTAATTAATATACCTGAATATGACCAAAAAAAACCTAAGGAAATTGGGAAATGGGGTAAAAATATACCCTGTTCATGACAGAAAACTCAAAAACCCATACCCTGTTTATGACAGAAAGCTCGAAAAACCATACCCTGTTCAGCGGATCATCCCCGTATAGTAAATATATGGGAGTACCCCCCCCCCCCCCCCCCCCCCCCCCCTATGCCTATTCAAAAACGGGAAATATATCTATTCAGGATTCAAATATTTTCTCTATATAAGATATAACATTTGTTTTGGTCACAGCACTCATACACAATTGACTTTCAAAAATACACTATGAACCTAATCTTACAAAAAAAAAGAATCATTTTCCGAAAGAGCAAGCAGAAATATGTACTGATTTTTCGAGAGTTTTATTACGTACGCAATATAATTTCGCACCTGTAAGGGTATTTTCCCGTGATTTGGAATTCAGTGTTACTAAAAATAAAATTTTTGTAGCTGTCAAGATCATCAAACATGCAGTGATTGACAATGCTAATCATAGTTAACAGAGAATAAACATTAAAAGCGTGAAACATAAATAGTACTAAATAGTGATATTTTATGGTATAATTCTATTGTTTTCTATTGTTTAATTAGCATTATTTAGTACTAATTTGTACTACTTGTTTTACGGTTATAGAGTGGTTTTCATTAACCCGTGAAACAAAGTGTAATAGGGAAAGAGTAACAAAGTGTATTAATGTGTAATAGTGCTATTGAACAAATGATTATAAAACACAAAGTTATAATTAAAGTTAAAGTGGAATAAAGTGGAATAAAGCATATAACGCAGAAGTGTGTTTCACGGGTTAGTGAAAACCACTCTAATATTTGTACTCTAGTACCATTTTTATAGTGCTATTTACCCTGATCACCAGAGACTTAACAAACTCTCTCCCTCCACGTATTTTGTGCCGCGAAGCGGCGAGCAACCTCTCAAAAACAGAGCTAATTAATTGTCAAGCCTCAGGCTGGTAACCAGATTAAGTGCTAATAGGTTAGCGTAGTGTTTACAGGTGTTGGTATTGTGATGCTAATCTGCTAACTCCAGTACGTATCTTTTTAACAATATAGTTTACAATATCTCTTTATTTAGTACCTTGCATATACATTTGTTAATTTAACAATAGATTTTTGATTCGTTTTAATTTTCTTTGTTCTGATAACAATATGCTTGGTAATTGGCAAAGTCATAACAAAATACGTCGCGAAAACGTATGATGATTCAAGCTAGAAAAATGTGCTGCCTCAATCATATATTCTCAACGTAACGTTTTTAATAATTAATGTCATTCAGTTAAAAACTGCTCTTACATTAATGTGTTAATTAGAAAAGCCTCCACGTCGTTCAAAGCTTTACAAACTACGTATCAACACTCGATACTTTTAATACGGTAAGTGGCATTTTAATATTTTCAGAAAACAATGTGTTTAGTGTTGTAATTAACCCTGAAATGTTTTGATAAGCTTTTTGCTACAGTTAGCGCCGTCTTAAAAACTAAATATTCGTTCGATTTTGTTGTATGGCAATGTAGAAGCCGTTTGCCCACCTTTTCAACATTGTTGAAACGTGTTGAATCGATGTTGAATTGATGTTGAAAGAGTTTAAACGCGTTTAAACTTTGCTTTAAGATCCATTCAACATTTCTGTTGTTCTGTGAATTTTTAATTGGAGTTGAACTATAGTCGTTTGCCATGCTCCATTCAACATTATTGACACAGTCCACACTAGTTTAACCGCTAGTTATCGTACATTTTTACTTCAATTGTTTCCTTAGAAACACTGACACAGTCCACACTATTTTAACCGCTAGTTATCGTACATTTTTACTCCAATTGTTTGTCGACACTAGCTTAACCGCTAGTTATCGTACATTTTTACTTCAATTGTTTCCTTAGAAACACTGACACAGTCCACACTAGTTTAACCGCTAGTTATCGTACATTTTTACTTCAATTGTTTCCTTAGAAACACTGACACAGTCCACACTAGTTTAACCGCTAGTTATCGTACATTTTTACTTCAATTGTTTCCTTAGAAACACTGACACAGTCCACACTAGTTTAACCGCTAGTTATCGTACATTTTTACTCCAATTGTTTTTCATTAGAAACATCGACGCAGTCCACACTAGTGCTTTTCCATAGTCAAATTCTTGACCAAAATGATAATTTTTTGTTAATAAGTTATATTTAAAAGAGATTGAATAGCATCAGTAAAAAAATGAGGTTTAAAAATGAGGTATATCTAGAATATTGTTGAGAGAGTATCATGAAATATTAATGAGGGAAAATTCCCTTTTTTTTTTGGCACTCTTTAATTGTAAATTTTGTGTGTTTTTTTCTTTGTTGTTAGTTATTAATAAAAAAAATTGCAGATATATATATAAAAAAAAATGCCCTTTTTCATTTATCACCAGATCATTGGGCATTGAAGTGTTTAAATGTCAAGTACTTTAGATTTCTCAATATTTATATTATTAATTTTCGATATTTTGATATTGGTTGTGCATCATACCTGGCGTCAATTGCAAGTGTATACACGGATCATGTAAAGTATAAAAAAAAGTATCCTCGGTTTTCGCTCTGTATTGCAGGATTTCAAGCCGTTAGGGGCTGGGTGAATTGCCTTACACTTTGTTAAACAAGATTTGATTTACATAATCAGAGAAACCTTGTTAAGCTTCACAAAATCCTGAAGTTTGGTGTTGATTGGTTTAATATTGTGTGAAATACAGCTATTGACGTCAAATCAAAAGTACAGACATTTGTATGTGTTCAGTGATCTGTTCACCATGCTAGCCTCGTTGTGGTGTTTTTCACACTTTTGAAATTCCCATAACTTCTCAAGAATTGAATATTTTTGCCTCAAACGTTTTACTTTCTTGATGTCATTCTATAATTTTGATGTAGTGGTCAATTGAACTATGAAATTAAAAAAATATATATAATGAAGTGAGTGCAATATTGACACTCAATATCTGAACATAATCGATTACAAATTAAAAAAGCAACCCAGCAGTGATATCAACCCCTAAGGGCTATAGTCTAGACAACATCATTAATTCAATGATATTATCATGTAATTATAAACAAAACTAGCCACACAGAACAAAACAAATCAATCGAGAAAAGAGAATTAAGCATTGTTGGGTGTCTACCCCAAGTTATTATATACAAATCTATATGTCTTTTAAACTTATAAAAAATGTTTTGTTTTTTTTGAACGTTTCGTAGACGTATTTAAGCATTTTTTTCTGTATCGTTATCCGCATTTCAAAGTCATATGTATGTCGATCGATACACTTATATTAAAAAAACTTACACATATTCAAAATCAGAGTGACGTGTGATTTATATTTAATATATTTGACCTCCTACACAGATGTTTTTAGCGGTCTAAGAACAGCTGCGTGGGATGCTCTATATTGAACACTAGCTTTTATAACTAGCTAGCGGAAAATGATTAATTCAAGTTAACAAATATATTCAGTAATGTTTTAGCACTGATATCAGTATAAGAACCACCTGAAATAGGCATGTTAATTGGGAAAGTTTTGATGCTCTGGCTAAAATTGCAATGAAGTTATGCTCAATGAAAAATGTAGAGATTTGTATGTAATTTTCTGCTGAGGCCTTTGATGCCTTGTTTTGAGTTTTTTTCTGATTTCAGTTAAAACTCTTATAGCTTCTTACAAATTTAATCTTTTTTCTCAAACTTTCACAAGTTATTGTTATGGTGAATGCCTATCCTATGATAGCTTTCTCTTTCTTAAAACATCAATTTTAAAAATTATAATGATAATTAGTGGCGGCCCGTTTATGAAAGTCGTCTATTAATCGGCCATTTCATTAATGATATCATGATTCAAATTGATATCCGGGCAAGTCTAAACTAGTATAGAATTTCTAGCGGTTTTTGCAAGTGTTTGTTTATTGTATCCACCTGTATCAATAATTATTGTAATGGCCGAAGCTACATATTTCTAGACGGAAGTTTCCTAAATTAGATCGAATGACGAAATTTCTAGAATGTTCTAGAATCATGATGTCATAAGCTATATTTAGACACAGGGCGGCGTAGTAGTAATACCCGGCCCATGCAAGACGGCTTGTCTTATATCAGATTCGAGTCGCGAAGGGTGTGTGGGACTGTACAGCAAACTTGTAAGTACATAGTTATCAACTCGTTAGAAAATAAACATGAGTGTTTTATGGGATTTAGAGCTCCGAGCATTGAAAGAAACGCTTTCTGCCATTGCTAGAAGCTGTAAATCAATTCCATAATAAAGCAAGAGAGTTCATTCTCAAACCGATTTAATAACGATATAAAGTCACGAGACAATCGTCTCCATGCACTTGCGTGGTTAATTCGTACGGGTTTTTTTGGTTCTTCTCCCGAGGGAAAATGAATTATTAAATGAAAGTTTTTTAAGCTTTACAATAAAAGAAATGAAATGTTTTGCATGTTATGCATGTCCACTCAGAGTTAATAACTTCAATAAAATCAAGAATTTGGATAGCCAGTTGCAACTGAAGAGGCCCACACGAAAAGCGATTAAGGTTTTTGTCGACAAGTTTCAGTAATATATAGTAATTAGTAACTAGTATGTATTAGTTCTGAAGTATGTTAGTATATGTCGTTAGTACTTTAGGAAAGTTTTATTGCTATAAATATAATTCAAGTGAAGCTATTTGGAATCAAAATTACAGATATTTGTATGCATGTTCAATGAACTGTTTCCTTATTAGTCTTGTTGTGGGGTTTTCGGCACAATTTTAAAATTCTCATTAATATTTTTTGTCTCAAAAGTTTAGCCTTTATTTGTTGGTATTATTTTATAATTGTGATGTAGTCTATGAAACTATGCAATTAAAAAAATATGATAGTGAAGTGACGGTTATTTTGGCATTCGGTCAAATAACTCAATATACAGTGGAACCTCTATTAAGCTGTCACGCTCGGGAGTGTCCGCTAAATAGAGGTTGGCTTCTGAATAGAGGTATAGAATAGGTATAGGAATAGATTTTGGACTTTTTATTGTGACACTAATAGAAGGTGACCGCTGAATAGAGGTATAGAATAGGTATAGGAATAGATTTTGGACTTTTTATTGTGGCTGCCTAATAGAGGGTGACTGCTGAATAGAGGTACCACTGTAATTACACGTTTCAAAGGTCAACCAACCTGTGGAAAACCCCTAAGGGCTTTAGTGTAGACACGTAGTCTACACATTAATTTGAGCATGACAATAATAACAAAGGAAGAGGAAATAAAGTAAGGGACAGACCATTATATTTTTGAGTTGGGGGGGGGGGGGGGGGGCAGAGGGAGGGGGGGTTGGACAATTTTTTTTTGCACGATATTTTTTCCCACTCTAAGTATGTGCACGAATTTTTTTTTCATCTTGCACGATATTTCAGAATATTTGCTGTGCTGGAATTTTTTTTTTCTCTTTAAGGCTGTGCTGGAATTTTTTTTTGATTTGCCCAAACACCCCCCCCCCCCCCCCCCCCCCCTCCCTCAAAAATCTAATGGTCCGTCCCTAAGATACACAAATATTGGCTTACATATAAATTCACTGAGAATAGCATGTAAATATAAGCGAAACTAAATCTATTAAATAGCGGAACAGAAGAAATATATTTAGGATTTTACAGAGCCTTTTATAATACGCCTGCATGTAATGGCAAGGGCAAACGGTTTCAACATTTGCTTGAACATCCGTTCGATTTTGTTGAATTGTATGGCAATATTTATAAACGCTTTTACAGTGCGAATCGAAAAACCGTGGGCACCCAGAAATATTTTAGTAATCGTTTATTGCTCGTTGAACAACTCACAAACAATTCTAACTACAAAAAGTTTATCATACTACACATCAGTCAAACTTCTTGCGGTGATATAGTAATTTCTGAGTTGTTCAACGCACTGTAAACTATTTCAACATCAATTCAACATCGATGATTCAACAATGTTGAAAGCAAACCAATCCACATGCAATCAGACAAACATGTATCTACTAATATGAGAAAGATATGATAAAGATATAACGAACGTGATAATCTTTATAATGTTAGGATATATAACATAACTTTGCTTTAAATATAATGTATCAAAACATTTTTTTTTTTCAGATTCAGTACAAACATGACGTTAAAAGTATTGTGCAACATTTTCTTCGTGACATGTATCCTGTTCTCGAAAACCGCAGCAGCAAATGTTATCCCCGTTTGTAAAGATGAGGAGGCGATTCTTGATTGTTCCGTCCCCGGAGGTACATGGAAGTATAAGAAAGTAGGAGAAACGATTCAAACCAGTTTGACTGAGTGGCGTAATGGCCATAATAGAGTGTCCCCTCAACCCCCTCAGATGTTTGATGGGCTTATCACAGTTGATGATAAAAACACTTTAACCATTGCCTCGTTTAAGGTGAGTTTGTTATGCATAGTTTATTTATTAACATTTAGACCCGGAGCCCATCCCAGAGAGAGGGGGTGGGTGGGGGGGGGGGGGGTGGGTGGGGGGGGGGGGGGGTGGGTGGGGGGTATGTATCGAATGTGGTTCTATTCGCCGACCAGGGGTGAAGTGTGATCGGGTGTGATCAAAAGGAAACCAGGCTTTAGGCTGATCAATTAATTCCTTGCCTTACCACAGGCTGTACTAAATACTAAAGAATATAGCACATGCTATCGAGGCTTAGGCTGCGCAATGAAGAACTTGCAGTTAACACGGGCTGTACTAAATACAAAAGAATATATCACATGCTATCGAGGCTTAGCCTGAGCAATGAATTCCTTGCCTTACCACGGGCTGTACTGAATACTAAAGAATATATCACATGCTATCGAGGGTCAGCCTGAGCAATTAATTCCTTACCATGGGCTGTAAAGTATATATCATATTTTATCACATGCTATCGACTGAGGCTTGGGCTGAGCAACTCAAAACTCTAATGCATGTTTTTCTGTTTTTAGAGTGAACACAATGGAACATACATGTGTAAAAGCAACACACGTGTGTTATATCACGTGATCGCAGTACAGTGTAAGGCTGAGGCTTGCATCGGCGACCAAGTCACTCTCGAATGTGGCTCGTTCCTGGGCGCTGAACAAATCAGGGAGTTGTCATGGCACGTCAACAACCTCAAAGCGCTGATAGCCAACGAAAGCCTGCAAGTTGAATACCAAAAGGATCGCAAATTCTATTGGCTGGACCTTAGTGAAGACATCTCAGCAGCCTTGAAAGTACTCGTGGTTTCTCCGTACGTCCAGCGGCTCACTTGCGTGACACACGGCGTACCTGATGGTGTCACGCCACGACGTTCTAGCGTGACATTATATCCAAAGTACTGCGCCACTAACATCACAGTAATTAACAATACTAGGATGGAATTGGAATGCCCGTACTATGGAATGCGGAAATATTATCCACAAGTCACGCAAATAACATGGACCAAGGGGTCACGCAACGTGAGATACGATAAAAGAGTAAGAAGTGCCCATGGGAGTCTTATCATCGATCCAGCGAGTCACCAAGACAAGGGGACATATACCTGTTCGATCGTTCAAAAGCGTGACGGAGCAGTTCTTGCAAGTCATGGCGTAACAGTTCATGTCACGCAATCTACTAAAGTTGACAGCGACGCGTCTGTACATGGCGTGACAGTTAATGTCACGCAATCTACTGAAGTTTCCAGCGACGCCTCTGTACATGGTGTGATAATTTATAGTCATGGAAACCGCGTGAGTGTGACGTGGCTGTTGGTTGGTCTGATCGCAGGGTACGTAATCTCGTTATAAAGAAGAACAGCAGTCTCACTCACAGCCGTTATTAGTGCCGGGCTTCCTGTGGGGAGGGACAGGAAACCCGACGCTAATATTAAACGGCTGCGACTAGAAGAGCAGGGACGTTTAGTTAAAGGACATGCTATTGTGTGTGTAGCTATTTGCTTATTAATTTTTTCCCTTGAACTACAAACCATTATGAAAATCATTCATAAAAGTTAGCCTCCTCCACAGGCGTCTCTGTGATCTCATTTTGATTTGGGTTTACTGTGTTGCTACTAGAGAGGGACTAGGGGCTAGTTAGTCCCCCTCTTTTTCTTAACACAGGAAGCCACACAGGAAGCCCAAAAGCCTGATGAAAAGAGATATAAGAGATGCCTGCGGAAGAGTCTAGATAAAAGTGTGTATTAATTAAGTATGTATTATTGATAAGTCTTATAGGATAAATATAAAAAAAATTTAAATAATATTATTTTAGAAATAAATTTATTAAATTTAAATACATTATTTAAATAATTTAAAATGAAATGCTAAATGATAATAATTTTTTATCCCACACCCCATGAGTGACTGACATTACAAATTAGTTGTATTATGAACACTTAGTGTATTTGAACTCAAATGAATGCTTCAGAGGTTTTGAAGCAGTAGAAGGTTCAGAAAATAATAACATGAAAATGTCTAGTGTTTAGAGTTCCAGTATCTCAGTCGTTGTTAATATAATCTTGTACGTTCATAATACAGTGGAACCCCGTTAATCCGGCCACCGAAGGGACAGCCCAAAGTGCATGGCCGTTTAACGGAGTGGCCGTATAAAGCGGGAAATTTGATAGAAAATGTATGGACATGCATTTCGTCGGGACCTAAAAAACTGGCCGCAATAACGGGGTGGCCGTATTAAGCGGGGTACCACTGTACTCAATGTACAGTATTTAGGGGTCTTTCATTTAATAGTGTTTGGGGGAGGTACGGCAATATTGAGGGGGGGGGGGTACGTCACGTTATTTTCTGAGCTATATAGGGGGTTGCTACAAATTGTATGATGGACGAAATATTATGACATTTTTGCCAACCAGAATGGAGAGGGAGGGGGAGGATTAGGTAGTATTTGCAAAACACAACAGGTGATTTGGCCGACACCCCCTTTACACTAATAAATGAAAGTCCTCGTTATAGCTAATCTCGAAAATGTTAGAGGCCGGTTTTGGAATATACTTTTATAGTACTTTAATATGTTATGTTATATTATTAAGTCGAACAGATACATAATATTTAATTTATCCCAAATCATATAAAATACAGCCAATCAGAATGCTTGAAAGCTGTTGTATATTCGTTGGTATTCAACTGCCTCTTCTCATGAGACATTGCGGGTTCTCTTTATTTTACATGATGTGGGATAAAATAGTTCGATAAAATAGATGTAGGATAAAACAGCTATTTACAAAAAACGTAGAATACTGAATAGTGCATTGCAAGACCAAAGAGCATTGTTGGGCGTTTAATATAGTTTAAAGTAAACTAAATAAAAACAACTACTCCGACGAAGGGCTAAATCTCGAAACGTCAGTAAAGTTAAGTCAACATTTTTTACGGTGTTACAAATCTCATTCTATTACCTATCGTTTATATCAAACACCGACGCAGCCTATACTATAGTTTACTCGCTAGTTTCTATTTAAATATTAACAAGTTATTTCATTCTTAGTGCATTCCATTCAAAACAATATACGAGCTAGTTATGGGGAGTAAATATCGCTGCATATAATTATTTTTTTTATTTTAAATTAATGAGACCCACAATTCCCTTTGGTCTTGGAATGCACTTTTCCGTATTTCACTTTTTCGTATTTGTAATAATATTATTTAAAGAACTAAATGTTTTCCATATACACTTTCTTGCAGAAAGGTTGTTTTACACACTTCAGTATAAAAATTATCTAATGCAATGTAATACCCCAAATCAGTCCTACAATATTCAAGGGTGTTACTGCCTGCAATGATTATGACTTTTTAGAAATTACATGTCATTATAGATATATGCTTAGTCCAACTAGTGAATGGAAAATGGATAGTTACGCTGGTTTTAGTTAGCAAGATTCCAGTGCCATATGAAATTCATTTAGGAAGAAAGCTCAACTATAATATGTAACTCGATAACAATAGAGCGCAAACACTTAATCCGTGAAATAAAATCTATTTTTTTACTGTCTAATAGTTCTTATTTAGTGACTATTAGTGACTATTTTAGACAAGTAAAGCTGTAATGAAGTATTGTCTCCTTTGTATTTGCCTTTTCTTAGACTGTTCTGGTTGAGTGATAGCCACTAAATAAGAACTGTTCAGTTTGAGTGCATTTAGTAAAAGCGTGAAACACTAGTAATACTATTTTTTTACCATAACTTGTAAATTTCTCGCGCGCTGATTAGCTAAGAGCCATTGTCGATTACAGTCCAGACCTGCTTGTTGCTCACGACATCCGTGCGCGAGCGGATAAAACGGTTTTGATCGATTACAGTACAGACCCATAGAAAACTGACTTCGATTTGTTAATTCTACTATTTGTATGCTTATAATTCTATTGTTTTCTATTGTTCAACTAGCACTATTTTGCACAATTTAGTAATTAGCGTTTCACGCTTTTACTGAATGCACTCTAGTAACAATTTTGATTTTATTTCACGGATTAAGCGTTTGCGCTCTAGCTGTAATACTTAATAAAATAAAAATAATAAGACGTTAATTGAAAATAACTGTTCATTTACGAAGCCAGTTCAACAAATATGTAACATTAAGAATATAGATGTAATACTAGTAATAAAATAAAAATAAGGAGACGTTGAAAATGATTGTTCTTAAATGTATCATCAAAAACCCAGACGCTGCTGAAAGGGAAGTGATATCTGTTGCCATGCCAACGCGGCTACAGTCAGCAGCATGTCAAAGAAGATGTTCAATTTCATGTTCATACATTTATAGAAGCCTGCGTAGCAAACGTTTCTTTTGGGGAAAGGGGCAAAGATGATAAGTTTTGGGATAGCTGTGTTTCCGATATGGCAGATGCGAAACCTTTTTTTCAATCTTTTATTGCTTCGCGTTGTCGTATCGTCATCACCATGCAAACGTTTGCTTCGCTACGCAGGGTAGGTTGATACAAACATATATCGTTTTGGCCTTAGTCATTCAGGTTTGTATCAAGACTACTCAAATATCTAAAATATTAAAATCGTTGTGTCTTCCTACTCGCAATATGATTGGTTGAAAATCATCATTCATGCGCAGTTTAGTTAATGGCAAGGACAAGAAAAATCACTGACAAAAATCTGCTAAGACAGGGGGAGACGGCGAAAACAATTCAAAATTGAATTAAAAGCAATTAGAATATCTAAATTTAACTCAGAATATTTTTCAGGTTTGTCGTCGACTTCACTTCAAATTTGATGCATTTTCTACTAAAAATACACAAATGCAGTAAGGCACGCCTCACCGAGAAATGCATTTTTTAAAAACACTATTTCATAAAAAAAAACAATATATATTTTCGAGAAAACAACATAGCTCAAGTCAGCCAAGATTGCTGTTGAAATATTACAGTATCCGAAACCAAATAGAAGAGTGATGGATATTTTCGCTGAAGATATTCAGTTCAGCTGCATGACGAGCCGAAGCAAACGACTTCAAAAATGGATGTATGATATATAACAAACACCAGTCGGTATTCCATAGAACTAAACAAAAAACACATTCATATTTAATATAAGATGAGATTTTATCCTAAAGATGACTAACTTCACTTAGATATAAGTTAAGAGAGTCTAGCAGGGTCTAGCACTTTTAACCATTATTTTAAAAATGAAAAACAGTTCAAGATCAGTTCGGCATTTGACGACAGCTAGGAATGCATTTATCCACGATTTACAATACTCTATTATTGCTTCAGATAGACAATACTATGCCGATTTTAATCGAAAAAACTTAGTTTGCAAAGCATTATTTGAGTCCGAAACAACAACATAGCAAACGAGTTGACAATATCGAGTTGAAACACAGGTAGCCCAAGCTCACAGTTAGCCGGTGTAATTGATTTACTAAAGGATATATGGGTACGTTTGAACCTTCGATTTTTTTATTTAAAATTTAATAAAATTCAACAAACCTCTTACAGTGTTTTCTAGTTGATCTCTATAATCCTCTGAGTTAATTTCAGCCGAACATCAAGCTTAACAGTAGCACTTTAATAACAATACTAATTTAGAGCAGTTACATTATTTACTTAAGGTTCTATATAGGGGAACTTGGTGGCCGATGCTTCCTAAAATACACACATATATCATTATGAGAATATATATATCTTATTAGACAGTTTGATGTGTAATATGGCTGGATATTTTACGAGTGAAACGCTGTATTTTGACGAGCCTCCGGGCGAGTCAAAATGCAAGTTAACGAGTAAAATATCCAGCCATATTACACATCAAACTGTTCAATAAGTTATTTATTATCCAATCAAAAGGTTTTTGTTCTTTTATAATGCAAAATATTGTTTTACTTGAGGGCTAGATAGACGAGTGAAAATATCGCTGGATATTTTTACTCGATCCAGTCCTACTCCTGCGATATTTTTACTCGTCTATGACTAGTTAGATAATAATTACAGATATTTACGTTCTAAACGTAACATTTGAGTTTTCTCGGATATAGACATTTTTATAAAGCTTAACAAATGTGTTTTTCACATTCATCATGCAAGTATCAATCGTTTGCATATAGATATTTTACTTGATTGCAAAACTAGAAATGATACGGTTATACTGAAGACTGACCAAATATTGTTTGAAAAGACAGTCCCTCAGATTATTATATTAGTTGGCATTTTCGTTTTGGAAATAATTTTTCTCAAAGCTGATTAATGCCTTTTTGGCATGTTTCAGACAATTGAAACTTGAATAATTTTCAAACAAGAAAAAAATATAAAAACTGAGACATCGTTTTTATGTAAATATTGGAGTCTTTGTTGAAATAAGTTTTGCTACATTAATTTTCGTTCTTATTTTCTATATAAGTTTGGCCCGTTTAAACTGTAAAGATACAGTATATATTGCTTACAACATTTCTTAGCGAAATGCAGAAAGCATTTATATATATGTCATTTCTTAATGTTTAATAAATTCAATAGTCTCGATTCAATACTGCGAAGCTGGGCTAACTATCACTGACTGATCTTTCTATGTGCATAAAATTATAAAACTTATGTACGTTTTTATTGAAAACCCAAGGACTCCGTTTCCATCATGCTTTGTTTTATAAAATAGCACTAGTGCACGTCGCCTATTGTGCAATGTTATTGTTATGATCACTTTTGTAATACCGTTATTTATCGAAGTAGAGACTAAGGGCATATTTCAACCTGGTTAGATCGACATTTGCTAGAGTGGGATCGACATTTTGTGAATAGAGGGGTGTGATAAACCTATTTAAGACGTATACACTCAAAACGAAAAAATGCAATACTATAATTTCATAACAGTTTTTGAAGACCCGAAAACTAAAAGGGAAATGGTATACCCAAGGTAAGACAATACAAGTTAAATTGTGACTTCAAGACTTCAAGCTCAAAAACATACACCATGCAGTGGCACATGCATATCGAAGTACCTACTTAGCACATTCTTGGTAGATACGTCTGCTGTTCTTGTCCACTACTACTTTCTTATAATTCCATATTGCTTTCTTTGTATCTATTTGGTGTTTTGAATAAATATTACAATTTGATTATTATTTGATTTTGTTTGAGAGGAGAGGAACAGACCAGAGAGGAGGGAGAAACAGCAAAATAAACAGGGAGGAGGGAGAAACTGGAGGAAAAAATAGAGGGAGGGGGAGGATCAAAATATACAGGGAGGAGGGAGAAGGCCGATTTTATCTAATCAGTAAATAAATAGGCCCTTTGCAGGACTTGGTCATGTACCTAGATACCGCAAAGCAACAAGATTTTGGAAGACGAAGATGCTTCGCGGGGTGAAAAAAATTACAGAACGATCGAAAGACAAAACACTTCATCTTTGGAGTTTATTCTTTAGTTTGACATTTCCAATTCTATCTAATACTTATTATTCCTCTAATACCTGTCGTCCGTCTTACCTCCTTGAAATTTTGTTTTTGACATGAAAAGTTAGCCGGCGTTTTTTATTGGTTTCTTTTCCTATTCTTTTGTGAAAATCAAGCAAGATAGCGACTTTACAAGGTTGGTAATCGGGGTAAGATTTAGTTTTTCCTGTTTCAAAACGTCTTGGTAGTTGAAATTTCATGAAACACCTTTACAGCGATTCTCAGTCACACGTGCACCGCTCGCATAAAAAGCACCGCTGTAAAACGTGAAGTTGGTGGACGTCAATCAAACTGTGTTTACCAGACCCATGGTGTTTTTACTTCAGTCGGGCTGCGAAACATGTCTGAATCTGGAAGCTGAATTCCCACAATAACTTATTCGTTGGATTCAGACATGTTTCGCAGCCCGACTGAAGTAAAAACACAATGCGTCTCGTAAACACAGTTTGATTGACGTCCACCAACTTCACATTTTATAGCGGTGCTTTTTATGCGAGCGGTGCACGTGTGACTGAGAACTGCTGTAAATGAATTTTAACGACTACAAACAAAAGAAAATCATGGCTAATCAAAATCTTTGCGAAGTTTCCTCGCGAAACAAGTGAAGGTTGTTTTCATTTTATCTTGTTTTAGCAGCTCTAATTGTGAAAGATCAAAACGTTTTTGAACATGTAAATGATAAAGAAAATAAGCAATTCACAGATTATTATATTATAATAAATTATCACATTACAATCACAGCTACGATTCGTTCCTCCAGTTTGTCGTTTTATACTAATGTAAACGCTTGCTAGCCCACAGGCACCCCAGGATCTAGAAACATTCGATTGTTATTTGATTAATTAGAATGCGCTCGTAGATATCGAACTGGGAAATTTAGCGTGCGAAAACTAGAATTGGGCTTCGTGTGGTGAGCTGGCAATTTTTTAAGGATCATTGGGAGAAATGTAGGACCACTGGGGAAAAATAATTCAGACAGAAAAACAACTGACAAATTAGCACTACACGAAATTTCATATTTACGTCGCCGTAATGCTACAGTAAAGCTAACGTAAAGCTTATCTTTAAAAAACTTTAAGCTCCTTTACCTAATGTGAAGTTAATCTTTACATCATCTTTACGCTCGATCGTAATGCAACGTAAGCGGTTATCTTACGAAGCTTTACGCTCAGCGTAAAGCTAAGTAAAGATTATCTTTCCGCTCACAGTAAAGCGACATAAAGACATATCATAAACGTTTAATCTTTAAAACAACATAAAGGAGTATAAACTTTATTTTTACATTCGTCGTAAAGCAACATAAACTTGATCATTATGCTCGTATATCATAAAGCAGCATAATTATCGCTGATATGCGCGTGAATTTGTATACGGCTGTAATTAATTATAAAAATATATATATATATATTTATTCGCGTTACTTCCAAGCATTTATTACCAAGGAGGGGGACATGGGGGATTGCGGTGTTGCGGTGTTGATAATTTTTTTTTTTTTTTTTGCGGTTTTGCGATGAAAATGTTTTAAAGTCCGGTGTTGTGAATGTTAAAGCTGCAGTGTTGGTCTTGTTTGATGAAAGGCATTATTTTGATGTGTGGTTTGTTATCAAACGCATTTATTACCAAGGAGGGGGACGTGAGGGATTGCGGTGTTGATGATTTTTTTTTTTGCGGTTTTGCGATGAAAATGTTTTGAAGTCCGGTGTTGTGAATGTTAAAGCTGCCGTATTGGTCTTGTTTGATGAAAGGCATTATTTGATGTGTGGTTTGTTATTCTGATACGTTGAAGGTCAATGGAGTCGGACGCGTCTTTCGAAGCTCCGGCTTAGTTTTGCTTTTTTTCCTCCTAGCTTTCGTATATTACCTTTATTCGTTTGATCCATCCTTATCCTTATCCTTTTTTTTCCTTTCATTTTCTTTTTTTCTATTACTATATACTAGCTATTTTTTTTTTCTCACTACCAATTGTATTAACCATAACTTTTAATTTTATATAGACCTATATAACCACTATATATATTTATAAAAAGCTATCTACCTAGGTTAGCCCTTGTGGTTATTGTAGACAGCTTGTACCATTTATTTAAGTCTTTAAATATAATTGTAATTCTTTTTTATTTAATTATTGGTACTGAATAAACGATTGTTGTTGTTGTTGTTATCAAACGACCCATTTTCTTCACTAATGGGTGGACCATTAGAAGTTAGGGGAGGGGAGATTAATTATATATTGAATTGAAAATTTACAAAATCGATTGTAATTGTTATTTTACAATAATAAAAGTGATAGTTTCTCACAAGCTTAAGCCATGGTAAGAGAAAAATGCTAAGCAGGAGTCCTTAAATCCCTTTAAAAACGTGTGTCTATGGTTTGAAGATTAAATTAGTATTGCAAGTGATGACTAAATACTCCTGTCATCGGCATATGTTTATCCTAATATATAACTTGAGCAAAGTACAATAACGTTTTAAAATGTAACTGATTTTTTAAAATACATTCGTGAATCAGTTATTTAACTAGTTATGTATAGTTGTTAATTTTCAACAACACTGAACGTGATTATTTAGATATATGCTTATTTACAATTCTTCTGTATGTAATTAACGAATCTGCGACTTTTTGTGTGTTATCAATACGCATTTAAGTTTAACCTAAAGAACATATATCACTGGATGGAGATGGTGCACATGTAACATCCTTTTAGTACTTCAATTGCAATTCAATCATAAAAAAGCTTAGTCTTTAATTTATTTGGCTTACAGCATTTAATCAATGGGTCTCCAAATCACGGGATCCATGTACAACAGGGCACTATCTACAAATAATATTTGACATATTATTTGTAGTTTTATTTATTTATTTCATTATGTATTAGCAAGTGAGAATAATTCCGAGAGCAGATTTACGGGCGAGACACCTAGTAACTTCTACTACTCTGCTTTCGAGAGAGTCGCCTGAAAAGCAGTCAGAATTTGAAATAGATAGAAATAAAAGAAGCCTTCAATAGTATTATTTATTATGTATTTATAAGCAAGTAGAAATAATTCCGAGAGCAGATTTACGGGCGAGACACCTAGTAACCTTCTACTACTCTGCTTTCGGTCGAATCACCTTAAAAGCAGTCAGAATTTGAAATAGATAGAAAGAAAAGAAGCCTTCAATAGTATTATTTATTATGTATTTATAAGCAAGTAGAAATAATTCCGAGAGCAGATTTACCTAGTATTGCAGAAGCAGAGAATATATGAACATTCAAGAAAAAATTAGGAATTAAATTATTAACACATTAACCCATTATAGACATATTTTTATTATATTAGTTTTAAATCACCTACTTGTAAATAGTTTTTATATATTATAGACATTTGTAAATTTCAATTTTTTTATATATTTTAGGATAGTACTGATTGTAAACTTTTTTGTAAATTATGTTCAGGAGGTGGACTAGAAAGGGATAACCTCTTTCACCTCCTTTCAAAATTTTTCATGTAGTTATATTGTATATATTATTATTATTATTTTTTTCCGTCTGCGTGTGATCAATTGTGAATAAACTATTATTATTATTATAGTAACTTCTACTACTCTGCTTTCGAGAGAGTCACCTTAAAAGCAGTCACAATTTTAAATAAATAGAAAAAAAGCCTTCAATAGTATTATTTATTATGTATTTATAAGCAAGTAGAACTAATTCCGAGAGCAGATTTACGGGCGAGACACCTTGAAACTTCTTCTACTCTCAGAATTTGAAATAGATAGAAATAAAAGAAGCCTTCAATAGTATTATTTATTATGTATTTATAAGCAAGTAGAAATATTCCGAGAGCAGATTTACGGGCGAGACACCTAGTAACTTCTACTACTCTGCTTTCGGGACAGTCACCTTAAAAGCAGTCACAATTTGAAATAGATAGAAAGAAAAGAAGCCTTCAATAGCATTATTTATTATGTATTTATTAGCAAGTAGAAATAATTCCGAGAGCAGATTTACGGGCGAGACACCTAGTAACTTCTACTACTCTGCTTTCGAGAGAGTCACCTTAAAAGCAGTCAGAATTTGAAATAGATAGAAATAAAAGAAGCCTTCAATAGTATTATTTATTATGTATTTATAAGCAAGTAGAAATAATTCCGAGAGCAGATTTACGGGCGAGACACCTACAATCATTGACAAAACTGTTGGCACGATTGTTGATTTTGTTATGTTCCTATATCTGTAATACCCCCCCTCCCCCTGTCAATGCTGCTGGAGGGGTATATGAACCTTGTCAATCGCGGGAAACATTTCCAACTCTTGTACTCTTTCATGAAAAACAGCAACATTGTATTGGGGGAGGGGGGTAGACAAACTTATCCTCATAAATGAAAAAAATGATAGACCCACAAAAAAGTGTCCGAAATGTGATCGTGCCAACACATTTTGGCAATGATTGTCTGAGGGACATATTGTGGAATTTCATTAAAAATAAACGAGTAAGAGGTCAGAAGCGTTCCTAATTACAAGCTATGCCTCGAAAGGAAAAGATTGATATGTAATATGTGTATATCCGACCCCTAACGACATGAAAACTAGTGGAAATGTCATTTTGCCGTAGCAACCCTTATATTTAAGTGCGAAATTATGCCAACGTAACAAGGGGATACACCAAAAAAATATTTTAAAAGGTCTCTAACTTAATAGAATGAAGTAATTATCAGAAAAGATATCATCACCTTCACAGTTAATCCAATAATAACCACGTTCTCTTTAAACAATGATTTTCTTATCAACTACATCTTATGTAAATACCTACGAATGTGAAGTTACTTTTGACGTATATGCTATAATTGACGCGCCTCAAAATTGCTACATTTTGTACGTAATAGCGCAAACGTCACATATTGCAAAAGATGCACGTCACTGGTTTGGTACATTATAAAAGTTGTGCATTTGTAAAATAAATCTCATACTTCAAAGCGTTATACATAAAGAACATTATACAACAACTGAGCAGAAAACGTCTATTTGAAGTTCACATTGTGATCATGGCAGAGTCAATGCCGAATCGTTCGCAACGTTTGGTCTATTTAGTTACATACAGTCGAGCAGATCCCGAAAAAGTCCATTCTCGTGAATCGTTTGCAAATATTGTTCGTAATGCATGGGGTACATCAACGACATCGCGTATTGTACAGTTTATAGTCGCTAAAGAAGAGCATAATCACAACGATACAAACAACGACCTGTCCGACAAAGTATATCACTACCATATGGCTCTAAAGCTCAACAAAAGAAGTAGATGGCTTCTAGTTCGTGATACATTAGATGCAAGGTTTGGAATTCAAGTCAATTTCAGCAACAATCACAGTAACTATTATAGTGCTTATCGCTACTGCACAAAAGAAGATACAACACCGTTTTTATCGCCCGACCATCCAAGCTTAGAGGACGAACCGAGAACTACTGCAGCCTCTGCAGCTACAACATCTCGTCGAGCTGATGGCCAAGACAGTGGCCCCAAGAAGAAGCAAAAGAAGAAAAGAAAACGAATGCTAAGCGTCTACGAAGTAACCACTATTATTCGAAACAATAATATCAAGACTCGGCTCGATCTAATGGCCTATGCAGCAAAACAGGAGAAAGAGGGAAAAAAAGATATTGCACAATTTATAGCGAATAGAGGGATC
Source organism: Metridium senile (assembly GCA_949775045.1). Taxonomy (NCBI): domain Eukaryota; kingdom Metazoa; phylum Cnidaria; class Anthozoa; order Actiniaria; family Metridiidae; genus Metridium; species Metridium senile. The sequence goes on along the minus strand of OX459108.1, from coordinate 2,457,967 downwards.
AGAGTAGTAAATGAAGCATTATCTATATCTTCACAACTGCAAGATGCTGAAAAGAAACAAGAACGCTTGAATAAAAGTCGCATAGAACTACTAGTAGAGGAAGGTGAAAAACACTGTATAGAAGGATGTGAAAAGAAATGGCTAGCGGCCGCACTACAGATACTTCACCGAAATGAAATAAATGTGCATGTCTATGCTAGCGTAATTTACTCAGCACTTCACTATGGACGTGCAAAATATCGAAACATATATATATATGGACCGGCAAACTCAGGTAAAACATTCATGATTTCACCTCTGAAAGCTATTTACCATGCTTTTGTGAACCCGGCAACTGGTGGTTTTGCGTGGGTGGGTGCAGAGGAGTCAGAAGTAATAATCCTCAATGACTTTAGATGGTCGCCTTCTATAATCGCATGGTCCGATTTCTTGCAAATGCTTGAAGGGGATACTATGCACTTAGCCGCACCTAAAAGTTTTGTACAACAAGACATTCTCTTCGACAAGGACTCACCCTTTTTCGCGACTGCAGATGCCCCACTCGTTATGATAAAGGGAGGATCAATAGATCGAATTAATACTGATATGATGAGAGTACGCTGGCATTATTTCGAATTTTGGAGACAAATACCAGAGGTTGAGCAATGTGCAATGAAACCATGCGCACGTTGTTTCTCAGAACTTATTTTAACTAATAAATAAATGAACAAAGAATATGTATGTATGCTAATAAATTTTTGTACATACATTTTTGCTAATAAATTTGTGTACATACATTTTTGTCTGTCTGTCTGTCTGTCTGTCTATATATTTATATCTATAAATATATATATATATATATATATATATATATATATATATATATATATATATATATATATATATATATATATATATATATATATATATATATATATATATATATATAATATATGTGTAATAAATATAAATATCTTTATATCTATACTACATAGATATATATATATCTATACTTATACTATAGATATAAATATATTTATTATCTCTATACAGAGATAATACATTAAAGAAAACATTGTTTGTATAGACATGACGTCTGTAATGTGTCATTCAACACCATGTGCGCTTGTATATAGTTGTCCGTGAAATAGCAACGGTTCTCCACTGTTAAATAATAGATTACTCCCCAAATTAAACAAATATCCCTCCAATTTTTTCAACAATAGGGTTTGTATATATTCTTTAATTGTCTGACGTTTAGTTTATATTTCAAATTGTAGTATTTAACTCAAAACCAACGGTACTCCACGTTGAATCACTTATAAAAAGATGAAGACATGTTCAAAACAATTAATACAAGTTTTGTGTGGAGTACCGTTGATAAAATGGGCATGTTAGGCTTTTTGAATATAATTTCTGTAGGAAATAGTTAGAATAAACATCAATAAAACATTGATCAAGGTCTAAGCTCTTTTTATTGTTGCACTTAGTGAATCATTACGATTTTACAATGGAGTACCGTGTTCTGCACAGAAGACACTGCACACTATATAAATACTGATTACGTGACAACAATGTGATTGTGAAAATATCAATTTCATAAGACAGTGAAGAGAGTGAAAATGGTCTTTAAAGGCAAAATGGATGTACTAATACAAGGTAGTAAATCTAATATTTAGTTCTTAATCCCTTGGATTTAATAATATCTTCAAGTCTTTTGGGAATGCTTTGAATAGTTTTGTCTATGACAGTTGTATCAAACGAATATAAAGTATCAATAACACGTTCTTTAAAAGTTTCAAAATTCTCTTTAAGAATATTTTGCTCTATAGCATCATTATTTATTTTTCTTTTAACTAAATTAAAAATATTTTCAATCGGATTTAGGTCTGGAGACCTTGCAGGAATACACACCATTGTAGCCTTTGATTTTTTTAGTGCTTTTTTAGCTAATGAGCTATTTTGACTAGGATCGTTGTCCATAACAAATTTTCTGGCTTTGGTTTTTGAAAACTTTTTGAAAATGTTTTCAAAATTTCTAGTAATAAAGTCAGCGAAATACTCGCCATCCATTTTGTGGTATTGTTCAATAAAAATAGCACCTTGTCTATAACTAATAAGAACCAAAAGGTGGAGCCTTCTTCCTCCTGCTAGACTCTTCGAACCCTTAGATGTTATTTGTAATCCCTCATTTCTTTTTCTCCAAACCCTCCCTTTAGGACTCATTGCATTTGCTTTCGGATTGTACTTATGAATAAAAGAAACTCCGTCAAGATAAAATACCATGTCCTCCGTCCAATAGTTTGGTGTAGTTTTCAATGTTTTTACATTGTCTTTTGCAAATTTAAGTCTTTTCTTTCTGTCAGATTCACTGATTAGTCCCTTTCTTCTTGTCTGTAAACTCTTGTACCCTAATCTTTGTATTTCTCTGAGGTAAGTCCGGTAGCTTGTTTTCCGCTGCGAAAGCCCGCAATACTCTATTAAAGATTTCACTGTAAAATTTACGTCCTCTTTCCTGATCCTTTTGATTCCCCTGGATAGAATTCTTCTTTCTCTGTCAGTTAAGTTAGTCTTTCTTCCCAACTTACTTTTCTTGTCGGGTTGTTTTGAATTCCGCTTCATTTTGTTTAAACCAATTCTTCTTACACTGCTTTTTGATATAGAACACATCTCTGCTATTTCCGAAAGAGAGTATGTGTTTTTTCTAAACAGAACATACGCTCTGGCACATTTATAGGCATTAATCTTGCCTTTGAAGACCATTTTCACCCTCTCCAAACGTTGATATCTTCACAATGACGTGTATTGTTGCGTACGCCTTAAGCGCGTGCATTTTTGGGCGTTACTATGGTTATCCAATTTTGCGCGAGCTATAGTATAAATATATCAACTACGAAGCATATATGTGTTAAGGACTGCTTATTACCTTAGAACATTTATTTTGAACACGGGTGTTATCGAATATAGAGCATATAAGTGTCTTGTCATGTAAATTTTACATTCATTTAAAGCACTTTAAACAAAAGTGACGTCACATGATAGTATTAACTTCTTTCTGGAAAAAAATTTGCTACTGTTCAAATCGGTACACTATGTACTTTGTGTCCTGAAAATTTCATATCATTTCCACAACAATGTCAATGGCGTTTTAAGTCATATGTGTCTCAGACAATCATTGACAAAACTGTTGGCACGATTGTTGATTTTGTTATGTTCCTATATCTGTAATACCCCCCCTCCCCCTGTCAATGTTGCTGGAGGGGTATATGAACCTTGTCAATCGCGGGAAACATTTCCAACTCTTGTACTCTTTCATGAAAAACAGCAACATTGTATTGGGGGAGGGGGGTAGACAAACTTATCCTCATAAATGAAAAAAATGATAGACCCACAAAAAAGTGTCCGAAATGTGATCGTGCCAACACATTTTGGCAATGATTGTCTGAGGGACATATTGTGGAATTTCATTAAAAATAAACGAGTAAGAGGTCAGAAGCGTTCCTAATTACAAGCTATGCCTCGAAAGGAAAAGATTGATATGTAATATGTGTATATCCGACCCCTAACGACATGAAAACTAGTGGAAATGTCATTTTGCCGTAGCAACCCTTATATTTAAGTGCGAAATTATGCCAACGTAACAAGGGGATACACCAAAAAAATATTTTAAAAGGTCTCTAACTTAATAGAATGAAGTAATTATCAGAAAAGATATCATCACCTTCACAGTTAATCCAATAATAACCACGTTCTCTTTAAACAATGATTTTCTTATCAACTACATCTTATGTAAATACCTACGAATGTGAAGTTACTTTTGACGTATATGCTATAATTGACGCGCCTCAAAATTGCTACATTTTGTACGTAATAGCGCAAACGTCACATATTGCAAAAGATGCACGTCACTGGTTTGGTACATTATAAAAGTTGTGCATTTGTAAAATAAATCTCATACTTCAAAGCGTTATACATAAAGAACATTATACAACAACTGAGCAGAAAACGTCTATTTGAAGTTCACATTGTGATCATGGCAGAGTCAATGCCGAATCGTTCGCAACGTTTGGTCTATTTAGTTACATACAGTCGAGCAGATCCCGAAAAAGTCCATTCTCGTGAATCGTTTGCAAATATTGTTCGTAATGCATGGGGTACATCAACGACATCGCGTATTGTACAGTTTATAGTCGCTAAAGAAGAGCATAATCACAACGATACAAACAACGACCTGTCCGACAAAGTATATCACTACCATATGGCTCTAAAGCTCAACAAAAGAAGTAGATGGCTTCTAGTTCGTGATACATTAGATGCAAGGTTTGGAATTCAAGTCAATTTCAGCAACAATCACAGTAACTATTATAGTGCTTATCGCTACTGCACAAAAGAAGATACAACACCGTTTTTATCGCCCGACCATCCAAGCTTAGAGGACGAACCGAGAACTACTGCAGCCTCTGCAGCTACAACATCTCGTCGAGCTGATGGCCAAGACAGTGGCCCCAAGAAGAAGCAAAAGAAGAAAAGAAAACGAATGCTAAGCGTCTACGAAGTAACCACTATTATTCGAAACAATAATATCAAGACTCGGCTCGATCTAATGGCCTATGCAGCAAAACAGGAGAAAGAGGGAAAAAAAGATATTGCACAATTTATAGCGAATAGAGGGATCAGAGTAGTAAATGAAGCATTATCTATATCTTCACAACTGCAAGATGCTGAAAAGAAACAAGAACGCTTGAATAAAAGTCGCATAGAACTACTAGTAGAGGAAGGTGAAAAACACTGTATAGAAGGATGTGAAAAGAAATGGCTAGCGGCCGCACTACAGATACTTCACCGAAATGAAATAAATGTGCATGTCTATGCTAGCGTAATTTACTCAGCACTTCACTATGGACGTGCAAAATATCGAAACATATATATATATGGACCGGCAAACTCAGGTAAAACATTCATGATTTCACCTCTGAAAGCTATTTACCATGCTTTTGTGAACCCGGCAACTGGTGGTTTTGCGTGGGTGGGTGCAGAGGAGTCAGAAGTAATAATCCTCAATGACTTTAGATGGTCGCCTTCTATAATCGCATGGTCCGATTTCTTGCAAATGCTTGAAGGGGATACTATGCACTTAGCCGCACCTAAAAGTTTTGTACAACAAGACATTCTCTTCGACAAGGACTCACCCTTTTTCGCGACTGCAGATGCCCCACTCGTTATGATAAAGGGAGGATCAATAGATCGAATTAATACTGATATGATGAGAGTACGCTGGCATTATTTCGAATTTTGGAGACAAATACCAGAGGTTGAGCAATGTGCAATGAAACCATGCGCACGTTGTTTCTCAGAACTTATTTTAACTAATAAATAAATGAACAAAGAATATGTATGTATGCTAATAAATTTTTGTACATACATTTTTGCTAATAAATTTGTGTACATACATTTTTGTCTGTCTGTCTGTCTGTCTGTCTATATATTTATATCTATAAATATATATATATATATATATATATATATATATATATATATATATATATATATATATATATATATATATATATATATATATATATATATATATATATATAATATATGTGTAATAAATATAAATATCTTTATATCTATACTACATAGATATATATATATCTATACTTATACTATAGATATAAATATATTTATTATCTCTATACAGAGATAATACATTAAAGAAAACATTGTTTGTATAGACATGACGTCTGTAATGTGTCATTCAACACCATGTGCGCTTGTATATAGTTGTCCGTGAAATAGCAACGGTTCTCCACTGTTAAATAATAGATTACTCCCCAAATTAAACAAATATCCCTCCAATTTTTTCAACAATAGGGTTTGTATATATTCTTTAATTGTCTGACGTTTAGTTTATATTTCAAATTGTAGTATTTAACTCAAAACCAACGGTACTCCACGTTGAATCACTTATAAAAAGATGAAGACATGTTCAAAACAATTAATACAAGTTTTGTGTGGAGTACCGTTGATAAAATGGGCATGTTAGGCTTTTTGAATATAATTTCTGTAGGAAATAGTTAGAATAAACATCAATAAAACATTGATCAAGGTCTAAGCTCTTTTTATTGTTGCACTTAGTGAATCATTACGATTTTACAATGGAGTACCGTGTTCTGCACAGAAGACACTGCACACTATATAAATACTGATTACGTGACAACAATGTGATTGTGAAAATATCAATTTCATAAGACAGTGAAGAGAGTGAAAATGGTCTTTAAAGGCAAAATGGATGTACTAATACAAGGTAGTAAATCTAATATTTAGTTCTTAATCCCTTGGATTTAATAATATCTTCAAGTCTTTTGGGAATGCTTTGAATAGTTTTGTCTATGACAGTTGTATCAAACGAATATAAAGTATCAATAACACGTTCTTTAAAAGTTTCAAAATTCTCTTTAAGAATATTTTGCTCTATAGCATCATTATTTATTTTTCTTTTAACTAAATTAAAAATATTTTCAATCGGATTTAGGTCTGGAGACCTTGCAGGAATACACACCATTGTAGCCTTTGATTTTTTTAGTGCTTTTTTAGCTAATGAGCTATTTTGACTAGGATCGTTGTCCATAACAAATTTTCTGGCTTTGGTTTTTGAAAACTTTTTGAAAATGTTTTCAAAATTTCTAGTAATAAAGTCAGCGAAATACTCGCCATCCATTTTGTGGTATTGTTCAATAAAAATAGCACCTTGTCTATAACTAATAAGAACCAAAAGGTGGAGCCTTCTTCCTCCTGCTAGACTCTTCGAACCCTTAGATGTTATTTGTAATCCCTCATTTCTTTTTCTCCAAACCCTCCCTTTAGGACTCATTGCATTTGCTTTCGGATTGTACTTATGAATAAAAGAAACTCCGTCAAGATAAAATACCATGTCCTCCGTCCAATAGTTTGGTGTAGTTTTCAATGTTTTTACATTGTCTTTTGCAAATTTAAGTCTTTTCTTTCTGTCAGATTCACTGATTAGTCCCTTTCTTCTTGTCTGTAAACTCTTGTACCCTAATCTTTGTATTTCTCTGAGGTAAGTCCGGTAGCTTGTTTTCCGCTGCGAAAGCCCGCAATACTCTATTAAAGATTTCACTGTAAAATTTACGTCCTCTTTCCTGATCCTTTTGATTCCCCTGGATAGAATTCTTCTTTCTCTGTCAGTTAAGTTAGTCTTTCTTCCCAACTTACTTTTCTTGTCGGGTTGTTTTGAATTCCGCTTCATTTTGTTTAAACCAATTCTTCTTACACTGCTTTTTGATATAGAACACATCTCTGCTATTTCCGAAAGAGAGTATGTGTTTTTTCTAAACAGAACATACGCTCTGGCACATTTATAGGCATTAATCTTGCCTTTGAAGACCATTTTCACCCTCTCCAAACGTTGATATCTTCACAATGACGTGTATTGTTGCGTACGCCTTAAGCGCGTGCATTTTTGGGCGTTACTATGGTTATCCAATTTTGCGCGAGCTATAGTATAAATATATCAACTACGAAGCATATATGTGTTAAGGACTGCTTATTACCTTAGAACATTTATTTTGAACACGGGTGTTATCGAATATAGAGCATATAAGTGTCTTGTCATGTAAATTTTACATTCATTTAAAGCACTTTAAACAAAAGTGACGTCACATGATAGTATTAACTTCTTTCTGGAAAAAAATTTGCTACTGTTCAAATCGGTACACTATGTACTTTGTGTCCTGAAAATTTCATATCATTTCCACAACAATGTCAATGGCGTTTTAAGTCATATGTGTCTCAGACAATCATTGACAAAACTGTTGGCACGATTGTTGATTTTGTTATGTTCCTATATCTGTAATACCCCCCCTCCCCCTGTCAATGTTGCTGGAGGGGTATATGAACCTTGTCAATCGCGGGAAACATTTCCAACTCTTGTACTCTTTCATGAAAAACAGCAACATTGTATTGGGGGAGGGGGGTAGACAAACTTATCCTCATAAATGAAAAAAATGATAGACCCACAAAAAAGTGTCCGAAATGTGATCGTGCCAACACATTTTGGCAATGATTGTCTGAGGGACATATTGTGGAATTTCATTAAAAATAAACGAGTAAGAGGTCAGAAGCGTTCCTAATTACAAGCTATGCCTCGAAAGGAAAAGATTGATATGTAATATGTGTATATCCGACCCCTAACGACATGAAAACTAGTGGAAATGTCATTTTGCCGTAGCAACCCTTATATTTAAGTGCGAAATTATGCCAACGTAACAAGGGGATACACCAAAAAAATATTTTAAAAGGTCTCTAACTTAATAGAATGAAGTAATTATCAGAAAAGATATCATCACCTTCACAGTTAATCCAATAATAACCACGTTCTCTTTAAACAATGATTTTCTTATCAACTACATCTTATGTAAATACCTACGAATGTGAAGTTACTTTTGACGTATATGCTATAATTGACGCGCCTCAAAATTGCTACATTTTGTACGTAATAGCGCAAACGTCACATATTGCAAAAGATGCACGTCACTGGTTTGGTACATTATAAAAGTTGTGCATTTGTAAAATAAATCTCATACTTCAAAGCGTTATACATAAAGAACATTATACAACAACTGAGCAGAAAACGTCTATTTGAAGTTCACATTGTGATCATGGCAGAGTCAATGCCGAATCGTTCGCAACGTTTGGTCTATTTAGTTACATACAGTCGAGCAGATCCCGAAAAAGTCCATTCTCGTGAATCGTTTGCAAATATTGTTCGTAATGCATGGGGTACATCAACGACATCGCGTATTGTACAGTTTATAGTCGCTAAAGAAGAGCATAATCACAACGATACAAACAACGACCTGTCCGACAAAGTATATCACTACCATATGGCTCTAAAGCTCAACAAAAGAAGTAGATGGCTTCTAGTTCGTGATACATTAGATGCAAGGTTTGGAATTCAAGTCAATTTCAGCAACAATCACAGTAACTATTATAGTGCTTATCGCTACTGCACAAAAGAAGATACAACACCGTTTTTATCGCCCGACCATCCAAGCTTAGAGGACGAACCGAGAACTACTGCAGCCTCTGCAGCTACAACATCTCGTCGAGCTGATGGCCAAGACAGTGGCCCCAAGAAGAAGCAAAAGAAGAAAAGAAAACGAATGCTAAGCGTCTACGAAGTAACCACTATTATTCGAAACAATAATATCAAGACTCGGCTCGATCTAATGGCCTATGCAGCAAAACAGGAGAAAGAGGGAAAAAAAGATATTGCACAATTTATAGCGAATAGAGGGATCAGAGTAGTAAATGAAGCATTATCTATATCTTCACAACTGCAAGATGCTGAAAAGAAACAAGAACGCTTGAATAAAAGTCGCATAGAACTACTAGTAGAGGAAGGTGAAAAACACTGTATAGAAGGATGTGAAAAGAAATGGCTAGCGGCCGCACTACAGATACTTCACCGAAATGAAATAAATGTGCATGTCTATGCTAGCGTAATTTACTCAGCACTTCACTATGGACGTGCAAAATATCGAAACATATATATATATGGACCGGCAAACTCAGGTAAAACATTCATGATTTCACCTCTGAAAGCTATTTACCATGCTTTTGTGAACCCGGCAACTGGTGGTTTTGCGTGGGTGGGTGCAGAGGAGTCAGAAGTAATAATCCTCAATGACTTTAGATGGTCGCCTTCTATAATCGCATGGTCCGATTTCTTGCAAATGCTTGAAGGGGATACTATGCACTTAGCCGCACCTAAAAGTTTTGTACAACAAGACATTCTCTTCGACAAGGACTCACCCTTTTTCGCGACTGCAGATGCCCCACTCGTTATGATAAAGGGAGGATCAATAGATCGAATTAATACTGATATGATGAGAGTACGCTGGCATTATTTCGAATTTTGGAGACAAATACCAGAGGTTGAGCAATGTGCAATGAAACCATGCGCACGTTGTTTCTCAGAACTTATTTTAACTAATAAATAAATGAACAAAGAATATGTATGTATGCTAATAAATTTTTGTACATACATTTTTGCTAATAAATTTGTGTACATACATTTTTGTCTGTCTGTCTGTCTGTCTGTCTATATATTTATATCTATATATATATATATATATATATATATATATATATATATATATATATATATATATATATATATATATATATATATATATATATATATATATATATATATATATATAGTGTAATAAATATAAATATCTTTATATCTATACTACATAGATATATATATATCTATACTTATACTATAGATATAAATATATTTATTATCTCTATACAGAGATAATACATTAAAGAAAACATTGTTTGTATAGACATGACGTCTGTAATGTGTCATTCAACACCATGTGCGCTTGTATATAGTTGTCCGTGAAATAGCAACGGTTCTCCACTGTTAAATAATAGATTACTCCCCAAATTAAACAAATATCCCTCCAATTTTTTCAACAATAGGGTTTGTATATATTCTTTAATTGTCTGACGTTTAGTTTATATTTCAAATTGTAGTATTTAACTCAAAACCAACGGTACTCCACGTTGAATCACTTATAAAAAGATGAAGACATGTTCAAAACAATTAATACAAGTTTTGTGTGGAGTACCGTTGATAAAATGGGCATGTTAGGCTTTTTGAATATAATTTCTGTAGGAAATAGTTAGAATAAACATCAATAAAACATTGATCAAGGTCTAAGCTCTTTTTATTGTTGCACTTAGTGAATCATTACGATTTTACAATGGAGTACCGTGTTCTGCACAGAAGACACTGCACACTATATAAATACTGATTACGTGACAACAATGTGATTGTGAAAATATCAATTTCATAAGACAGTGAAGAGAGTGAAAATGGTCTTTAAAGGCAAAATGGATGTACTAATACAAGGTAGTAAATCTAATATTTAGTTCTTAATCCCTTGGATTTAATAATATCTTCAAGTCTTTTGGGAATGCTTTGAATAGTTTTGTCTATGACAGTTGTATCAAACGAATATAAAGTATCAATAACACGTTCTTTAAAAGTTTCAAAATTCTCTTTAAGAATATTTTGCTCTATAGCATCATTATTTATTTTTCTTTTAACTAAATTAAAAATATTTTCAATCGGATTTAGGTCTGGAGACCTTGCAGGAATACACACCATTGTAGCCTTTGATTTTTTTAGTGCTTTTTTAGCTAATGAGCTATTTTGACTAGGATCGTTGTCCATAACAAATTTTCTGGCTTTGGTTTTTGAAAACTTTTTGAAAATGTTTTCAAAATTTCTAGTAATAAAGTCAGCGAAATACTCGCCATCCATTTTGTGGTATTGTTCAATAAAAATAGCACCTTGTCTATAACTAATAAGAACCAAAAGGTGGAGCCTTCTTCCTCCTGCTAGACTCTTCGAACCCTTAGATGTTATTTGTAATCCCTCATTTCTTTTTCTCCAAACCCTCCCTTTAGGACTCATTGCATTTGCTTTCGGATTGTACTTATGAATAAAAGAAACTCCGTCAAGATAAAATACCATGTCCTCCGTCCAATAGTTTGGTGTAGTTTTCAATGTTTTTACATTGTCTTTTGCAAATTTAAGTCTTTTCTTTCTGTCAGATTCACTGATTAGTCCCTTTCTTCTTGTCTGTAAACTCTTGTACCCTAATCTTTGTATTTCTCTGAGGTAAGTCCGGTAGCTTGTTTTCCGCTGCGAAAGCCCGCAATACTCTATTAAAGATTTCACTGTAAAATTTACGTCCTCTTTCCTGATCCTTTTGATTCCCCTGGATAGAATTCTTCTTTCTCTGTCAGTTAAGTTAGTCTTTCTTCCCAACTTACTTTTCTTGTCGGGTTGTTTTGAATTCCGCTTCATTTTGTTTAAACCAATTCTTCTTACACTGCTTTTTGATATAGAACACATCTCTGCTATTTCCGAAAGAGAGTATGTGTTTTTTCTAAACAGAACATACGCTCTGGCACATTTATAGGCATTAATCTTGCCTTTGAAGACCATTTTCACCCTCTCCAAACGTTGATATCTTCACAATGACGTGTATTGTTGCGTACGCCTTAAGCGCGTGCATTTTTGGGCGTTACTATGGTTATCCAATTTTGCGCGAGCTATAGTATAAATATATCAACTACGAAGCATATATGTGTTAAGGACTGCTTATTACCTTAGAACATTTATTTTGAACACGGGTGTTATCGAATATAGAGCATATAAGTGTCTTGTCATGTAAATTTTACATTCATTTAAAGCACTTTAAACAAAAGTGACGTCACATGATAGTATTAACTTCTTTCTGGAAAAAAATTTGCTACTGTTCAAATCGGTACACTATGTACTTTGTGTCCTGAAAATTTCATATCATTTCCACAACAATGTCAATGGCGTTTTAAGTCATATGTGTCTCAGACTGTCTGAGGGACATATTGTGGAATTTCATTAAAAATAAACGAGTAAGAGGTCAGAAGCGTTCCTAATTACAAGCTATGCCTCGAAAGGAAAAGATTGATATGTAATATGTGTATATCCGACCCCTAACGACATGAAAACTAGTGGAAATGTCATTTTGCCGTAGCAACCCTTATATTTAAGTGCGAAATTATGCCAACGTAACAAGGGGATACACCAAAAAAATATTTTAAAAGGTCTCTAACTTAATAGAATGAAGTAATTATCAGAAAAGATATCATCACCTTCACAGTTAATCCAATAATAACCACGTTCTCTTTAAACAATGATTTTCTTATCAACTACATCTTATGTAAATACCTACGAATGTGAAGTTACTTTTGACGTATATGCTATAATTGACGCGCCTCAAAATTGCTACATTTTGTACGTAATAGCGCAAACGTCACATATTGCAAAAGATGCACGTCACTGGTTTGGTACATTATAAAAGTTGTGCATTTGTAAAATAAATCTCATACTTCAAAGCGTTATACATAAAGAACATTATACAACAACTGAGCAGAAAACGTCTATTTGAAGTTCACATTGTGATCATGGCAGAGTCAATGCCGAATCGTTCGCAACGTTTGGTCTATTTAGTTACATACAGTCGAGCAGATCCCGAAAAAGTCCATTCTCGTGAATCGTTTGCAAATATTGTTCGTAATGCATGGGGTACATCAACGACATCGCGTATTGTACAGTTTATAGTCGCTAAAGAAGAGCATAATCACAACGATACAAACAACGACCTGTCCGACAAAGTATATCACTACCATATGGCTCTAAAGCTCAACAAAAGAAGTAGATGGCTTCTAGTTCGTGATACATTAGATGCAAGGTTTGGAATTCAAGTCAATTTCAGCAACAATCACAGTAACTATTATAGTGCTTATCGCTACTGCACAAAAGAAGATACAACACCGTTTTTATCGCCCGACCATCCAAGCTTAGAGGACGAACCGAGAACTACTGCAGCCTCTGCAGCTACAACATCTCGTCGAGCTGATGGCCAAGACAGTGGCCCCAAGAAGAAGCAAAAGAAGAAAAGAAAACGAATGCTAAGCGTCTACGAAGTAACCACTATTATTCGAAACAATAATATCAAGACTCGGCTCGATCTAATGGCCTATGCAGCAAAACAGGAGAAAGAGGGAAAAAAAGATATTGCACAATTTATAGCGAATAGAGGGATCAGAGTAGTAAATGAAGCATTATCTATATCTTCACAACTGCAAGATGCTGAAAAGAAACAAGAACGCTTGAATAAAAGTCGCATAGAACTACTAGTAGAGGAAGGTGAAAAACACTGTATAGAAGGATGTGAAAAGAAATGGCTAGCGGCCGCACTACAGATACTTCACCGAAATGAAATAAATGTGCATGTCTATGCTAGCGTAATTTACTCAGCACTTCACTATGGACGTGCAAAATATCGAAACATATATATATATGGACCGGCAAACTCAGGTAAAACATTCATGATTTCACCTCTGAAAGCTATTTACCATGCTTTTGTGAACCCGGCAACTGGTGGTTTTGCGTGGGTGGGTGCAGAGGAGTCAGAAGTAATAATCCTCAATGACTTTAGATGGTCGCCTTCTATAATCGCATGGTCCGATTTCTTGCAAATGCTTGAAGGGGATACTATGCACTTAGCCGCACCTAAAAGTTTTGTACAACAAGACATTCTCTTCGACAAGGACTCACCCTTTTTCGCGACTGCAGATGCCCCACTCGTTATGATAAAGGGAGGATCAATAGATCGAATTAATACTGATATGATGAGAGTACGCTGGCATTATTTCGAATTTTGGAGACAAATACCAGAGGTTGAGCAATGTGCAATGAAACCATGCGCACGTTGTTTCTCAGAACTTATTTTAACTAATAAATAAATGAACAAAGAATATGTATGTATGCTAATAAATTTTTGTACATACATTTTTGCTAATAAATTTGTGTACATACATTTTTGTCTGTCTGTCTGTCTGTCTGTCTATATATTTATATCTATAATATATATATATATATATATATATATATATATATATATATATATATATATATATATATATATATATATATATATATATATATATATATATATATATATATATATATATATATATATAATGTGTAATAAATATAAATATCTTTATATCTATACTACATAGATATATATATATCTATACTTATACTATAGATATAAATATATTTATTATCTCTATACAGAGATAATACATTAAAGAAAACATTGTTTGTATAGACATGACGTCTGTAATGTGTCATTCAACACCATGTGCGCTTGTATATAGTTGTCCGTGAAATAGCAACGGTTCTCCACTGTTAAATAATAGATTACTCCCCAAATTAAACAAATATCCCTCCAATTTTTTCAACAATAGGGTTTGTATATATTCTTTAATTGTCTGACGTTTAGTTTATATTTCAAATTGTAGTATTTAACTCAAAACCAACGGTACTCCACGTTGAATCACTTATAAAAAGATGAAGACATGTTCAAAACAATTAATACAAGTTTTGTGTGGAGTACCGTTGATAAAATGGGCATGTTAGGCTTTTTGAATATAATTTCTGTAGGAAATAGTTAGAATAAACATCAATAAAACATTGATCAAGGTCTAAGCTCTTTTTATTGTTGCACTTAGTGAATCATTACGATTTTACAATGGAGTACCGTGTTCTGCACAGAAGACACTGCACACTATATAAATACTGATTACGTGACAACAATGTGATTGTGAAAATATCAATTTCATAAGACAGTGAAGAGAGTGAAAATGGTCTTTAAAGGCAAAATGGATGTACTAATACAAGGTAGTAAATCTAATATTTAGTTCTTAATCCCTTGGATTTAATAATATCTTCAAGTCTTTTGGGAATGCTTTGAATAGTTTTGTCTATGACAGTTGTATCAAACGAATATAAAGTATCAATAACACGTTCTTTAAAAGTTTCAAAATTCTCTTTAAGAATATTTTGCTCTATAGCATCATTATTTATTTTTCTTTTAACTAAATTAAAAATATTTTCAATCGGATTTAGGTCTGGAGACCTTGCAGGAATACACACCATTGTAGCCTTTGATTTTTTTAGTGCTTTTTTAGCTAATGAGCTATTTTGACTAGGATCGTTGTCCATAACAAATTTTCTGGCTTTGGTTTTTGAAAACTTTTTGAAAATGTTTTCAAAATTTCTAGTAATAAAGTCAGCGAAATACTCGCCATCCATTTTGTGGTATTGTTCAATAAAAATAGCACCTTGTCTATAACTAATAAGAACCAAAAGGTGGAGCCTTCTTCCTCCTGCTAGACTCTTCGAACCCTTAGATGTTATTTGTAATCCCTCATTTCTTTTTCTCCAAACCCTCCCTTTAGGACTCATTGCATTTGCTTTCGGATTGTACTTATGAATAAAAGAAACTCCGTCAAGATAAAATACCATGTCCTCCGTCCAATAGTTTGGTGTAGTTTTCAATGTTTTTACATTGTCTTTTGCAAATTTAAGTCTTTTCTTTCTGTCAGATTCACTGATTAGTCCCTTTCTTCTTGTCTGTAAACTCTTGTACCCTAATCTTTGTATTTCTCTGAGGTAAGTCCGGTAGCTTGTTTTCCGCTGCGAAAGCCCGCAATACTCTATTAAAGATTTCACTGTAAAATTTACGTCCTCTTTCCTGATCCTTTTGATTCCCCTTTCTCTGTCAGTTAAGTTAGTCTTTCTTCCCAACTTACTTTTCTTGTCGGGTTGTTTTGAATTCCGCTTCATTTTGTTTAAACCAATTCTTCTTACACTGCTTTTTGATATAGAACACATCTCTGCTATTTCCGAAAGAGAGTATGTGTTTTTTCTAAACAGAACATACGCTCTGGCACATTTATAGGCATTAATCTTGCCTTTGAAGACCATTTTCACCCTCTCCAAACGTTGATATCTTCACAATGACGTGTATTGTTGCGTACGCCTTAAGCGCGTGCATTTTTGGGCGTTACTATGGTTATCCAATTTTGCGCGAGCTATAGTATAAATATATCAACTACGAAGCATATATGTGTTAAGGACTGCTTATTACCTTAGAACATTTATTTTGAACACGGGTGTTATCGAATATAGAGCATATAAGTGTCTTGTCATGTAAATTTTACATTCATTTAAAGCACTTTAAACAAAAGTGACGTCACATGATAGTATTAACTTCTTTCTGGAAAAAAATTTGCTACTGTTCAAATCGGTACACTATGTACTTTGTGTCCTGAAAATTTCATATCATTTCCACAACAATGTCAATGGCGTTTTAAGTCATATGTGTCTCAGACAGTCTGAGGGACATATTGTGGAATTTCATTAAAAATAAACGAGTAAGAGGTCAGAAGCGTTCCTAATTACAAGCTATGCCTCGAAAGGAAAAGATTGATATGTAATATGTGTATATCCGACCCCTAACGACATGAAAACTAGTGGAAATGTCATTTTGCCGTAGCAACCCTTATATTTAAGTGCGAAATTATGCCAACGTAACAAGGGGATACACCAAAAAAATATTTTAAAAGGTCTCTAACTTAATAGAATGAAGTAATTATCAGAAAAGATATCATCACCTTCACAGTTAATCCAATAATAACCACGTTCTCTTTAAACAATGATTTTCTTATCAACTACATCTTATGTAAATACCTACGAATGTGAAGTTACTTTTGACGTATATGCTATAATTGACGCGCCTCAAAATTGCTACATTTTGTACGTAATAGCGCAAACGTCACATATTGCAAAAGATGCACGTCACTGGTTTGGTACATTATAAAAGTTGTGCATTTGTAAAATAAATCTCATACTTCAAAGCGTTATACATAAAGAACATTATACAACAACTGAGCAGAAAACGTCTATTTGAAGTTCACATTGTGATCATGGCAGAGTCAATGCCGAATCGTTCGCAACGTTTGGTCTATTTAGTTACATACAGTCGAGCAGATCCCGAAAAAGTCCATTCTCGTGAATCGTTTGCAAATATTGTTCGTAATGCATGGGGTACATCAACGACATCGCGTATTGTACAGTTTATAGTCGCTAAAGAAGAGCATAATCACAACGATACAAACAACGACCTGTCCGACAAAGTATATCACTACCATATGGCTCTAAAGCTCAACAAAAGAAGTAGATGGCTTCTAGTTCGTGATACATTAGATGCAAGGTTTGGAATTCAAGTCAATTTCAGCAACAATCACAGTAACTATTATAGTGCTTATCGCTACTGCACAAAAGAAGATACAACACCGTTTTTATCGCCCGACCATCCAAGCTTAGAGGACGAACCGAGAACTACTGCAGCCTCTGCAGCTACAACATCTCGTCGAGCTGATGGCCAAGACAGTGGCCCCAAGAAGAAGCAAAAGAAGAAAAGAAAACGAATGCTAAGCGTCTACGAAGTAACCACTATTATTCGAAACAATAATATCAAGACTCGGCTCGATCTAATGGCCTATGCAGCAAAACAGGAGAAAGAGGGAAAAAAAGATATTGCACAATTTATAGCGAATAGAGGGATCAGAGTAGTAAATGAAGCATTATCTATATCTTCACAACTGCAAGATGCTGAAAAGAAACAAGAACGCTTGAATAAAAGTCGCATAGAACTACTAGTAGAGGAAGGTGAAAAACACTGTATAGAAGGATGTGAAAAGAAATGGCTAGCGGCCGCACTACAGATACTTCACCGAAATGAAATAAATGTGCATGTCTATGCTAGCGTAATTTACTCAGCACTTCACTATGGACGTGCAAAATATCGAAACATATATATATATGGACCGGCAAACTCAGGTAAAACATTCATGATTTCACCTCTGAAAGCTATTTACCATGCTTTTGTGAACCCGGCAACTGGTGGTTTTGCGTGGGTGGGTGCAGAGGAGTCAGAAGTAATAATCCTCAATGACTTTAGATGGTCGCCTTCTATAATCGCATGGTCCGATTTCTTGCAAATGCTTGAAGGGGATACTATGCACTTAGCCGCACCTAAAAGTTTTGTACAACAAGACATTCTCTTCGACAAGGACTCACCCTTTTTCGCGACTGCAGATGCCCCACTCGTTATGATAAAGGGAGGATCAATAGATCGAATTAATACTGATATGATGAGAGTACGCTGGCATTATTTCGAATTTTGGAGACAAATACCAGAGGTTGAGCAATGTGCAATGAAACCATGCGCACGTTGTTTCTCAGAACTTATTTTAACTAATAAATAAATGAACAAAGAATATGTATGTATGCTAATAAATTTTTGTACATACATTTTTGCTAATAAATTTGTGTACATACATTTTTGTCTGTCTGTCTGTCTGTCTGTCTATATATTTATATCTATAAATATATATATATATATATATATATATATATATATATATATATATATATATATATATATATATATATATATATATATATATATATATATATATATATATATATATATATATATATATATATATATGTGTAATAAATATAAATATCTTTATATCTATACTACATAGATATATATATATCTATACTTATACTATAGATATAAATATATTTATTATCTCTATACAGAGATAATACATTAAAGAAAACATTGTTTGTATAGACATGACGTCTGTAATGTGTCATTCAACACCATGTGCGCTTGTATATAGTTGTCCGTGAAATAGCAACGGTTCTCCACTGTTAAATAATAGATTACTCCCCAAATTAAACAAATATCCCTCCAATTTTTTCAACAATAGGGTTTGTATATATTCTTTAATTGTCTGACGTTTAGTTTATATTTCAAATTGTAGTATTTAACTCAAAACCAACGGTACTCCACGTTGAATCACTTATAAAAAGATGAAGACATGTTCAAAACAATTAATACAAGTTTTGTGTGGAGTACCATGTTAGGCTTTTTGAATATAATTTCTGTAGGAAATAGTTAGAATAAACATCAATAAAACATTGATCAAGGTCTAAGCTCTTTTTATTGTTGCACTTAGTGAATCATTACGATTTTACAATGGAGTACCGTGTTCTGCACAGAAGACACTGCACACTATATAAATACTGATTACGTGACAACAATGTGATTGTGAAAATATCAATTTCATAAGACAGTGAAGAGAGTGAAAATGGTCTTTAAAGGCAAAATGGATGTACTAATACAAGGTAGTAAATCTAATATTTAGTTCTTAATCCCTTGGATTTAATAATATCTTCAAGTCTTTTGGGAATGCTTTGAATAGTTTTGTCTATGACAGTTGTATCAAACGAATATAAAGTATCAATAACACGTTCTTTAAAAGTTTCAAAATTCTCTTTAAGAATATTTTGCTCTATAGCATCATTATTTATTTTTCTTTTAACTAAATTAAAAATATTTTCAATCGGATTTAGGTCTGGAGACCTTGCAGGAATACACACCATTGTAGCCTTTGATTTTTTTAGTGCTTTTTTAGCTAATGAGCTATTTTGACTAGGATCGTTGTCCATAACAAATTTTCTGGCTTTGGTTTTTGAAAACTTTTTGAAAATGTTTTCAAAATTTCTAGTAATAAAGTCAGCGAAATACTCGCCATCCATTTTGTGGTATTGTTCAATAAAAATAGCACCTTGTCTATAACTAATAAGAACCAAAAGGTGGAGCCTTCTTCCTCCTGCTAGACTCTTCGAACCCTTAGATGTTATTTGTAATCCCTCATTTCTTTTTCTCCAAACCCTCCCTTTAGGACTCATTGCATTTGCTTTCGGATTGTACTTATGAATAAAAGAAACTCCGTCAAGATAAAATACCATGTCCTCCGTCCAATAGTTTGGTGTAGTTTTCAATGTTTTTACATTGTCTTTTGCAAATTTAAGTCTTTTCTTTCTGTCAGATTCACTGATTAGTCCCTTTCTTCTTGTCTGTAAACTCTTGTACCCTAATCTTTGTATTTCTCTGAGGTAAGTCCGGTAGCTTGTTTTCCGCTGCGAAAGCCCGCAATACTCTATTAAAGATTTCACTGTAAAATTTACGTCCTCTTTCCTGATCCTTTTGATTCCCCTGGATAGAATTCTTCTTTCTCTGTCAGTTAAGTTAGTCTTTCTTCCCAACTTACTTTTCTTGTCGGGTTGTTTTGAATTCCGCTTCATTTTGTTTAAACCAATTCTTCTTACACTGCTTTTTGATATAGAACACATCTCTGCTATTTCCGAAAGAGAGTATGTGTTTTTTCTAAACAGAACATACGCTCTGGCACATTTATAGGCATTAATCTTGCCTTTGAAGACCATTTTCACCCTCTCCAAACGTTGATATCTTCACAATGACGTGTATTGTTGCGTACGCCTTAAGCGCGTGCATTTTTGGGCGTTACTATGGTTATCCAATTTTGCGCGAGCTATAGTATAAATATATCAACTACGAAGCATATATGTGTTAAGGACTGCTTATTACCTTAGAACATTTATTTTGAACACGGGTGTTATCGAATATAGAGCATATAAGTGTCTTGTCATGTAAATTTTACATTCATTTAAAGCACTTTAAACAAAAGTGACGTCACATGATAGTATTAACTTCTTTCTGGAAAAAAATTTGCTACTGTTCAAATCGGTACACTATGTACTTTGTGTCCTGAAAATTTCATATCATTTCCACAACAATGTCAATGGCGTTTTAAGTCATATGTGTCTCAGACAATCATTGACAAAACTGTTGGCACGATTGTTGATTTTGTTATGTTCCTATATCTGTAATACCCCCCCTCCCCCTGTCAATGTTGCTGGAGGGGTATATGAACCTTGTCAATCGCGGGAAACATTTCCAACTCTTGTACTCTTTCATGAAAAACAGCAACATTGTATTGGGGGAGGGGGGTAGACAAACTTATCCTCATAAATGAAAAAAATGATAGACCCACAAAAAAGTGTCCGAAATGTGATCGTGCCAACACATTTTGGCAATGATTGTCTGAGGGACATATTGTGGAATTTCATTAAAAATAAACGAGTAAGAGGTCAGAAGCGTTCCTAATTACAAGCTATGCCTCGAAAGGAAAAGATTGATATGTAATATGTGTATATCCGACCCCTAACGACATGAAAACTAGTGGAAATGTCATTTTGCCGTAGCAACCCTTATATTTAAGTGCGAAATTATGCCAACGTAACAAGGGGATACACCAAAAAAATATTTTAAAAGGTCTCTAACTTAATAGAATGAAGTAATTATCAGAAAAGATATCATCACCTTCACAGTTAATCCAATAATAACCACGTTCTCTTTAAACAATGATTTTCTTATCAACTACATCTTATGTAAATACCTACGAATGTGAAGTTACTTTTGACGTATATGCTATAATTGACGCGCCTCAAAATTGCTACATTTTGTACGTAATAGCGCAAACGTCACATATTGCAAAAGATGCACGTCACTGGTTTGGTACATTATAAAAGTTGTGCATTTGTAAAATAAATCTCATACTTCAAAGCGTTATACATAAAGAACATTATACAACAACTGAGCAGAAAACGTCTATTTGAAGTTCACATTGTGATCATGGCAGAGTCAATGCCGAATCGTTCGCAACGTTTGGTCTATTTAGTTACATACAGTCGAGCAGATCCCGAAAAAGTCCATTCTCGTGAATCGTTTGCAAATATTGTTCGTAATGCATGGGGTACATCAACGACATCGCGTATTGTACAGTTTATAGTCGCTAAAGAAGAGCATAATCACAACGATACAAACAACGACCTGTCCGACAAAGTATATCACTACCATATGGCTCTAAAGCTCAACAAAAGAAGTAGATGGCTTCTAGTTCGTGATACATTAGATGCAAGGTTTGGAATTCAAGTCAATTTCAGCAACAATCACAGTAACTATTATAGTGCTTATCGCTACTGCACAAAAGAAGATACAACACCGTTTTTATCGCCCGACCATCCAAGCTTAGAGGACGAACCGAGAACTACTGCAGCCTCTGCAGCTACAACATCTCGTCGAGCTGATGGCCAAGACAGTGGCCCCAAGAAGAAGCAAAAGAAGAAAAGAAAACGAATGCTAAGCGTCTACGAAGTAACCACTATTATTCGAAACAATAATATCAAGACTCGGCTCGATCTAATGGCCTATGCAGCAAAACAGGAGAAAGAGGGAAAAAAAGATATTGCACAATTTATAGCGAATAGAGGGATCAGAGTAGTAAATGAAGCATTATCTATATCTTCACAACTGCAAGATGCTGAAAAGAAACAAGAACGCTTGAATAAAAGTCGCATAGAACTACTAGTAGAGGAAGGTGAAAAACACTGTATAGAAGGATGTGAAAAGAAATGGCTAGCGGCCGCACTACAGATACTTCACCGAAATGAAATAAATGTGCATGTCTATGCTAGCGTAATTTACTCAGCACTTCACTATGGACGTGCAAAATATCGAAACATATATATATATGGACCGGCAAACTCAGGTAAAACATTCATGATTTCACCTCTGAAAGCTATTTACCATGCTTTTGTGAACCCGGCAACTGGTGGTTTTGCGTGGGTGGGTGCAGAGGAGTCAGAAGTAATAATCCTCAATGACTTTAGATGGTCGCCTTCTATAATCGCATGGTCCGATTTCTTGCAAATGCTTGAAGGGGATACTATGCACTTAGCCGCACCTAAAAGTTTTGTACAACAAGACATTCTCTTCGACAAGGACTCACCCTTTTTCGCGACTGCAGATGCCCCACTCGTTATGATAAAGGGAGGATCAATAGATCGAATTAATACTGATATGATGAGAGTACGCTGGCATTATTTCGAATTTTGGAGACAAATACCAGAGGTTGAGCAATGTGCAATGAAACCATGCGCACGTTGTTTCTCAGAACTTATTTTAACTAATAAATAAATGAACAAAGAATATGTATGTATGCTAATAAATTTTTGTACATACATTTTTGCTAATAAATTTGTGTACATACATTTTTGTCTGTCTGTCTGTCTGTCTGTCTATATATTTATATCTATAAATATAT
The DNA here is from genome assembly GCA_949775045.1 of Metridium senile. NCBI lineage: Eukaryota > Metazoa > Cnidaria > Anthozoa > Actiniaria > Metridiidae > Metridium > Metridium senile. The sequence goes on along the minus strand of OX459108.1, from coordinate 2,434,432 downwards.
ATATATATATATATATATATATATATATATATATATATATATATATATATATATATATATATATATATATATATATATATATATATATATATAATATATGTGTAATAAATATAAATATCTTTATATCTATACTACATAGATATATATATATCTATACTTATACTATAGATATAAATATATTTATTATCTCTATACAGAGATAATACATTAAAGAAAACATTGTTTGTATAGACATGACGTCTGTAATGTGTCATTCAACACCATGTGCGCTTGTATATAGTTGTCCGTGAAATAGCAACGGTTCTCCACTGTTAAATAATAGATTACTCCCCAAATTAAACAAATATCCCTCCAATTTTTTCAACAATAGGGTTTGTATATATTCTTTAATTGTCTGACGTTTAGTTTATATTTCAAATTGTAGTATTTAACTCAAAACCAACGGTACTCCACGTTGAATCACTTATAAAAAGATGAAGACATGTTCAAAACAATTAATACAAGTTTTGTGTGGAGTACCGTTGATAAAATGGGCATGTTAGGCTTTTTGAATATAATTTCTGTAGGAAATAGTTAGAATAAACATCAATAAAACATTGATCAAGGTCTAAGCTCTTTTTATTGTTGCACTTAGTGAATCATTACGATTTTACAATGGAGTACCGTGTTCTGCACAGAAGACACTGCACACTATATAAATACTGATTACGTGACAACAATGTGATTGTGAAAATATCAATTTCATAAGACAGTGAAGAGAGTGAAAATGGTCTTTAAAGGCAAAATGGATGTACTAATACAAGGTAGTAAATCTAATATTTAGTTCTTAATCCCTTGGATTTAATAATATCTTCAAGTCTTTTGGGAATGCTTTGAATAGTTTTGTCTATGACAGTTGTATCAAACGAATATAAAGTATCAATAACACGTTCTTTAAAAGTTTCAAAATTCTCTTTAAGAATATTTTGCTCTATAGCATCATTATTTATTTTTCTTTTAACTAAATTAAAAATATTTTCAATCGGATTTAGGTCTGGAGACCTTGCAGGAATACACACCATTGTAGCCTTTGATTTTTTTAGTGCTTTTTTAGCTAATGAGCTATTTTGACTAGGATCGTTGTCCATAACAAATTTTCTGGCTTTGGTTTTTGAAAACTTTTTGAAAATGTTTTCAAAATTTCTAGTAATAAAGTCAGCGAAATACTCGCCATCCATTTTGTGGTATTGTTCAATAAAAATAGCACCTTGTCTATAACTAATAAGAACCAAAAGGTGGAGCCTTCTTCCTCCTGCTAGACTCTTCGAACCCTTAGATGTTATTTGTAATCCCTCATTTCTTTTTCTCCAAACCCTCCCTTTAGGACTCATTGCATTTGCTTTCGGATTGTACTTATGAATAAAAGAAACTCCGTCAAGATAAAATACCATGTCCTCCGTCCAATAGTTTGGTGTAGTTTTCAATGTTTTTACATTGTCTTTTGCAAATTTAAGTCTTTTCTTTCTGTCAGATTCACTGATTAGTCCCTTTCTTCTTGTCTGTAAACTCTTGTACCCTAATCTTTGTATTTCTCTGAGGTAAGTCCGGTAGCTTGTTTTCCGCTGCGAAAGCCCGCAATACTCTATTAAAGATTTCACTGTAAAATTTACGTCCTCTTTCCTGATCCTTTTGATTCCCCTGGATAGAATTCTTCTTTCTCTGTCAGTTAAGTTAGTCTTTCTTCCCAACTTACTTTTCTTGTCGGGTTGTTTTGAATTCCGCTTCATTTTGTTTAAACCAATTCTTCTTACACTGCTTTTTGATATAGAACACATCTCTGCTATTTCCGAAAGAGAGTATGTGTTTTTTCTAAACAGAACATACGCTCTGGCACATTTATAGGCATTAATCTTGCCTTTGAAGACCATTTTCACCCTCTCCAAACGTTGATATCTTCACAATGACGTGTATTGTTGCGTACGCCTTAAGCGCGTGCATTTTTGGGCGTTACTATGGTTATCCAATTTTGCGCGAGCTATAGTATAAATATATCAACTACGAAGCATATATGTGTTAAGGACTGCTTATTACCTTAGAACATTTATTTTGAACACGGGTGTTATCGAATATAGAGCATATAAGTGTCTTGTCATGTAAATTTTACATTCATTTAAAGCACTTTAAACAAAAGTGACGTCACATGATAGTATTAACTTCTTTCTGGAAAAAAATTTGCTACTGTTCAAATCGGTACACTATGTACTTTGTGTCCTGAAAATTTCATATCATTTCCACAACAATGTCAATGGCGTTTTAAGTCATATGTGTCTCAGACAATCATTGACAAAACTGTTGGCACGATTGTTGATTTTGTTATGTTCCTATATCTGTAATACCCCCCCTCCCCCTGTCAATGTTGCTGGAGGGGTATATGAACCTTGTCAATCGCGGGAAACATTTCCAACTCTTGTACTCTTTCATGAAAAACAGCAACATTGTATTGGGGGAGGGGGGTAGACAAACTTATCCTCATAAATGAAAAAAATGATAGACCCACAAAAAAGTGTCCGAAATGTGATCGTGCCAACACATTTTGGCAATGATTGTAGTAACCTTCTACCGACTCTGCTTTATGTCGAAGCACCTTAAAAGCAGTCAGAATTTGAAATAGATAGAAATAAAAGAAGCCTTCAATAGTATTATTTATTATGTATTTATAAGCAAGTAGAAATAATTCCGAGAGCAGATGTACGGGCGAGACACCTAGTATTGCAGAAGCAGAGAATATATGAACATTCAAGAAAAAATTAGGAATTAAATTATTAGCACATTAACCCATTATTAGACATATTTTTATTATATTAGTTTTAAATCACCTACTTGTAAATAGTTATTATATATTATAGACATTTGTAAATTTCAATTTTTTTGATATATTTTAGGATAGTACTGATTGTAAACTGTTTTGTAAATTATGTTCAGGATCAGGAGGTGGACTAGAAAGGGATAACCTCTTTCACCTCCTTTCACAATTTTTCATGTATTTATATTGTATATATTATTATTATTTTTTTTCCGTCTGCGTGTGATCAATTGTGAATAAACTATTATTATTATTATAGTAACTCCTACTACTCTGCTTGCGAGAGAGTCACCTTAAAAGTAGTCACAATTTGAAATAAATAGAAAAAAAGCCTTCAATAGAGTACAAACACTAAAAATGTGCAACATAAATACCACTAAATACTGCTAAATTATACAAATTCTTTTGTTCTCTATTGTTTAATCAACACTATTTAGTGGTAAATAGTACAAAGTATTGCACACTTTAAGTGTTTGTACTCTAGTATTATTTATTATGTATTAATAAGTAAGTAGAAATAATTCCGAGAGCAGATTTACGGGCGAGACACCTTGTAACTTCTACTACTCTGCTTTCGGGAGAGTCACCTTAATAGCAGTCAGAATTTGAAATAGATAGAAAGAAAAGAAGCCTTCAATAGCATTATTTATTATGTATTTATAAGCAAGTAGAAATAATTCCGAGAGCAGATTTACGGGCGAGACACCTAGTAACTTCAACTACAGCTCTGCTTTCGGGAGAGTCACCTTAAAAGCAGTCAGAATTTGAAATAGATAGAAATAAAAGAAGCCTTCAATATTATTAATTATGATGTATTTTTTATCAAGTAGAAATAATTCCGAGAGCAGATTTACGGGCGAGACACCTAGTAACTTCTACTACTCTGCTTTCGGGAGAGTCACCTTAAAAGCAGTCAGAATTTGAAATAGATAGAAAGAAAAGAAGCCTTCAATAGTATCATTATGTATTTATAAGCAAGTAGATTTTTTTTTATTTAGCAGTAATATTATTATTAGTAGTCAGTGCAGATATAATACATTAATTTATATATTAAGATTGTATTTCTTCGATCTTGCGAAAAATACACCGCTTGAACAAATAATAGTAATAATCTTTCAATATTTTCTGCATTGATAAAGCTTATTAATAGTTTTTTTTAACTGACTTACTTACCCCGCTTTGGTGACAAAGATCGGAAAAGTTTAATAAAGTTTACGTATACCTGCTTCATCTGGCGCTTTTGCTTTTATCTTGAAGTATATTTATTTAGTACTGGACCGGCGCCGATTCCAAAGACCGTGGAAACGTACACCATGGTTTTCCAGCAAAGATCCGATGTCATTTTGTTATGATCAGTTTGAAAATTTTTCTCCGTTGCTAGTTCTTACTTGTGACGAAGATGGTGTGTCGACATTTCTTAAGTTCAGTTGCAGAAAATGACTTCAACTCCTCTTCATCTGCTTCATGTGACAGATTATTCTTTTGTCTTTCCACTGGTTATGATTTTTGACCATCATGATGTTGTTTTAAGCACGTTTTTTATCAAAATATGATCGATAAAGTTGGCAACGATGCGAACACAATCAAAGCGGCTAATAGCAAACAATTACTTGTCAATTTCATACGGCGTCAACCGCTATTAAAATGTACAATTGTTAAAATATATATTGACAGCGTCGATAATAATAATAATAAATAATAATACTACAGCTTCTAAACTTCATCTTGGTTAGAATTACAAGTGAACCTAATGTTTATAGCATTTTTCCTGCTGTTTTTTTTTTTAAACAACAATATGTGATTCGAGAGCATAGAATTGCAGACGGATATGATTTGAATAAAATCACTTCTTGGTTCCTATTTTATTAATAATATGTATCATTTCTTTTAAAATGGCAGTATAAACTTCTTGTTAGTCTTCAAAATCGTTTTCTTTCTTGGAAGTTAACACGAAGCCGCTTTAAATTCGAAATATATATAAGTTTAATATATGCAAATTACATTAATCATGCTGATACATGAAATTTACAACTTTCCTACAAATTCGAGAGTGTAATACAACACGAAAAGTACATTTCCCCAAACCAATTTTACTTGTTTCGTAGAGGCCATTATTTAAACTTACCCTTGAGGGTTTTTTTTGGTAAAATTTTTACGTACTGCACATGGAAAAAACTTTGAATATATTCGCCCTATTTTTAGAGAGGATAAAAGTGTCCCCTAAAAATAAATTTATTTCAAATAGAAGGATTTTATGAAAGTTCATAAAAGCCTTCAAAATGTTACTTTAAATACTATTTAACAATTCTGTGGCCTTTAAACAACGATACATTATTTAGTTTGCTTGCGACAAGCTTTTAAAACTGGTATAAATTATCGGTCGAAAATTAGCGAATTTAGCCGAAAACCTATTTTTTCGAATATCTCGAAAACTAAGCGGTATTTTACAAAACTAAATACATAGCAGTTCTTCTTACATCAGGGCCTACCTATGGTTAAAATATGAGCGAAATCTAATTTTCAAGTCTTGCCACAAATTTGCGAAAATGTCTGGTTTTTGCTGACTATCACTCTTAAGACGTTTTACGTCATCTTTATGCCCACCATCTTTACCGTCCATTACGTAGCATTAAATTGTTAGTGTAAAGCTCTTGGACAAGAATTATGTGAAAAACTCTTTTTGGCACAGGCATGTAGACAAATGGAACAGTTTACCTAAAACTGTAGTTAAGCTTGATAAACTTTATTCCTTTAAGAAAGGCCTTAAGGAAATCTTATATGTTTACTCCATATATTAACTCTGAACAATTTTTATACATTTTATAAATTTTTATAAATTTTTAATATTAATTATATACAGCTTATATTTTATATTTTATTTGATGAGAATTAAGTTTCTCTCTCACATAACCCTTTTGATATGTATAATCTACTTATTAATAGCTTTGTTATATATATTACGCTCCTTTACACTTAGTTTAAAGCGGTTTCGCAAACCTGAAATTTTGTGTCGTGATATATCAATAATAATGTGTCTTTTTGTCTAATTGTTGTTTTTCGGCGAGAAACAAAGAAGCAGTTCTGGATCTGATATACTGAATAATTCAATAGTTGAAATGGAATAACAAAATAGTTTAACTTACAAGCCGTAACCATTATCAATCACACGTAGCCCTAGAGTACACCTGCATATAACAGCCAGACATCAGCACACGATTGTCATTCTGAACAACCGTTCAGCCAAGAGGAGAAGGTCAGTAAAATTGAAGCACCCTACATCAAAGTTACTGGTAGGTAAAATAGAAACAAACCTTAGTTTTTGTTACTTTAACATGAACTGTGCATGATATTCTCTAAAGAAAGAATATCTGTTATTCTTCCTTTTTCATTATACTAAAATTAATCTCTTCTACCTTAATGGTTATCAGTTTAGAGACATGGGACGTTTTTGGATGAAGTTGTCTATTCTGCTGGCAATGGTCTTGCTGATAGCAACTGCGGTAAGTACGTCCTTTCATAGGATTGCATTTTCCCTTTCCTTTTGCTTTCTATATTCACTCCTTCCATTTCATTGCCTCCCTTGTTTTCGTTTGCACTGTTTTATCTCAGTTTTTACTCTTCTTTTCATTTATCTCACTTCTATTTTCTCTTCAGATGTTTGTCTTCTCTAGGAGTTCTTTTCGCTTCTCTTTTCTTCTCTATTCTCCTAGCTTTTTCCCCTAATCTATTATTTTCCCTTTCCTCCTCTTCTCTTCTGTACAATTTCCTTTCAGTTGTTTTCATCTGGCGCCTGTCTATCGTTTTCATTTCTCTATCTCCCTTCTCTTGTTTTTATTTCACTTGTATATTATTTTGTTGTTTTCTAAATATGTTATACAAAGCCATTTAAGGTGGATCACTACAGTTTTTGGAAAGCCACACCCGGCCGTTATAAACGTCGTTTTTGACAAAATTACCAATGTTCAATTGACCTGAAACTTTCACAGATTATCAGTCTTAGACTGACATTTTTAACAGTATACTGAGTTTTTAGATTTTTATTTTAATAGCAGCGATATACAGGAAAAACGGAAATCCATTTATTTCGATAAGGGTAAACCAAATCAGTTCTCTTTTATTGCCGGAAATAATAACTCAACCAAAACCGTCATGGTGTATTGCGTCGTGACTCCAGAACTGTAACGCAGATTTGCATAATTAGCGGTTCAAGAGTCGGCTTCGTTAGATATCCAGGTTTAATGTTTTTTTTACCCCGTTTAAATGCCTCAATTGAAATGAAACTTCAGGATAGCATTTCTAGTACTTTGGAAAAGAGTTTGTGAATTTTACAGAAAAATGTAAACAGCGCCAGTTTTGAACATTTATAGAAAAGCTCAACAGTAATGTGTTTTCGGTTGAAGTCAAGCTCTAACATCTCTAAGACAAAAATTAATTTCTTAAAACTGGGAAAGATTTATTGTCCCAAACTTAGCAACTAAAGACATATCAGTACAGGGAAGGTTTTGACGGTTTTTGAGTTATTTGTTCAGTTATTGTAAGTCACATTGCCACACATTGAGTGATCCCTTCCAACACTCAAAACAACAAAATATATCTGTAATTTTCTCGAAATCAAACATTTAGATTTCTCTAAATATTTGATATTTTGGGTGGATAGTGTTGTAGTTTACTGTGGTGGTAGCCGCTTTCGAGATCTCATCGCGTCCGCCTACAATTCAAGCGCAACTGATTTCCGTTTCTGTATATCGCTACTATTAAAATTAAAATCTAAAAACATGCACAGTATATTGTTAATAATTTCAGTCTAAGCATGGGCAGCAGAGTATCATTCGCGTTTGTATTCGCTTGTAATCTCCGTGTATTTATAGTTACCAACGGTCGCTTATTTGCTTGCTTTGTTATTCCCTTGACCTTCGTCTTTATATGTCTAGCTCCTATTTCAATCTCGTGATATTGGTCTATCTAGTATTACTGCGACTTTCACAAACATGCGAACTCCAAGGCTCAAATACTGAACTCGTTTTTGTAGTTTTCGCTTCCGTCAATCAAACGCCCGATATTTCCCGACTGCTTTCCGAAGTATCGACATTCAATATGGCCGAGTTTATAAAAGGTTTGTTCATGATGTTGAAGAATCCTCAGAAAAATTAAAAGCCGTGAAACTCCTACATTTAGAGGAGACTTTAACATGTTTAATCGTCGATGAAGAGGGAGAGCAAGTAAGTATCACAATACTTCTAAGTGAGTGGAATGTCTAAAACAAATGTGTTCGATCATTGCTTTTGTTGTGGAATTTACACTTCACTTCAATCGAACTTCAAACGATTTGAGTCTCCTCTAAATAGGAGTCGTTTCGATTCGCAGCTATCATTTCCTCTAAAAAAGTCTTCAAAATCGTCGCAAAATCTTTCAAATTCCATCATATTGAATGTCGTTACTACGGAAAGCATCCGGGAAATGTCGGAAGTTTGATTGACGGAAGCGAAAACTCATAAAACGAGTTCGGTATTTTAGCGTTGGAGTTCGCATGTTTGTGAAAATTGCAGTAAAAGCGATCGTGTGTCACTCGGTTACTAATCGGTAACTTCTTTAACGGCCCCCGAAGGTATATAAGATACCAGGGTACGCAGCTAGCCCTAATCCTATTGTTCTCTATCTGCTCAAATCCGTACTAGGTAAACGTCACTGCTATGGACAGTGATGATAGATTGGCAAGTTCGGACTCTGTTCGCTTGCTATCCGAAAACACAACTATTCGTTCGGTCGATAATCAGCACTACCCGAAGTGAAGTACCGGTATTCATAACATTAAACCTGCGTTATAAAATTAATCATTCATTTGAGTACGGTTTCATGATTTTAAGTAAAAGAGATTTAGAAAACGTATTTAAAATAAAAACTAACGCAACGTTTAAAAAACTAACGTACGGTGATTTACTATTTCATAATAAGTCGCTACTTTCAAGATGAAGAAAAGTTTCAAGTAAACAAATAAGTCGCTACTAGCGTTCAAACCGTAATGAATTGCCCATCCTCGGGAACCATCAACTTGTCTCAATCTGTATTTTGGTACATTGGTGAAAACCTTCTTTATAAACTTCCCCAAACCGGTCTGGGATGGGCAATTCATTACGGTTTGAACGCTAGTAGCGACTTATTTGTTTACTTGAAACTTTTCTTCAGCTTGAAAGTAGCGACTTATTATGAAATAGTAAATCACCGTACGTTAGTTTTTTAAACGTTCACGCTGGGCTGGCAGTGTACTGAAATCGGCGTTTTTAAGCGTGATTTTGAATAACTTTTTATAGTTAAGTCCGATCAACTTCAAATTTTATATGTGAAGAGTACACACCCAAAGAAAAAATTTCTTCTTTTCACTTTTACAAATGTTACGATTTTTGGCGGGAAAATGACGTCATCAATTTTAGAGGAAAATCTAAAACGAGGGTAATGCAAAATTTTAAAATGCGCATTTGAAAGAACTCATTGAGATACGTTCAAAACCGAAGAGATAATAGTCAAAGTCAAATTTAATCTAAAGTTATAATTTTTTGAAAATTGCATTTTTGTGTAAAATAGAAAAAAATTCTAAACTTCAAAAAATCATATATTTTGATTAAATTTGACTTTGACTGTTATCTCTTCGGTTTTGAACATATCTCAATGAGTTCTTTCAAATGCGCATTTTAAAATTTTGCATAACCCTTTATTTCAATTTCCCACTAAAATTGGTGACGTCATTTTCCCGCCAAAAATCGTAACATTTGTAAAAGTGAAAAGAAGAAAATTTTTCTTTTGGTGTGTACTTTTTACATGTAAAATTTCAAGTTGATCGGACTTGACTATAAAAAGTTATTCAAAATCACGCTTAAAAACGCCGATTTCAGTACACTGCCAGCCCAGCGTGGTTGCGTTAGTTTTTATTTTAAATACGTTTTTTAAATCTCTTTTACTTAAAATCATGAAACCGTACTCAAATGAATAATTAATTTTATAACGCAGGTTTTTAAAATGTTATAAATAACGGTACTTCACTTCGGGTAGTGCTGATTATCGACCGAACGAATAGTTGTGTTTTCGGAAGCAAGCGAACAGAGTCCGAACTTGCCAATCTATCATCACTGTCCATAGCAGCCGGACGTTTACCTAGTACGGATTTGAGCAGATAGAGAACAATAGGATTAGGGCTAGCTGCGTACCCTGGTATCTTATATACCTTCGGGGGCCGTTAAAGAAGTTACCGATTAGTAACCGAGTGACACACGATCGCTTTTAATACTAGATAGACCAATATCACGAGATTGAAATAGGAGCTAGACATATAAAGACGAAGGTCAAGGGAATAACAAAGCAAGCAAATAAGCGACCGTTGGTAACTATATAAGCGACCGTTGGTAACTATAAATACACGGAGATTACAAGCGAATACAAACGCGAATGATACTCTGCTGTCCATGGTCTAAGGCTAATAATTTGTGAAAGTTTCAGGTCAATCGAACATTGGGTAATTTGTCAAAACGACGTTGATAAGTGCCGGTTGTGGCTTTCCAAAAACTGTAGTGATCCACATTAATATGTCCTCAATGTGACTAAATGCTTTGCAACGTTGGATTTGTACGCGCGCACGAAAAAGAAAATGCTCAGAACTATTGAAATATAGCTTCAAAATTTTATTAGGGAACCATACACGTTTTGAACTTGAAAACGTTGAAAAGGACAAAACCCAAAAATAAAATAAAACAAAAAAAATGCTGAATTTTGAGCCTATTTTCAAAACTTTCTTCAGATATATTAAGTTAGTTATTGAAAATAGCGTTTAATATTGTTGATGTCCTGAGACAATTACTTCCATACCTTTTTAAGTTTTTCACTAAGTTATGAAGTTTGTTTTGTACAATTCATCCCTCGAAAACTTGTCAAGATGGTCATATTCAAAATTAAAGATCCCGAAAACGAGCTCGGGACAACTCATTTTTCTTTTCATTTTCGAATCAGCAGTAAATTATGTATCAAACAAATGTCTAGAAAGTATTCTAATTACGTTTTGTTAAAGTAGTCAGTCACGTCCTTAAAGTGTGAACAAATTGATTTGGCTCATGTTTTCAAGTGTATAGGAGGTATATGATGTAATGCTCATCCACTCCGAACGTTTATTAGGGTTTTGTGACCAATTTATTTATTTATTATTATAACAGACCGCAGCTTCCAATTTGAAGTGGGTAAGCGCTTCATATGGTGGAATACCCGCGTATCCTGTAGCCGGAGGGTCAGACTATCCCGGAGAGGTAAGGTTATTCAATTTTTTTTTTAAATAATCCAATCGAATAAGCCAACCTCAACGTAACTAAACATCTTTCAGAAAAATCACATTTTGACGTTGTTGGTGGAAGTATTTCGTTTTGAAAATAGAAAATAGAAAATACTTGGAAACATTCGCTGTGACAAACAATGCATCGCTCAGCTAGATTCCAAAACGTCTGGTTTCATCAAAACCCTAGAAATTCTAGGTTTCACAGGTCCTCTGCCGGTCGTTGAGCAAGTAACTGAATAACATTTGGTTATGCACACCGAGTTAGCCGCCGTTATCCAGTACACCATTTTCAGGGTTAGTCTCGATCGATTTTGTTTAGAATATTTAATGTGTAGTGAAGGTCCGTGGAATTTCAAAGTGCATTCTGAACTTTACCATTAATATTTGTGAATATTGGCTGATGCTAGAACACCGAGAATTCGAAAATAGTCTATTTGACTGATTTTGAGCACTACATTTTCTGATTTTAGTTCGATACATGGCTGGAAATATCCATGTCTCAATAATTCTGTCGATATATTATGTGTCTTACTATGCGTCCTCTACTGACTTAGATTACGAGAAGAGCAAGAATTGAGAGGATGTGACCTCGTATTTTGTCAGGTTTTGGGGGAATCCCACACGCGAGAGCCACTTTGCAAATATATCAAGATGCGATATATTATTTTATTGTAAATATTTTTGTAAATTAGTAATGAGAGCCTGTTATACTACATACAATTATGTATTTTAACCTTTTAGTATACACACACTTTTGCAGGTTCTGTACGTGGCCAGAATTCAACTAGGCACTGGTCAAACTCCTGGAAAAATGGATGCTTCTAGCAGAATGGCCCACGCATCTTGGGGAGGAAAGGAGCATTATAATCGCAACTACCAGATCCTCACTAACCCTGGATGGAGATCGCATTTGGAATGGAAAAAGAGCAGTGGAGGTACTCCCCCTGCTAATGCTGTGCTTGGAGGTACTGATAAAGGTAAGTACACAAACCAAACCAAACGCTCATTCTCGGTCACGTGTAAAATGTTAAACGGATGAATGGCAAGTCTTTATACATGGATGTTATGGATGGATGTGAGCAAAGTGATAGAAATAAAACTTGGGACTGGTTCTGCTCAGTTATACAGTTTTATAGACACATTAGCAGACTGATATAATTCCGTATATATTTGCTAACCCATCAACAAACCGTTGTATTTTGTAGGCAGGCCCCTCTATGTTGCCAGGATCATGTACTCAGATGGTCACATGATCCCAGGTAAAGGGTCTTACTATGCTGGACAACAGCGAGCACACATCGGTTACGGTGGCAAGGAGTATTACGAAAGCGAATACTGGGTGCTGGTTGAACACCAAAACTCAGGGCGAAAAAGGGGGATCTCCTCTCGTTTTGAATACCCTGATTTGCCAGGTGTTACACCACTGAAGCGAGCTCCCATAATTGATCAGTGAAGTGACATGATCACGAGGTTAAATACCATGGAAAACCATCGATGATTAATCGGCAATTATAACATTTAAAGTAATGTGAGAAGTAAGTTTGTAGGGGCTAAATGTGGGATAAGATAAATAAATAAATAAATAATATATGCCATGAAATAAAATGCATTACAAAACTTCAGTGTTATGGTGGTCTTGTTGATATTCTTGCTAATTTTCTTTCTTTTTCACTAGTTTAGTTTAGCAAAGTGAGGCAGTCTCAACAGAGTGATTGTGAGGTTTTGAACGAAATAAATGACCGAACATAGATTTGAAGTTGCTTTGAGAGCATAGAGATCGGGAAACATTGCGTGCTTATTATTTTTATTTAAATTAATTTTTGTGACCTTGTGAAGTGACTGGTGAAATAAAAATGTGTCTAGGATTTGAACAATGTCAGAAACGACATCTATATAGCCAAGCTACCCCCCCCCCCCCCCCCCCCCCCCCCCCCCCCCCCCCCACCCAAGTCCCCAAGCATTGAATTGAATATTTGCTAGCCTGTGAACAGGCTGGGAAGGAGGGGAAAGGGAAGGGGAATGGGGCGAGGGGGAGTGGAAGAAGGGAAAGGAGAGCCTGTAGTAATTCTATTCATGATCAATTTCCGCCCACTTGAAATACTAGACTCAAAATTATAAGTAGCGGCTGTCATAACTGTCAAATATCAAAATGACATACAACGGGTCTCAGCAATCTCGCCGCGCTATCTCTGCTCTTTATACCAAGAGTGATTTCATATGACCGTGTATTAAAGAAAATAGACCATTTAGTTTGTGGTAGTTGATAAAGAACAAAAGAAAACAATGGGTTTAGTGTTTACTACTAAACTATTAGTTTGTCTATTCTTTCACGGTCATACGAAGGCACTCTAGCTCGAAGAGAATTTGTGTTGTTGTGACATTTCAAACTCAACTACAACTCCGACAAAATCTAAACGTAAATAAAAAGTCCGCATTTCTAAGAACGTTTCTGCATGCAGCAAAACTCTAAGCTGTACTGAAATTAAAGTACCAAGAGTATCGTTGTTTAACTTCGTTGTTTAACGTCGTGAATAATAGAGAATGTCTTGCTTTCTGTGGAGTATTGTGTTAGAGAATGATCCCTTCGTCGTCTTCCTCGCCGATGGTTTCCGCTTTTTTCAAAACCGGTCGGTAAAATTCCAAAGAAGTCTCGTCTATTTGCACTGTTTATCAAGTAGCCTGTGTAGAGTTCTTTGCTCTTTTTTAGTGAAAGTATTTCGTTTTGAAAGTCCTCGAGACATTTCTTAATGACTTCCTCTATATCCATTGAAGAAAGACTAAAAATATTGTTGGATTCAAATTGTCAGTCACAAAGATTATATTCGAACTACTCATGTGCTAAAACTCTTGTAAACAAAGAATCAAATTCAGACCGGTAAGACTGCGCTTTGTTGTTGTAGTTTTTGACATGCGCTGATATCAACCTGTCATCAACTATCGAATTGACCAATCAAAGGGTATACCAGGAGCTGGTATACTGGAAATCGATCATGAATAGAATTACTACAGGCTCTCCTTCCCCGCCTCCCCACCCCTCGCCCCATTTCCCCTCTTCTCTTTCCCTTCCCTTCCCCTCCCTCTCCTTCCCAACCCCCATGAGCCTGTTCACAGGCTAAATATTTGCTGTAATAGTAAACAAACTCAAAAAAGGAAATTACTACATCTTTCGTCTTAGATAAGGCCCAAAAGTTGGCGCTTAACTAGGGGCCACGTCTGCCATTTTCTGGGAAGCAGTAAAAACAGGTTAAACTGATAAGCCTACTCTTTATCACAGTTTCTACAGGAGAACACTCTGAGTACAAAAAGATGCATTCAACATCGATTACGAACCTGAATAATTATTTATAAGGTTTAGAACTTTTCGGAAATACAGTCACCTTCAAAGCTACTTATCTATCTAATATATTAACGTTGTGTGTTCCTACTATCGCAAAATGATTGGTTGAGAATTATCACGCATGCGCAGTTTAGCAAATGGCAAGGACAAGAAAAATCACTGACAAAAATCTGCGAAGACAGGGGGAGACGGCGAAAACCATTCAAAATTGAATTAAAAGCAATTAGAATATGTGGATTTAACTCAGAACCATACCATAACAACTTATGACTAAAATACCATTTCATAAAACAACAATATTTTCGCGAAAACAACATAGCTCAAGTCAGCAAAGATTGCTGTTAAAATATTACAGTGTCCGAAAGCAAATACGTACAAGAGTGATATTTTCGCTGAAGAAGAGTTTAGTGCATGAATGGATGTAAAAATTGATGTATAATATACCAAACAACAGTCGGCAGTTCAATAGAACTAAGCAAAAAACTGTATTTTCACATTCATATTTAATATAAGATGAGATTTCATTTTAAATTATTCATTAGATATAAGTTAAGAGAGTCTAGCAGGGTCTAGCACTTTTAGCCATGATTTTAATAATGAAAAACAGCTGTTCATGATCAGTTCGGCATTTGACGACAGCTAGGAAAGCATTTATCCACGATTTACAATACACTATTATTCACTTCAGTTAGACAATACAATGATTTTAATCGAAAAAACAACATAGCAAACGAGTTGACAATCGAGTTGAGCTAAAAGTGAGTTCAGTTGACTTACCTAACGGCAAACTTTAAAAGCATTCCAAAAGTCGCATCTGACTGATCCAAGAACACACATACTCAATGAAACTAAAGACAGCTCCTTATTTTGACATCATAAAAAAAAGATGTTCAAAGCCTTTTTGACGTCGTTTGATGATCAATTTGTACGTACACAGGTAGGATTAGACCATACCTCACAGGAAGCCCAAGGCTACACGGCGTTCTTTTAGTACATGACATGTTTTAATTAACTATGAAAAAAGGAAGAAAACTTACTTTCTATAAACACCGATAGTCGAATTTTATACAAAAACAAAACTGCTGTATCACTATCTCCATTTACAATTCGTACATCAACCGAAAAGAGGATATTTTCGCCAGCAATCAAGCAAAACAACACCAAATTTCCTTGCTACTGCTTTAAAAACTTACTTTTTCCAAGTCAAAAATCATGAACCTCGGCAATTGTTTTTATGAAAAATAGAATTTGCTAACGTTTTTTATAACTCATTGGCCATAAAATATGATCAGAATGGCTAAAATGGCGAGATCTAGACTAGAACGATTTTTCATGGCAAAACAAAGACAACGTCTTCATTTGTTCTGATATTTTCATTGTCATTGAATCGATTAACCAATCAGCATGGTTGAATTCCCACCAATGAATAGACATGTTATCCGAAAGCAAAACAAAACAAACAACAAAAAATATGCTGTATCAAAATTGTGTTGCAGTTTTTGATTTGAGAATACTTACGGAATACCAGTCCGGATTAGTCACCAAATTTGGCTACCGTGGTTTGTTTTGGTATTTGAGAAACCAAAACAGTAGAACAGCCAATCAGAGCACGTTTTTAGTTTATGACGTCACACCTACACGAACGCTAACTAAAATCTAAATGGCGCCCGAAATTGTTTACGACTGAGAAGAAGTTTGATCATCTTCTTCATGACAACGGATGTGAGAAAAATGCAAATTATTCCATAACTGAAGTATTCTTACGTCAGATCTTCAAATTTCCATTTGTATCTCACAATTTGTCTTTGCATGCAACGACATCGTATTTCAGAACGCGATGTATATATCGAGTAAAAGTTTAGTAAGGTTATATGCGTTTATAATATTAAAACATTTTGACATTCTGCTCTTGAAATGGAAACCCACATGAACTGTTTGTATGAAATACGGTTCCGAGTATCTTCTGTTTACGCTTTAGTCTATATTTCCTTTGTACAACAAAACAGTTTAAACTACAAGAAATAGAATGTTTGGGACTGCCTGAAGGTAACCATTTAAAACAAATAAATAATAAATAAATTGTCGTTCTTAGAGATTGTTTTATATTGTATTGTTTTATTCAAGTAACTGATATTGTTTTCTGATTCTCTGTGTAAAAATTAAGACATTTGTAATCAACACATTTGTAATCACTGTCAGAGTCTGTGGAGCTAGTATCTAATGGTACTTTGACCTTCCTTTATTTTAGCACAAGGGCAATCAGAGTCACGTTATGCTTTCCCCATACAACAGCTGGGACTTTATATGAAGTAAAACTCTTGCCATTTCCTTTCGCCTTACGTGATCTCTGTGCTATTTTTCGGCATCTGTGACTTAGATTACAGATGTCATCACATTCAGTCTTCAAAACAGAGGCTTTGACTTTTCTGGAATCGATCGTCACGTACGTTTGATCTACATATTCGACAACGGTCTTCAAGATATTCATAATGTGAGCTTTGACTTTCTGAAAGAGAGCAAGCAGAAACATATTGGTTAAATTAAAACTTAATTAACAGACAAAATATACACATGCCTGCACTGATTCAAGTGTCAAATCTCTATAGCAGAAGTTATACTCCATAGTTCTACATAGTGATATATATGCATGTAGCTATTCACGAAATACTCTTGAACAGCTTCACACAGCTGCGAAGCCAATTGACAAATAAAACACAGCCTTTAGCGACCGATAGAGCGAACTCTTAAACGTAAACATGTAAGGTGCAGTACGCGTATAGATTACTTAGGCAAATTGTATAATCAGAGACAAAATCAAAGCGGCCCACCGTTCTATGGACCGGCCCATGTTGAGACTTCGCACAATGGAAGATGAATATCTTCTGAATTTCTATATATTTTTTTCGTAGAACCAAAAAAATCATAAGGAGAGAACGTAGACAATGTATTTAGGAAACTGGGGTTTGAAATGTTGCTTTGAAGTACCAATGTGGTTAGTAAATCTACTCACCGTTTGCCATCACTTTGCTCCATCACTCCGGTAACCAGCTGAAACTGTACTCTGAATAATACTCTACAACATGGTATATGTTAATCTCGCAAAGATATTGATGAAATATCTTCAAAATCCCCAAAACAGAATGTTACGGCGGGTGAAATGAGCCACCGGAATAATGACGTCATAATCCTTTTAGACAACAAACCACGGTAGCCAAATTTGGTGACTGATCCGGACTGAATACCACAGCATTCATCACTTTTTGGGTTTAAACATTTTCAACAATATGCTAACTGTTAGGAGAAGCGAAAAAATACGCGGTAAAAATGTTTAATACAATCTATAAAAGGCATGAAAAACACACATCAAACTTCGTCACGAAGGGACGGGTCATTGCCTGTATAATTTAATCAGATAGCTTAACAAATGTGTTTTTCACATTAATCAAGTATCAATGCAATTTTTTATTTGTAGCCTCGATTTTGAAAGACAGCCCCTCAGATTATTATATTAGTTGGCGCTTTCGTTTTGGAAATAATTTTTCTCAAAGCTGATTAATGCCTTTTTGGCATGTTTCAGACATTGAAACTTGAATAATTTTCAAACAAGAAAAAAATATAAATTAAAAACTCAGACATTGTTTTATGTAAATATTGCAGTCTTTGTTGAAATAAGTTTTGCTACATTAATTTTCGTTCTTATTTTCTAGATAAGTTTGGTCCGTTTTAACTGTAAAGATATAGCATAGATTGCTTATAACATTTCTTAGCGAAATGCAGAAAGCAATTATATGTCATTTCTTAATGTTTAATAAATTCAATACTGCGAAGCTGGGCTAACTATCACTGACTGATCTTTCTGTATGCTTAAAATTATAAAACTTATGTACGTTTTTATTGAAAACCCAAGGACTCAGTTTTCATCATGCTTTGTTTTATAAAATAGCACTAGTGCACGTCGCCTATTGAGCAATGTTATTGTTATGATCACTTTTCTAATACTGTTATGTATCGAAGTAAACACTAAGGGCATATTTCAACCTGGCTAGATCGACATTTGCTAGAGTGGGATCGAGATTTTGTGAATACAGGGGTGTGATAAACTTATTTAAAACGTATACACTCAAAACGAAAAAATGCATTATTAATTTGATAACAGTTTTTGAAGACCCTAAGACTAAAAGGAAAATTGTACACCCAAGGTAAGACAATGAAAGTTGAAATGTGACTTCAAGACTTCAATATCAAAAACATACACCATGCAGTGGCACATACATATCAAAGTAGCTACTTAGCACATTCTTGGTAGATACGTCTGCTGTTCTTGTCCACTACTACTTTCTCATAATTCCATATTGTTTTCTTTGTATCTATTTGGTGTTTTGAATAAATATTACAATTTGATTATAATTTGATTTTGTTTGAGAGGGAAGAAAAAGATCAGGGAGGAGGGAGAAACAGCAAAATAAACAGGGAGGAGGGAGAAACTGGAGGAAAAAATAGAGGGAGGGGGAGGATCAAAATATACAGGGAGGAGGGAGAAGGCCGAATTTATCTAATCAGTAAATAAATAGGCCCTTTGCAGGACTTGGTCATGTACCTAGATACCGCAAAGCAACAAGATTTTGGATAACGAAGATGCTTCGCGGGGTGAAAAAAATACAAAACTATACAAAAACAAAACACTTCATCTTTGGAGTTTATTCTTTAGCTAGACGTTTCCAATTCAATCTAATACTTAAAATTCTTCCTCTTAAAATCTGTCGTCCGTCTTACCTCCTTGAAATGTTGTTTTTGACATGAAAAGTTAGCCGGCGTTTTTTATTGGTTTCTTTTCCTATTCTTTTGTGAAAATCAAGCAAAATAGAGACTTTCGATTCCAAGGTTGGTAATCAGGGTAAGTTTTAGTTTTTATTCCTGTTTCCAAATTAAACGTCTTGGTAGTTGAAATTTCATGAACTGGACACCTTATGCATGGTTTACTCTTGGGAACAACAAAAATATTGTAGTGTTAGATGGCGCATCCACAGTATCATTTAATATAACTTAAGATTTACGAATCATTTATCCGGCATTCAAGTTTAAGTAACAACAAACTTTACTATCAAGCATATAATTTAGTTTCATTTAGTCATTTAATTTATCCTTCAAGTTTAAGTAATATATAGTTTATGTTATATTCGGTGTATGTGTCGTTATTCTTTAAGTCTGTTATCCTGGGGAATTCGTACTTGAAGGTCAATTTGGGAGGGATGGATTGACTTACCCACCGTGTTCCGTTACAGTTCGGCCTCGTCGATTGTTTTTTGCTCGCTCAATATGACGAATGTGCGTAATTCTGGTTTTAGGCCGTTTACAAAATAGTGCATGTGCTCATTTGCATTTAGTTTCAATCGTCGGCAACGTCTGCGAATGTCAGCAGCGTAAACCTCTTGTACTTCATTGGGTAATTGTTTTCTAGTGTTTAAAATTGTTGTCGCAAAATGAAATGATCTGAGTTTGATAAGAAATGCTTCTCAAAAAGGTCTGTCAATTCCTTAAAGAATGGTGATCGCTTAAGGCGAGTGTTGAATACCACAACTGTGCAGTGCCTGATAAGGCTAATGGAAAACCTAGTAGCTTTTGATCCTCAGTCCACTTACAAAATCTAGAGTAGAGCGTAAAGAGCTCCAAAAAGACTAAGGCGTCATCCCCGTCTCCCTTAAATAATGGCATGCGGCTATTTAGTCCTAAGGGTTTGGAAGTGGTCTCATTTGCCCCCACTAAATGGTGTAGTGATTGTTGCAATTTGTCTAGTTCGTTTGTGTGGTGTTCTTGAGTGGCCGGTAAGGCAGTCCTAACGTTTTCAAATGAATTTGAAAATAATTGAGCCATTTGCTCTTGGAGTTGTTTTAAATCGTCAGTCGACACCATTGTCGATGCATGTATTTGTACACGACTTACAGAGCTGTGCTCTGGTTGTACTACGCGTGTGTGGATTCGACACGATTGAATTTTTTTGTTGAATCGGTGATGTAGATTATATCTCAGCTACAGAAAAGAATTATGCGTATAAAGACATGGTATATAATTTGCAAATGTTTTGCTTACATAAAAAATATTCACTACATTGTATACATATGGAATGCCAAGAAGAACAGTATTTTTGTTTGAATCCTTGCAGAGGCTTTCACGATAACTACAATACAATTCTCATACCTGTCTCTTGTTTTCTTTTCTTGGGTTTCTCCACCAGTGTTAACGGGGTTCAGCCAACAGCGTTAACGGGACAGACTGCTCCGATATTGGTAGGCTGGCATCTGGATCTATATTTGTTGTAGTAGTATTGCATTGGACTTTTTCCTCTGCTCATGTACTTTACAAGCTAAAACTTACTCATATTTATATCACAATACAAGGTAACATGAGCCTTTCACTCTGACAAAAAAGAACTAAAGTTTTGATTGACTAACTGCAATGGCACGACTTTAATAAGGGACGGGTGCTAATGTAAAATTGTCTTTAAAACTATATTTTAACTTTTAGGGGCATACTGAATTATCGTTGTGAGAGTAGTCACACAATTGTGGGCAGCCAATCCTTATATTTTCCTAAACTATAATTAATTAGTAATGAGAAAGTTTATTTTGACTATAGAAGATCGACCATGAATCATACGAATAAACATGAATACACGTTTGTGTAAAAACCTGAATGTCGCTTGGAGATAGAATGATTATCTAAACCATCCTGTCTTCCTAAATGGTAGTATGGGCATGTGTGACATAAATGGTAGACTTGACATTTAATTAGTTTCTAAAATATTTTTAATTATTTTAGTCGAAATATATATATGTTATTTACCGGCTGGGAGGTCCGTATAGGGAAAAACTGCCCGAGGTCTTGGATGTACGGACCGAGGTCCGACGAGGTCCGTTTTCCAAGACCGAGGGCAGTTTTTCACTATACGGACCGACCGTTAGCCGGTAAAAAACTTATTTATTTTTTTATTCTCTCTCTATTATTAATGTTTTTCATATTTTACGACGCGCGTTGCTTTCAAATGGCTTCCCAGTAGTTTTACTGAAAAAGAGCGGGTTTTCAGAAACCGGTTTTCATTCAGCATGTGATGGCTGCCTCAACAAACTTACAGAAATTTTAATGCCAAAATATTAAAATTACTGGAGCTTTCTTCATCATTCCAAATCAAAGATTGTTTAAAGACAAAAGGTTTTGTTTATATCTCAACTTCAAAGAAAGTTAAGAAACAAAAATGAAGTTTTACAAAGGATTTTAGCTGACACGAACAAGTGAACCACGATGGATGTTGAAACGAGTTGTAATTTTTTTATTTTGTTTGAGAAGAGAGGAACAGACCAGGGAGGAGGGAGAAACAGCAAAATAAACAGGGAGAAGGGAGAAACTGGAGGAGGGAGAATCAAAATATAAAGGGAAGAGGGAGAAGGCCGATTTTATCTAATCAGTAAATAAATAGGCCCTTTGCAGGACTTCGACATGTACCTAGATACTGCAAGGGGATTTTGGAAGACGGAGATGCTTCGCGGGGTGAAAAAAATTACAAAAAAACAAAAACCTCTTCATCTTTGAAGTTTATTCTTTAGTTTGACGTTTCCAATTCAATCTAAAACTTAACATTCTTCCTCTAAAACCCTGTCGTTCGTCTTACCTCCTTGAAATGTTGTTTTTGAAATGAAAAGTTAGCGTTTTTATGTTTTTCTTTTCCTCTTCTTTTGTGAAAATACGCAAAATAGTGACTTTCCATAGTTAATAATCGGGGTAACTTTTAGTTTTTCCCGTTTCAAAACCTCTTCGTAGTTGAAATTTCATGAGGTAGTATATTTTTCGATGTTTTTTTTTCTGATATAAAGAAAATGGAGGAATGAAACACCTCTAAATGAATGTTAACGACTACAAACAAAATAAAATCATGGCTAATCAGCATACTGTGTTTATAAGTCTTTGCGAAGTTTCATTGCGAAACAAATGAAGGTTTTTTTATTTTATCTTGCTCTAGCAGCTCTAATTATGAAAGATCAAAATGACAAGCATTATGAAATACTCTTTTTGGCACAGGCATACATAGACAGCTTTTGTGAAAGTATATGTAATATTTCATTGACTGAGAGGTGAACGAGTGAGTAGAAGAGAAAGGAAAAAGTGATGAAAATAAAAGGTGTGGTGAGAGTAACAGGGCTTATTAGTGAAAGAGAATGAAGATGTAAAATAGAATGTGTAAGGAAAGGTCGACTGAGTAGAGGAAAGAAAAAGAAAATCGGATAGAAGGGGTGTTTAAAGGGGGGTGTGCTGTTGTTGTGGTGTGTGTAATTTTCGGGGTAAGCCAAGGGTTAAAGAAAAGTCAAATAAGTGTATAGGCAGATGGGCAAAATACAAAGAAAAGAAAAAAGGTAAAAATGTAAATGAACCAGGCAAACAGACATGAAACAAAAATTAGCGGACAACAGTAAAATGGAGGATCAACGGGCAAAATGGAGGACATGTATGAACAAATAATGAACCGAACAGTTTACCTGGAACTGTAGGTAAGCTTGATAAACTTTATTCCTTTAAGAAAGGCCTTAAGGAAATCTTACATGTTTAAATATATATGAACTCTGAACAATTTTTACACATTTTATAAATTTGTATAAATGTTTAATATTAATTATATACAGCTGGTCTTGTAAATGTTGTCGCCCTGTAGGGAACATATCCAATATATGTATTGGAGGTGTCTAATTCGGGTGGACGGCCTTTACAAGATAGGCTGTATATCTATAAATATATATTCAATTTCATGTTATAATGTCACTGTATTGTGTAAATATGTTGACAATTGTCCTAGCTTTGGTATATATCAATAGTTGAGGGGTATGTTCATTTTATGAGAATGAAGTTTCTCACTCACATAACCCTTTTGATATGTATTATTTACTTAACGTTGTTATATATATTAAGCTCCTTTACACTTAGTTTAAAGTTTCGTAAATAAGTCTGAATCTTTTTGTCTAATTGTTTTTTTCGGCGAGAAACAAAGAATCAACACTAAATCTTTTTTTACAGAATAATTCAATAGTTTTTAATATAAAAACCAACGCGGATAATTCGACATTTCGACGTACGTTTCGATGCGTCGAAATATCAGCGTTGGTTTAAAGTTTCGTAAATAAGTCTGAAATTTCGTGCCGTGATATATCAATAATAATGGGTCTTTTTGTCTAATTGTTTTCTTTTCGGCGAGAAACAAAGAAGCAACACTGGATCTGATTAACTGAATAGTTCAATAGTTTTTAAAATATATATATATAATTTATTTATTTATTATTATAACAGACCGCAGCTTCCAATTTGAAGTGGGTAAGCGCTTCATACGGTCAAGTACCCGCGTATCCTGTAGCCGGAGGGTCAGACTATCCCGGAGAGGTAAGGTTATTCAATATTTTTTTTTGGAAATAATCCAATCGAATAAGCCAACCTCAACGTAACTAAACATCTTTCAGAAAATTCATATTTTGACGTTGTTTGAAGTATTTCGTTTTTAAAAATGGAAAATACTTGGAAACATTCGCTGTAACAAACAATACATCGCTCAGCTAGATTCCAGATTCCAAAACGTCTGGTTTCATGAAAACTCTAAAAGTTATAGGTTTCACAGGTCCTCTGCCGGTTGTTGAGCAAGTTACTGAATAACATTTGAATGGAAACTAGCGAGTAAACTAGTATAGGCTGCGTCGGTGTTTGATATAAATGATAGGTAATATAATGAAATTTGTAACACCGTAAAAAATGTTGACTTAACTTTACTGACGTTTCGAGCTTTAGCCCTTCGTCGGAGTAAATGACTTAGACTAACACAACCACTGAGTTTAAATTATTTAAACTCAGTGTCTGTCTTAGTCTAACTCTTTCACTCCGACGAAGGGCTGAATCTCGAAACGTCAGTAAAGTCAGTGTTACAAATTTCATTATATTAAAGATGTTGCACTTGGCTAAGAGTTTGTAAGGGAAGAGAATTACAAGAAGTTTCTTAATACATATATTTCGGACGATATCCATCGTCCATCATCAGTGTATTAACTAACATGAAGCTAACAAATGAATAAATTACAATATTTTAACCTCTAGGGACTGCATTACATATCATGATAACATTTGGTTATGCACACCAAATTAGCCGCCGTTATCCAGTACTCCAGTTTCGAGTTTTTCAGGGTTAGCCTAGCCTCGATCGATTTTGTTTAGAATATTTAATGTGTTCCAGTGAAGGTCCATGGAATTTCAAAGTGCATTCTTAACTTTACCATTAATATTTGTGAATAATGGCTGATGCTAGAACACCGAGAATTCGAAAATAGTCTATTTGACTGATTTTAAGCACTACATTTCCTGATTTTAGTTCGATTCATGGCTGGAAATATCCATATATCAATAATTCTGTCGATATACTATGTGTCTTACTAGGCGTCCTCTACTGATTATGAGAAGAGCAAGAATCGAGAGGATGTGACCTCGTATTTTGTCAGGTTTCGTGAGAATCCCACACGCGAGAGTCACTTTGCAAATATATCAAGATGCGATATATTATTTTATTGTAAATATTTTTGTAAATTAGTAATGAGAGCCTGTTATACTACATAAAATTATGTATGTTAACCTTTTAGTATACACACACTTTTGCAGGTTCTGTACGTGGCCAGAATTCAACTAGGCTCTGGCCAAACTCCTGGAAAAATGGATGTTTCTAGCAGAATGGCCCACGCATCTTGGGGAGGAAAGGAGTATTATAATCACAACTACCAGATCCTCACTAACCCTGGATGGAGATCGCATTTGGAATGGAAAAAGACCAGTGGAGGTACTCCCCCTGCTAATGCTGTGCTTGGAGGTACTGATAATGGTAAGTACACAAACCAAACCAAACGCTCATTCTCGGTCACGTGTAAAATGTTAAACGGATGAATGGCAAGTCTTTACATGGATGTTATGGATGGATGTGAGCAGAGTGATAGAAATAAAACATGGGACTGGTGCTGCTCAGTTGTACAGTTTTATAGACACATTAGCAGACTGATATAATTGTATATATTTGCTAACCTATCAACAAACCGTTGTATTTTGTAGGCAGGGCCCTCTATGTTGGTAGGCTCATGTACTCAGATGGTCACATGATCCCAGGTAAAGGGTCTTACTATGCTGGACAACAGCGAGCGCACATCGGTTACGGTGGCAAGGAGTATTACGATAGCGAATGGTGGGTGCTGGTTGAACACCAAAACTCAGGGCGAAAAAGGGGGATCTCCTCTCGCTTTGAATACCCTGATTTGCCAGGTGTTACACCACTGAAGCGAGCTCCCATAATTGAGCAGTGAAGTGACATGATCACGAGGTTGAATATCATGGAAACCCATCGATGATTAATCGGCAATTATAACATTTAAAGTAATGTGAGAAGTAAGTTTGTAAGGGCTAAATAAATAAATAAATAATATATGCCATGGAATAAAAATGCATCAAAAAACTTCAGTGTCATGGTGGTCTTGTTGATATTTTTGCTAATTTTCTTTCTTTTTCACTAGTTTATTTTAGTTGTGTCGCAATGTGAGGCAGTCTCAACAAAGTAATTGTGAGGTCAGAACAAAATAAATGACCGAACATAGATTTGAAGTTGCTTTGAGAGCATAGCGATCGGGAAACATTGCGTGCTTATTATTTCTACATAAATTATTTTTTTGTGACCTTGTGAAGTGACTGGTGAAATAAAAATGTGTCTAGGAATTGAACAATGGCATTAGAGTGATTTTCCTTTGCCCGCTATTAATTCTATTTGTCGCTGACTTTTACTTTAAGTTTTATGAATTTAGAGCTGTTACATTATTTCAGTTTCTATAGGGGAACTTGGTGGCTGATGCTTCCTTAAATACACACATACACCTACTTGCAGTAAGGTTGTCATACAAAAATATACATTTGTTATAAAGAAAATAGAACATTTGTGATTTAGTACGATAGGAATTGATTAGAAGACAAAAGAAGATCACTCAAGCTGAACTCTCTCTTTTGTCTTTTAACTAATTCCTTACGCACTAAGTCACAAATGTTCTATTTTGTATGTGACATGCATGCAAATGTTCTATTTTGTATGACAACCTTACTGCAAGTAAGTGTATATATTAATTATCAGCATATTTACAGATATTTACGTTCTAAACGTAACATTTGAATTTTTTCTAGATCTGATATAGACATTTTTAATTTGTAAAGCTTAACAAATGTGTTTTTCACATTTATCAAATATCAATTTTTAATTTGTAGCCTCGATTTTAAAGCAATTTTTTTCAAATTTTTGGAGTTGATATTTTTAATAAGGTCGTTTGCATGTAGATATTTTACTTGATTGCAAAACTAGAAATGATACGGTTATACTGAAGACTGACCAAATATTGTTTTGAAAGACAGTCCCTCAGATTATTATATTAGTTGGCATTTTCGTTTTGGAATTAATTTTTCTCAAAGCTGATTAATGTCTTTTTGGCATGTTTCAGACATTGAAACTTGAATAATTTTCAAACAAGAAAATAAAACCCAAGGACTCCGTTTCCATCATGCTTTGTTTTATAAAATAGCACTAGTGCACGTCGCCTATTGTGCAATGTTATTGTTATGATCACTTTTGTAATACTGTTATGTATCGAAGTAGACACTAAGGGCATTTTTCAGCCTGGTTAGATCGACATTTGCTAGAGTAGGATCGACATTTTGTGAATAGAGGGGTGTGATAGACCTATTTAAGACGTATACACTCAAAAACGAAAAAATGCAATACTATAATTTCATAACAGTTTTTGAAGACCCGAAAACTAAAAGGGAAATGGTATACCCAAGGTAAGACAATACAAGTTGAAATGTGACTTCAAGACTTCAAGCTCAAAAACATACACCATGCAGTCACACATGAAACAAAACACTTCATCTTTGGAGTTTAATTTATTCTTTAGTTTGACGTTTCCAATTCAATCTAATACTTAAAATTCTTGCTCTAAAAACCTGTTGTCCGTCTAACCTCCTTGAAATGTTGTTTTTGACATGAAAAGCTAGCGGTTTTTGTTGGTTTCTAATCTTTTTCAAGGTTAGTAATCGGGGTAACTTTTAGTTTTTCCCTTTTTAAAACTTCTTGGTAGAGTACAAACACTACAAGTGTGCAATACTTTGTACTATTTACCACTAAATAGTGTTGATTAAACAATAGAGGACATAATATTAATTTAGCAAATATAAAGAGAATTAAATGAATTTTAACGACTACAAACAAAAGAAAATCATAGCTAATCAGCAAACTGTGTTTCAAAATCTTTTCGAAGTTTCATCGCGAAACAAGTAAAGGTTTTTTTTATTTCATCTTGGTTTAGCAGCTGTAATTATGAAAGATGAAAATGTTTTTGGACATTTAAATGATAAAGTAAATACGAAATTCGCAGATTATTATATTATCATAAATTATCACATTGCAATTACAGCTACGATTCGTTCCTCCAGTATTTCTTTTTATACTAATGTAAACACCCGCAGTTAAGAACCTAGTGGATTAAGAACCTCTTGGCAGAAATTGGCCATTTTAATACCCCTTAATATAAGAACCTGTTTAGCCAAACAGGATCAAGCAGGTTCGTATATGTGGGTTACAGCCAAATTACAGGATAAACAACCCAGAAGTTACTTGACACAGTTTATTGGAAAAATTAATAATATAATTTTACAAGAAAATGCCCAGTTATAACAGTGCAAACACTATATTTATATCTAATGCTTCTGATAGAGTGACCCTTTCGAGGATCGAAACCTTGGCTTACAAATCCTGACCCTAACACTTTATGCTAACTGTCCGATCGATGTCAGTTGGTGAGAAGAAACTCGCATTCATTTGTTCGTTAAAGTTCATTAGTATTGTAGTGTACAACAAAACTAAAAGCCCATTGTTTGGATTGTATTCTCATGGAAAACTAAAATAATGATCAGCTTGATGATGCCCTTTGGGACATGAAGTAGTAGTGGCATAATGCGGGTTCTGGTGCTGTGGAGCATTTTTTGTGGATCATGCGCCTGCGATCTAACCCTAACTACCGGTCAGCGGTGGGCACCACGCGCTCTAGCGCGAGGGTTGAGCCCGCGATCTAACCCTAACTACCGGTCAGCGGTTTGCCCGCGATCCCTGAACAGGACCTGAGCCCGCGATCACCGAACATGACCTGCGCCCGCGATACAAGGTCAAGGACTGGTCAGCGGTCTTACCCCATCGATCTACATTCCAAGCATACTTTTGGACAGGTCACGTGATATCGGGTCACGTGACATAGGGTTAGGTCACGTGATATCGGGTCACGTGACTTAGGGGTCACTTTATCCTTTTTGGGCTCCCTGTGCTTTTCAACCCTCACCCTAACCCCCACCCCCTAACCCCAACCCCAGCCCCAGCCCCTAACCCTAACCCTGCTCTCGCTCATCTTGGGCCTGCGATCAAAGTCCCACTCGTCCACAGTCATTCCCCTGAGGCGTACTATGCTGAGCCCGATCTGAACTGGCCATTTCATGAGCCCGCGATCTTCATTTTTGGAGTTTGGGTCAGCGGTCTTCCCTCAGTTTTGGAGTTTGGGTCAGCGGTCTTCCCCCATCGATGTACGTTCCCAGCAGGCTTTGCGACAGGTCACGTGATCTCTGAGCCCTGTGGGTCACGTGATCCTCCTAGACCCCTGATTGGCCCTCTGGGCCCGCGACCTGAATTTTAGGGTACCAAAGCGGATTCGACGTACTTTGCGGCGATGTGGAGTCAGGGGGGGGGTTCTTGCGAGCTTGGACTCGGGGTTTTCCCTACCGGGGGTCCCTACCGGGGTTTTCCCTACGAGGAGGTCCTCCCCTAGCAACGCGTCGCTAGGGTCCCCCGTCGTGGCGTGCTGGACCGGGCAAGTCGGGTGAGAGACTGGGGGCCTGGGAATGAAGGGGATTGGAAGGGCGCCCTCCCTAGACGGGTGAGACGCGCCTCCGGCGCGTCTGGGGGCCCCCTCCCGAGGCGTTGCGACGGGCCTGGCCCAGGGATCCTTAGGGAGAGAGAGAGACCACAGGAAGCCCAAACGTCATCCGGGGTTTTTAATTTTGTAATAAATTACATTTACATATTGGCAATGCTATAATGGCCATAGGCCAACGTGGCCGCCCCGTCCTCGAGGATAAACCTCTTATCATCAAAAGGGCTTAGCCCAATCTTTGATATCGCCATCGTGTATACTTCATGGTTTGTACTGCGAATCCGCATACTCCGGTTGAGCTCCCGCGTTTTCTCATTCAAGCATTTCTCGTACTGGGTATGACGTAGATGTCGCTTAGCAATCCCTTTGGCGGCCTTCTTTTCTACAGGACGATCTCCTTCATGGAGTAAGATGGAGTACATTTTAGCCCTGAGGCCAATAAACTCCTCGATGGCGTAGCCCTGGGTCTCGTCCTTCATCTTCCCTAAGATCTTATGGTTATCACGGCTAAAGAGAAAGTGATCGCTGGGGTACTCGGCCGTATCGAACCACTCATCTCGGTGGGCCGCCATGTCTCGATAGACGTCCTCAGTGTGAATATGGTAGCATAAGCTATCCGTGTCAGTAAATAAAAGTGTAGCATTAGAGCCATACTTCAGTTTCATATACTGGTAATGGAATTGGTACATCAAGACCTTCGACAGGTCCAACACGCAGAACCCAATGTAGATCGGCCTGTTCAGGAGCAACTTGGTCTTTTTCAAGTTGACCGCGGCTAGATCTTCAGAGAAAATCTGAAAGCGGTCAAATGCTGGACTTGCAATACGCTTACGCAACTTTTCTTCATCATTCACCAACTGCACATTCACATGCTTTCTGAGATTTTCCATTGTTTTCCCAAACACCGCATTGTTTAGCAATTTAAACAGATCCTTGGCGAAGGAGCTGGTGGCCTCTTTCCGTTTCGTCGTATTGAATGTAATATACTCTTTCAACCAACAAGCTTGATGGAATTTAAGCACTCGGTGGATTTTTACCAATTTCATCCCTAAGGAGAGGTAGAGCTTCAGATTTCGGTAATGAACCACGTACCTAGTTTTATTGTTAAGATTTGGCACTAGTTTGGGCACAGAGGGCCCGCCCAGCCCCAGTTCTTGGGCCAGCTGCTGACAGTAGGGGGACAGCATGTTAGGGTCTACAACCATCCGTTCTGGGGCCAGGGGGTAGTCGTTGTGGACATCGTGCAGTTCTTCAGGGTATTCCAAATCCACTTCTAGAATGTACCCTTCAGGACCCTCATCAGGCACAGTCGTCACATCGACATCCTCTCCCACCCATTTAAATCCTCCAGTGGGGAGAGGCTGGGACATGGCCCAACCATATAGATTGTTCGCGTCCCAATACATGATGTAGTTATGAGGTAATGTTGCATCGTAGTCGGGCACGTAGGGGTTGTTCGCCTTGGCGAACCGGTGGGTGATGGTGGAGATCCCTCCCCTTAACCCCTCTTCAACAAAAAGATACATGTCAGGATCGGTGATGAGATCCAAGGTCACCCCGGTCATTTTGAGACAGGCCGACCAGGCCAGACCCGGGCTCGTGTAGTAGTGGGCCGGGTCCAATTCATAGTACTCCTGACAAAGGGTGCGGAAGTTTTGAAACACATCTGCTAAAAGCAGAACATCACTCTTTAAGTAAACGTCATGATAGTCCCCTAAATTCTTGCAGTGAAAAGCGTCGAAGACGTCCTTGGCGTGCTGATAATCCTCCTCACTGATCGACTCCTCCGTCAGGGAACTGTAGAATTTGTCCTGGGGTGGTAGAGTTGTTTCATCAAACTTGGACACATCATCCATATAGTCATAGGGGTAGACCCCCTTACGAAGTAGTAAGGGTACCCTGCTAGATTCCACACACTGTTTTAATATAGTGAATTTACTGTCTCCCTCTTGAGCGAGGTTGGCCACTAGTTTTTCCAACGACGCATTTAAAAATTGCAGGCTGTCCAAGAAAGTAAGGCGGCCCAAAGTGAAGGAAACGTAGGACTCCATGTTGTTCGGTATTACGTTAATCCGTTTGTTCTTAATCTTCCCAATACCCTGCATTATAAGATGGGCATCATACCCCCGCAAATTATGCATAATCACCGGGATGCGCTTTGGTACTCTAAAATTCAAGTTGCAGGCGTTGTGGGCGGCACCTCTAAATGCCCCCGTTAGGTGGTCGTGATCCCGCACACGATCCTCCCCCAGACCCTCTTTGCAGATGTGACAGCATGTACTATGTTGAAAGTCCCTCTCCTCTTGAGGGGTCAGCTGTAGTGGCATTACCTCCTTCAACAGAGCCAAAATCCGTTCCTCTTCAATCATGAGAGCCTGCAAAAAATGATCCACCACATCGGGTCCTCGGTAGGCTACAGGAGGGGCTTGGGACTTACCGCCCACTGTGATGAACGAATACCCACACGCCTGGTGGTGTTGGACTTTCTCCGTGGAGGATTGGTTAGGGTCTTGCGAGGCGGAATCCACTTTAACTAATAGAGACTCAAAATCACCGTAGATCACATACGGCACTGGTACAATTTTACCCCAGTCCTTAAAGTTTAATTTTGTGGATTCCCCCTCAGGGTAAACCACACGTTGGGCCCCGTGCTGGCGGCACCTGGGCTGATGCTCGTCCAAAAGATCCGGACGCACGAAGCCATGCAGGCAGTACGGACAATGGTATAAACGGCCTTTATTCTTAGACTGCCCTGCCAACAATCGGTCTAGACTTTTCACCCATGCATAATGCTGATTCTCTCCTTGACTATACAGTAATAGGTCCACGTGCTTAGGGAATTCTTCATTACTGATATGAATAGGAAACAAATTATCTCCTTCATAACCGAAGACGTTGATTTCTATCTGGTTGATCTTCTCAAACTTGGCTATTTGACTAATCTGAACAGGAAAATCAATTCCTGTAAAAATTAAGTCATTTTCGTAAGACTTGTAATGATGAAGCCGCTCAGCATTGTGCGCCCCCTCCTCCAGAGGATGGAGCGCCGCCAAAACACTCCACATAAAACAACGATTGTCAACATTTCTAACATTAACAATGGCCTTTTTCTTGGCAAGTGCTGAAGGGAGGGGTATGTAAGAACTCCCCTTGATCGGTCTATACGCAGCCACGTTCAAATCTATGTGGAGGACTTCATCCAACAACCAGCCACTCCCCTCTCTCTGGTATGCTAACATACTGTTCCTCACTTTCTCGCTAGCAGCATCCCACTGTTTCTCTAACTCATCCTCGTGAGTTGTGGTAGTACATGCGGATCTGAAATGAGGTTCCGAGGTGATGTCTTCGCCCCCTACTTGAACTTTCACAAATTTTACTTTAGTACTAACATACCACTTTAGTCCTTTTTTCGCATTGAGTTCCGCTTTCAGTTTCTTTATTATAAAACTCTTCTTGCCCTGTAACGACAGGGTTAGGTCACGTCTTTCATTTACGCGAGGTTTATAAGTAAACGTCTTCAATTTTCCATTCAACGCGGTTGTACAGGAACTCTCATCATCTACTGAAGGACTCGTAGACTCGTCCACCAGGGGAGTTTCTTTCTTGATTCTCTTGTTGCCCTCCTGCTCACCCTCGTCCTCAGCTTTCCGTTTTGGGCTTTCTACCTTCTTCTCATGCGTCTTCTGGTGACGCTTGAGGGCATCTTTACGGGCGAAGGTCTTTGAACACTCTTGACAATTGTGCACAGCTTTATCATGCACGGACTTCCGATGTCTTAATAAATTAGTTGCATTGCTAAAATTTTTACCGCATATTCCACACTTTAGCTTCGGCATCACTGCAACTGAATGAGAAAGAGCAGGTTGTGGACTTGTATTTATAGGCACGCCAAAAAAACTATGCTCACTAGAGTTAAAAAAACGTTTTTAAAAAATTTTATTTTTTTTTTTTTTTAATTTTTTTTAAATTTTTTTAAATTTTTTTTTTTTTTTAAATTTACCAAGACGACGCTCAAAAAAAAATCATGCTCGCGGCGGCCATTTTGTTTTTCAGTTCGTGACGAAGTACACGCTTTTTAACTCTAGTCGAGACAGTTCATCGCTTCCATTTCAAAGATGAAGTATTAGAAGAAGATGCAGTTCAACAACATGGATAACAGAAGATAATAATCACAATTCAATGCATTCATGAAGATGTGTTGCTGGATAGAAACTCGCTCGCTCGCTCGCATCCATGCGGTTTTGATCGTGATTCATAATTAGAGCTATAATAATAAAAACACGGGTTTGTCAACTCCCTTTAGGAGGTTGTCAGAAGAAAAAGTCCCTACTTCTAGTCTCGTTATCTTTACGTGGCTTTAAGACGTTTAACCACATCTTTATGCCCACCATCTTTACGCTCCATTACGTAGCATTAAATTGTTAGTGTAAAGCTTTTTGGACAAGCATTATGAAATAGAGCAAAAGCACTAGAACCATGAAACAAAATCTAATTGTTAGTGTGTAATTGTTCTTATTTAGCGACTATTAGTTACTATAAAAGACAGTAAAGTTGTAATGAGGTATTGTTTCCTTTTGTATTTGATGTTTCTGGTTGAGTGATACTGACTAAACATGACGTTCTCTTTAGAAAGAATATCTGTTATCCTTCTTTTTTCATTATACTAAAAATAATCTCTTCTACCTTAATTGTTATCAGTTTAGAGACATGGGACGTTTTTCGATGATTCTGCTGGCAGTGGTCTTGCTGATAGCAACTGCGGTAAGTACATCTTTTCATAGGATTGCATTTTTACTTTCCTCCTGTTTTCTATATTCACTCCTTTCTTTTCATTTCCTCCCTTGTTTTTTTTTTGCACTGTTTCATCTCAGTTTCTAGTTTTGTTTTCATTTGTCTTTCTTCTATTTTCTCATCAGATGTTTGTCTTCTCTACGAGTTCTTTTCGCTTCTCTTTTCTTCTCTTTTCTCCTTTTTCCCTAATCTATTATTTTCCCTTTCCTCCTCTTCTCTTCTGTACAATCTCCTTTCAGTTGTTTTCATCTGGCGCCCGTCTATCGTTTTCATTTCTCTATCTCCCTTCTCTTGTTTTTATTTCACTTGTATATTATTTTGTTGTTTTCTAAATATGTTATACAAAGCCATTTATTTTGTCCTCAAGGTGACTAACTACTTTGCAACGTTTGATTTGTATGCGTGCACGAAAAAAAAACAAATGCTCAGAACTGCTGAACTTTAGCTTCAAAATATTATTAGGGAACCATACACGTTTTGAACTTGAACAAAATGCTGAATTTTGAGCCTATTTTCAAAACTTTCTTCACATAACTTAAGTTAAATATTGAAAATATTGTTTAAAGTAGGTATCCTGAAAAAAATTACTTCCATACCTTTTTTTAGTTTTTCTCTGAGTTATGAAGTTTGTTTTGCGCAATTTATCTCTCGAAAACTTGTCAAGATGGTAATATTCAAAATTAAAGATCCCGAAAACGAGCTCGGGACAACTCATTTTTCATTTTCGAATCAGCATTAAATTCTGTATAAAACAGATTTCTAGAAAGTTTTCTAATTACTTTTTGTTAAAGTAGTCAGTCACGTCCTTAAAGTGTGAACAAATTGATTTGGTTCATGTTTTCAAGTGTATAGGAGGTATATGATGTAATTCTCATCCACTCAGAACGTTTATCAGGATTTTGTGACCAATTTATTTATTTATTATTATAACAGACCGCAGCTTCCAATTTGAAGTGGGTAAGCGCTTCAAACGGCCATGTACCCGCGTATGCTGTAGCCGGAGGGGAAGACTATCCCGGAGAGGTAAGGTTATTCAATAATTTGAAAATATTGAAATAATCCAATCGAATAAGCCAACCTCAACGTAACTAAATATCGGCTTTAAGAAAAATCATATTTTGACGTTGTTGGTGGAAGTATTTCGTTTAATTTTGAAAATAAAAAATAGAAAATACTTAGAAATATTCGCTGTCACAAACAATGCATCGCGCGCCTAGATTCCAAAACGTCTGGTTTCACCAAAACGCTAGGAATTCTAGGTTTCACAGGACTGGTCCTCTGCCGGTCATTGAGCAAGTAACTGAATAACATTTGGTTATGCACACCGAATCAGCCGCGCGCCGTTATCCAGTACTCCAGTTTCGAGTTGCTCAGGGTTAGCTTCGATCGAATTTGTTTAGAATATTTAATGTGTTCCAGTGAAGGTCCGTGGAATTTCAAAGTGCATTCTTAACTTTAACTAGAAAACCGAGAATTCGAAAATAGTCTATTAATAATAATAACTTTATTTAGAGTTTTATACAAAGTCTTGAAGCTCTTACAAATACGTTTAAAATGAATTAAATATGTTAAAAATAGATAAATTAATGAATTAATCAATTAGCTAATATTTAGAAATATATACATTTATAATTACAAGGTAGAATAAAAAAAAAATTCCCCACAAAAAATATATGATATGTATAGAATATGATAAATATATATATATATATTAATGATCATTAAAAGCTGACTTGAATAAAAATGTTTTTAGATTTGACTTTGTTCAAGTGTGTGGATCTGACTGATTTGGACTGATTTTAAGCACGACTCATTTCCTGATTTTAGTTCAATTCCAGGCAGTTTTACACTGAAAATATTCACGTCTCAGTAATTCTGTCGATATATTATGTGTCTTACTAGCTAGGCGTCCTCTACTTAGATTAGGAGAAGAGCGATAATAGAGAAGATGTGACCTCGTATTTTGTCAGGTTTTGTGAGAGTCACTTTGCAAATATATCATGATGCGATATATTATTTTATTGTAAATATTTTTGTAAATTAGTAATGAGAGCCTGCTATACTACATAAAATTATGTATGTTAACCTTTTATTATACACACACTTTTGCAGGTTCTGTACGTGGCCAGAATTAAACTAAACTCTGGCCAAACTCCTGGAAAAATGGATGTTTCTAATAGAAAGGCCCACGCATCTTGGGGAGGATGGGAACACTCTGATAACATCTACCAGATCCTCACTAACCCTGGATGGAGATCGCATTTGGAATGGAAAAAGAGCAGTGGCAGTACTCCCCCTGCTAATGCTGTGCTTGGAGGTACTGATAAAGGTAAGTACACAAACCAGACCAAACGTTCATTCTCGGTCACGTGTAAAATGTTAAACGGATTAATGGCAAGTCTTTACATGGATGTTAAGGATATGGATAGATGTGAGCAGAGTGATAGAAATAAAACATGGGACTGGTGCTGCTCAGTTGTACAGTTTTATAGACACATTAGCAGACTGATATAATTCCGTTTATATTTGCTAACCCATCAACAATCCGTTGCATTTTGTAGGCAGTCCCCTCTATGTGGCCAGGTTCCTTTACTCAGATGGTCACATGATCCCAGGTAAAGCGTCTTACTCTCATGGAGGAGCACACATCGGTTACGGTGGCAAGGAGTATTACGAAAGAGAATGGTGGGTGCTGGTTGAACACCCTAACCCAGGGCGAAAGAGGGGGTTCTCCTCTCGCTTTGAATACCCTGATTTGCCAGGTGTTACACCCCTGAAGCGAGCTCCCATAATTGAGCAGTGAAGTGACATGATCACGAGGTTAAATACCATGGAAACACATCGATGATTAATCGGCAATTATAACATTTAAAGTAATGTGAGAAGCAAGTTTGTATGGGCTAAATAAATAAATAAAAAATATATGCCATGGAATAAAAATGCATCACAAAACTTCAGTGTCATGGTGGTCTTGCTGATATTTTTGCTAATTTTCTTTCTTTTTCACTAGTTTATTTTAGTTGTGTCGCAATGTGAGGCAGTCTCAACAAAGTAATTGTGAGGTTTCGAACGAAATAATGACCGAACATATATAGATTTGAAGTTGCTTTGAGAGCATAGAGATCGGGAAACATTGCGTGCTTATTATTTCTACATAAATTATTTTTTGTGACCTTGTGAAGTGACTGGTGAAATAAAAGGATTTGAACAATGGCATTAGAGTGATTTTCCTTTGCCCGCTATTAATTATATTTTTCGCTGACTTTTTCTTTAAGTTTTATGAATTTAGAGCTGTTACATTATTTCAGTTTCTATAGAGGAACTTGATGGCTGATGCTTCCTTAAATACACACACACACCTACTTGCAGTAAGGTTGTCATACAAAAATATACATTTGTTATAAAGAAAATAGAACATTTGTGATTTAGTACGATAGGAATTGATTAGAAGACAAAAGAAGATCTGGCACTCAAGCTGAACTCTCTCTTTTGTCTTTTAATTAATTCCTTACGCACTAAGGCCTCGTCTACACGAATCCGATCCGGCTGAAACCACATAGAAATATTTGCGTCCACACGAATCCGCGTATCCGGAGGATTCAAGTAAAAGTATGCGGTTTCGGTGACCGGATTCACTGGATTCGTGTGGACGATAGGCCGATTCGCATCAAAAAGTATGCGGTTTCAAAAGTATCCGGATCCGTGTAAACGGGGCCTAAGTCACAAATGTTCTATTTTGTATGTGACAAATGTTCTATTTTGTATGACAACCTTACTGCAAGTAAGTGTATATATTAATTATCAGCATATTTACAGATATTTACGTTCTAAACGTAACATTTGAATTTTTTTCTAGATCTGATATAGACATTTTTAATTTGTAAAGCTTAACAAATGTGTTTTTCACATTTATCAAATATCAATTTTTAATTTGTAGCCTCGATTTTAAAGCAATTTTTTTCAAATTTTTGGAGGTGATATTTTTAATAAGGTCGTTTGCATGTAGATATTTTACTTGATTGCAAAACTAGAAATGATACGGTTATACTGAAGACTGACCAAATATTGTTTTGAAAGACAGTCCCTCAGATTATTATATTAGTTGGCGCTTTCGTTTTGGAATTAATTTTTCTCAAAGCTGATTAATGTCTTTTTGGCATGTTTCAGACATTGAAACTTGAATAGTTTTCAAACAAGAAAATATAAAAATAAAACCCAAGGACTCGGTTTCCATCATGCTTTGTTTTATAAAATAGCACTAGTGCACGTCGCCTATTGAGCAATGTTGTTGATATGATCACTTTTCTGATACTGTTATGTATCGAAGTAGACACTAAAGGCATTTTTCAACCTGGTTAGATCGACATTTGCTAGAGTGGGATCGACATTTTATGAATAAAGGGGGTGCATGTGATAGACCTATTTAAGACATATACACTCAAAAACGAAAAAATGCAATACTATAATTTCATAACAGTTTTTGAAGACCCTAAAACTAAAAGGGAAATGGTATACCCAAGGTAAGACAATACAAGTTGAAATGTGACTTCAAGACTTCAAGATCAAAAACATACACCATGCAGTGGCACATGAAACAAAACACTTCATCTTTGGAGTTTATTCTTTAGTTTGACGTTTCCAATTCAATCTAATACTTAAAATTCTTGCTCTAAAAACCTGTCCGCGTCCGTTTTACCTCCTTGAAATGTTGTTTTTGACATGAAAAGTTAGCGTTTTTTTGTTGGTTTCTAATCTTTTTCAAGGTTAGTAATCGGGGTAACTTTTAGTTTTTCCCGTTTTAAAACTTCTTGGTAGTTGAAATTTCATAAGATAATATATTTTTTATTTCGATGTTTTTCTGTGATATAAAGAGAATTAAATGAATTTTAACGACTACAAACAAAAGAAAATCATAGCTAATCAGCAAACTGTGTTTCAAAATCTTTGCGAAGTTTCATCGCGAAACAAGTAAAGTTTTTTTTTTTATTTCATCTTGGTTTAGCAGCTGTAATTATGAAAGATGAAAACTTTTTTGGACATTTAAATGATAAAGTAAATAAGCAATTCACAGATTATTATATTATCATAAATTATCACATTGCAATTACAGCTACGATTCGTTCCTCCAGAATTTCTTTTTATACTACAGTAAACACCTGCAGTTAAGAACCTAGTGGATTAAGAACCTCTTGGCAGAAATTGGCCATTTTAATACCCCTTAATATAAGAACCTGTTTAGCCAAACAGGATCAAGCAGGTTCGTATATGTGGGTTACAGCCAAATTACAGGATAAACAACCCAGAAGTTACTTGACACAGTTTATTGGAAAAATTAATAATATAATTGTACAAGAAAATGCACAGTTATAACAGTGCAAACACTATATTTATATCTAATGCTTCTGATAGAGTGACCCTTTCGAGGATCGAAACCTTTGCTTAGAAATCCTGACCCTAACACTTTATGCTAACTGTCCGATCGATGTCAGTTGGTGAGGAGAAAACGCATTCATTTGTTCGTTAAAGTTCATTAGTATTGTAGTGTACAACAAAACTAAAAGCCCATTGTTTGGATTGTATTCTCATGGAAAACTATAAAAAATAATCAGCTTGATGATGCCCTTTGGGACATGAAGTTGTGTGAAAACCTCTGTAAATCATGTAAACAAGTTCCATGGTCCATTGTAGACAGTGTTAGTGAAATCGATGATTGTGTATTCCTTTGGGAACGTCTCTTCTCGGGCGTAGCAGATTTGCATGCTCCAAATGGTCTTAAATTGGCAAAATAGGCATACATATGAATTAAGTAGTGTCTTAGATATCTCTGATTGGTTGGTTATTGCATCTCATGGGAATACGTCTTCTATCTAATCTCGAGCACAAGTTAGCCGAATTCAATGCATTATTGCCCTTTTGTTCGTTTAATCCTATCTTTTGTTTGATGCCTGGCAAAAGTTTAACCACAATATTAGCGATCGAATTTTGCCAGCATGGCCTGAATAAATAATAATTCCTCGTCAAAATATTTTTATATGTAAGAGATAAATACCGAGAACGGAGGCAATAAGCCGTATAAAGCCCGAGGGGCCGTAGGCATCAAACAAAAGATAGGATTAAACGAACAAACGAACAAAAGGGCAATAATGCATTGAATTCGGCTAACTTGTGCTCGAGATTAGATAGAAGACGTATTCCCATGAGATGCAATAACCAACCAATCAGAGATATCTAAGACACTACTTAATTCATATGTATGCCTATTTTGCCAATTTAAGACCATTTGGAGCATGCAAATCTGCTACGCCCGAGAAGAGACGTTCCCAAAGGAATACACAATCATCGATTTCACTAACACTGTCTACAATGGACCATGGAACTTGTTTTAAGTCATTAACAAAACCATCATTGTTCTAAGATTTATAACTTCGGGCATAACTTCGAAATTCGAATGACTTTGGTGGAGCTTTTGTTACGCCACTTTTAATAAGAAGCGTCATACACTTCAGAACGCCCCTTTTCAAGGTTTTGCACGGGCGAGTCTTCACCGACTCGGAACATCGTTTAGGATTGGTTTGAAAAACAATAGAGTCTTTCCAAACAATTGCCCTAAACCTAACCAAACAATAGCGGTGCTGTCTAATGGGGCCAATAAAAACGCAGCTTTCTACTGGTAAAGTCCAACCCTTTTGCACACAAAGCTATCACTTCGACTTTGCGCTCTATCGATAAACTACACGCCTTGCAAAACTTTGCTACGAAAAGATCGGTAAGTAAGGGAGTACTAAACAATAACGATATTTTTGTACATTTTAAATAGTCTTCTTTCAGTAATATCGTGATAAAGCTTGCTAAATGGTCCTAAATGATTCCAGGCCCGCAAATGAACCCAGAACCGGCCCGCAAATGAACCATACTGAATCCATACTGAAAAAACATTGAGCAGGTTTAAATGGATTATGTCATCACCCCTCCCCCTTCGATTTCGAAACCATTGAGTCCCGTAATTTGCGTTACTTGAACACACTGAAATAATACATTTACTGCGACTTTCACAAACATGCGAACTCCAAGGCTCAAATACTGAACTCGTTTAGTTTTTGCTTCCGTCAATCAAACGCCCGATATTTCCCGACTGCTTTCCGAAGTATCGACATTCAATATGGCCGAGTTTATAAAAGGTTTGTTCATGATGTTGAAGAATCCTCAGAGAAATTAAAAGCCGTGAAACTCCTACATTTAGAGGAGACTTTAACATGTTTAATCGTCGATGAAGAGGGAGAGCAAGTAAGTATCATAATACTTCTAAGTGAGTGGAATGTCTAAAACAAACGTGTTCGATCATTACTTTTGTTGTGGAATTTACACTTCACTTCAATCGAACTTCAAACGATTTGAGTCTCCTCTAAATAGGAGTCGTTTCGATTCGCAGCTATTATTTCCTCTAAAAAAGTCTTCAAAATCGTCGCAAAATCTTTCAAATTCCCCCATATTGAATGTCGTTACTACGGAAAGCATCCGGGAAAGGTCGGAAGTTTGATTGACGGAAGCGAAAACTCATAAAACGAGTTCGGTATTTTAGCGTTGGAGTTCGCATGTTTGTGAAAATTGCAGTAAGATATTCAGACCAGCTACAAGAAAGTTTTTTATCGACTTTATCGTATTCCTGATTACAATGGTACAAAAGCTTTCAACAAGTTATCATATCAAAACGAAGTCTTATATGACTACGATTGAATATCATCATGGCATGCTGTCTGACAAAGGAATTCTTCACGATATAAACCCAAAACACAAGCAATTTGCTTCAGCTAACTGAATTTTACTACCTTCTGATTTTACTAAGTTATCCCGTCGAACAACCCAGCTTACTGAACACGATTTAAAATTATTAAAATGAAAGGTAAATAAAGCAGTCAAAGCATGACGAATTAAGTGCTTATAAACAAGTCGTACCTATTATCGCGCACATTATATTATCATGCTCAGTTCGTAAAAAAATTAATATATATCTTCTAAAAACTGTTTCAAAATTAATTAAAACAATAATCGCTGTTTATTCTGTTGCAACTAACTCTTTTGTTTCATATTTTCAATCGAGTTTTACGCAGAACAGAAGATATATATTATTTTCTACGAAAAGTACGATAATAGGATGTGCGCGATAATAGGTACGACTACATTCCATATGTCGTCACAGAAATATCTGCTTTGAATAAATTTTAATATCCTTGAAATTACGATACATTAAGCATAATAAAGACTCAACCTGGTTATTAGAAGCCAATTTAATGCTATTGGAAGGATTTCAACCAGTTTTTTTGCGGGCATGAATCTTTTCAAATTTTATGAATATTGACATAGTAGGGTTGAGCAAACCCGTCATATAAGTTAAGGTTAATAAGTGCGCGCAGATTTTCTTCTTGTTAATTAATTTTTAAACCTATAGATATTACAGTAAGTTCAAAATTGGCAATTTTTGCTCCGAAACAAATTGTTGCCATGGAAACGGCTTAAAAGAAAAAAGTACCTCCT
The DNA here is from genome assembly GCA_949775045.1 of Metridium senile. Lineage (NCBI taxonomy): Eukaryota > Metazoa > Cnidaria > Anthozoa > Actiniaria > Metridiidae > Metridium > Metridium senile. The sequence continues at coordinate 2,391,608 of OX459108.1, read as the reverse complement.
TGCTTGGAAACACTTACTGGCATCTGTACCTCATAGGGAAACAAGTTTTACATCAATGTCATCAATATTAAAGGTTTTCTGTTTCATTAAAATTAGCTATATTTTTGCTGATTTTCGAGGCAAAATGGGTATTTTAAGGGGGGGTGGTCTAACTTCACACCAAAGTGACAGATCCAGCTGAGTTTCTGGGATAATAAATAACTTACTAGGACCTACAACTGTACCAAGTTTGAGCAAAATTGGTGAACCCCCATGTAGCACCTACTGCCTGGTCCTATCACGGACACACTCTTAATTATATATTGAATTGAAAGTTTACAAAATCGATTGTAATTGTTATTTTACAATAATAAAAGTGATAGTTCTCACTATAACTAACTCATGAAAAGATTATAAGATTATCTTTACGTGGCTTTAAGACGTTTTACGTCATCTTTATGCCCACCATCTTTACGCTCCATTACGTAGCATTAAATTGTTAGTGTAAAGCTTTTGGACAAGCATTATGAAATAGAGCGAAAGCACTAGAACCATGAAACAAAATCAAATTGTTAGTGTGTAATTGTTCTTATTTAGCGACTATTAGTTACTATAAAAGACAGTAAAGTTGTAATGAGGTATTGTTTCCTTTTGTATTTGATGTTTCTGGTTGAGTGATACTGACTAAACATGACGTTCTCTTTAGGAAGAATATCTGTTATCCTTCTTTTTTCATTATACTAAAAATAATCTCTTCTACCTTAATTGTTATCAGTTTAGAGACATGGGACGTTTTTCGATAATTCTGCTGGCAGTGGTCTTGCTGATAGCAACTGCGGTAAGTACATCTTTTCATAGGATTGCATTTTTCCTTTCCTCCTGTTTTCTATATTCACTCCTTTCTTTTCATTTCCTCCCTTGTTTTTGTTTGCACTGTTTCATCTCGGTTTCTAGTTTTGTTTTCATTTGTCTCTCTTCTATTTTCTCTTCAGATGTTTGTCTTCTCTACGAGTTCTTTTCGCTTCTCTTTTCTTCTCTTTTCTCCTTTTTCCCTAATCTATTATTTTCCCTTTCCTCCTCTTCTCTTCTGTACAATCTCCTTTCAGTTGTTTTCATCTGGCGCCCGTCTATCGTTTTCATTTCTCTATCTCCCTTCTCTTGTTTTTATTTTACTTGTATATTACTTTGTTGTTTTCTAAATATGTTATACAAAGCCATTTATTTTGTCCTCAAGGTGACTAACTACTTTGCAACGTTTGATTTGTATGCGTGCACGAAAAAAAACAAATGCTCAGAACTGCTGAACTTTAGCTTCAAAATATTATTAGGGAACCATACACGTTTTGAACTTGAACAAAATGCTGAATTTTGAGCCTATTTTCAAAACTTTCTTCAGATAACTTAAGTTAGTTATTGAAAATATTGTTTAAAGTAGGTATCCTGAGAAAATTACTTCCATACCTTTTTTAGTTTTTCACTGAGTTATGAAGTTTGTTTTGCGCAATTTATCTCTCGAAAACTTGTCAAGATGGTCATATTCAAAATTAAAGATCCCGAAAACGAGCTCGGGACAACTCATTTTTCTTTTCATTTTCGAATCAGCATTAAATTCTGTATAAAACAGATTTCTAGAAAGTTTTCTAATTACTTTTTGTTAAAGTAGTCAGTCACGTCCTTAAAGTGTGAACAAATTGATTTGGTTCATGTTTTCAAGTGTATAGGAGGTATATGATGTAATTCTCATCCACTCAGAACGTTTATCAGGATTTTGTGACCAATTTATTTATTTATTATTATAACAGACCGCAGCTTCCAATTTGAAGTGGGAAAGCGCTTCAAACGGCCATGTACCCGCGTATGCTGTAGCCGGAGGGGAAGACTATCCCGGAGAGGTAAGGTTATTCAATAATTTGAAAATATTGAAATAATCCAATCGAATAAGCCAACCTCAACGTAACTAAATATCGGCTTTAAGAAAAATCATATTTTGACGTTGTTGGTGGAAGTATTTCGTTTTCAAAATAAAAAATAGAAAATACTTAGAAATATTCGCTGTCACAAACAATGCATCGCGCGCCTAGATTCCAAAACGTCTGGTTTCACCAAAACGCTAGGAATTCTAGGTTTCACAGGACTTGTCCTCTGCCGGTCGTTGAGCAAGTAACTGAATAACATTTGGTTATGCACACCGAATTAGCCGCGCGCCGTTATCCAGTACTCCAGTTTCGAGTTTCTCAGGGTTAGCTTCGATCGATTTTGTTTAGAATATTTAATGTGTTTCAGTGAAGGTCCGTGGAATTTCAAAGTGCATTCTTAACTTTAACTAGAAAACCGAGAATTCGAAAATAGTCTATTAATAATAATAACTTTATTTAGAGTTTTATACAAAGTCTCGAAGCTCTTACAAATACGTTTAAAATGAATTAAATATGTTAAAAATAGATTAATTAATTAATTAATCAATTAGCTAATATTTAGAAATATTTACATTTATAATTACAAGGTAGAATAAAAAAAAAATTCCAAAAACAAAAATATATGATATGTATAGAATATGATAAATATATATATTAATGACCATTAAAAGCTGACTTGAATAAAAATGTTTTTAGATTTGACTTTGTTCAAGTGTGTGGATCTGACTGATTTGGACTGATTTTAAGCACGACTCATTTCCTGATTTTAGTTCAATTCCAGGCTGTTTTACACTGAAAATATTCACGTCTCAGTAATTCTGTCGATATATTATGTGTCTTACTAGCTAGGCGTCCTCTACTTAGATTACAAGAAGAGCGATAATCGAGAAGATGTGACCTCGTATTTTGTCAGGTTTTGTAAGAATCCCACACGCGAGAGTCACTTTGCAAATATATCATGACGCGATATATTATTTTATTGTAAATATTTTTGTAAATTAGTAATGAGAGCCTGCTATACTACATAAAATTATGTATTTTAACCTTTTAGTATACACACACTTTTGCAGGTTCTGTACGTGGCCAGAATTCAACTAAGCTCTGGCCAAACTCCTGGAAAAATGGATGTTTCCGGAAAGGCCCACGCATCTTGGGGAGGATGGGAGCACTCTAATAACAACTACCAGATCCTCACTAACCCTGGATGGAGATCGCATTTGGAATGGAAAAAGAGCAGTGGAGGTACTCCCCCTGCTAATGCTGTGCGTGGAGGTACTGATAATGGTAAGTACACAAACCAGACCAAACGCTCATTCTCGGTCAAGTGTAAAATGTTAAACGGATGAATGGCAAGTCTTTACATAGATGTTATGGATATGGATAGATGTGAGCAGAGTGATAGAAATAAAACATGGAACTGGTGCTGCTCTGTTGTACAATTTTATAGACACATTAGCAGACTGATATAATTCCGTATATATTTGCTAACCCATCAACAATCCGTTGCATTTTGTAGGCAGTCCCCTCTATGTGGCCAGGTTCCTTTACTCAGATGGTCACATGATCCCAGGTAAAGCGTCTTACTCTCAAGGAGGAGCACACATCGGTTACGGTGGCAAGGAGTATTACGAAAGAGAATGGTGGGTGCTGGTTGAACACCCTAACCCAGAGCGAAAGAGGGGGTTCTCCTCTCGCTTTGAATACCCTGATTTGCCAGGTGTTACACCCCTGAAGCGAGCTCCCATAATTGAGCAGTGAAGTGACATGATCACGAGGTTAAATACCATGGAAACACAACGATGATTAATCGGCAATTATAACATTTAAAGTAATGTGAGAAGTAAGTTTGTAAGGGCTAAATAAATAAATAAATAATATATGCCATGGAATAAAAATGCATCACAAAACTTCAGTGTCATGGTGGTCTTGTTGATATTTTTGCTAATTTTCTTTCTTTTTCACTAGTTTATTTTAGTTGTGTCGCAATGTGAGGCAGTCTCAACAAAGTAATTGTGAGGTTTCGAACGAAATAATGACCGAACATATATAGATTTGAAGTTGCTTTGAGAGCATAGAGATCGGGAAACATTGCGTGCTTATTATTTCTACATAAATTATTTTTTGTGACCTTGTGAAGTGACTGGTGAAATAAAAGGATTTGAACAATGGCATTAGAGTGATTTTCCTTTGCCCGCTATTAATTATATTTTTCGCTGACTTTTTCTTTAAGTTTTATGAATTTAGAGCTGTTACATTATTTCAGTTTCTATAGGGGAACTTGATGGCTAATGCTTCCTTAAATACACACATACACCTACTTGCAGTAAGGTTGTCATACAAAAATATACATTTGTTATAAAGAAAATAGAACATTTGTGATTTAGTACGATAGGAATTGATTAGAAGACAAAAGAAGATCACTCAAGCTGAACTCTCTCTTTTGTCTTTTAATTAATTCCTTACGCACTAAGTCACAAATGTTCTATTTTCTATGTGACAAATGTTTTATTTTGTATGACAACCTTACTGCAAGTAAGTGTATATATTAATTATCAGCATATTTACAGATATTTACGTTCTAAACGTAACATTTGAATTTTTTCTAGATCTGATATAGACATTTTTAATTTGTAAAGCTTAACAAATGTGTTTTTCACATTTATCAAATATCAATTTTTAATTTGTAGCCTCGATTTTAAAGCAATTTTTTTCAAATTTTTGGAGTTGATATTTTTAATAAGGTCGTTTGCATGTAGATATTTTACTTGATTGCAAAACTAGAAATGATACGGTTATACTGAAGACTGACCAAATATTGTTTTGAAAGACAGTCCCTCAAATTTTTATATTAGTTGGCTTTTTCGTTTTGGAAATAATTTTTCTCAAAGCTGATTAATGTCGTTTTGGCATGTTTCAGACATTGAAACTTGAATAGTTTTCAAACAATAAAATATAAAAATAAAACCCAAGGACTCAGTTTCCATCATGCTTTGTTTTATAAAATAGCACTAGTGCACGTCGCCTATTGTGCAATGTTATTGTTATGATCACTTTTGTAATACTGTTATGTATCGAAGTAGACACTGAGGGCATATTTCAACCTGGTTAGATCGACATTTGCTAGAGTGGGAGATTTTGTGAATACAGGGATGTGATAAACCTATCTAAGACGGATACACTCAAAACGAAAAAATGCAATACTATAATTTCATAACAGTTTTTGAAGACCCTAAAACTAAAAGGGAAATGGTATACCCAAGGTAAGACAATACAAGTTGAAATGTGACTTCAAGACTTCAAGCTCAAAAACATACACCATGCAGTGTCACATGAAACAAAACACTTCATCTTTGGAGTTTATTCTTTAGTTTGACGTTTCCAATTCAATCTAATACTTAAAATTCTTGCTCTAAAAAGCTGTCGGTCGTTTTACCTCAGCTTACCTCCTTGAAATATTGTTTTTGACATGAAAAGTTAGCTTTTTTTATTGGTTTCTAATCTTTTTCAAGGTTACTAATCGGGGTAACTTTTAGTTTTTCCCGTTTTAAAACTTCTTGGTAGTTGAAATTTCATAAGATAGTATATTTTTAATTTCGATGTTTTACTCTGATATAAAGAGAATTAAATGAATTTTAACGACTACAAACAAAAGAAAATCATAGCTAATCAGCAAACTGTGTTTCAAAATCTTTGCGAAGTTTCATCGCGAAACAAGTAATGGGTTTTTGTTTATTTTATCTTGGTTTAGCAGCTGTAATTATGAAAGATGAAAACTTTTTTGGACATTTAAATGATAAAGAAAATAAGAAATTCACAGATTATTATATTATCATAAATTATCACATTGCAATTACAGCTACGATTCGTTCCTCCAGTATGTCTTTTTATACTACAGTAAACACCCGCAGTTAAGAACCTAGTGGATTAAGAACCTCTTGGCAGAAATTGGCCATTTTAATACCCCTTAATATAAGAACCTGTTTAGCCAAACAGGATCAAGCAGGTTCGTATATGTGGGTTACAGCCAAATTACAGGATAAACAACCCAGAAGTTACTTGACATAGTTTATTGGAAAAATTAATAATATAATTTTACAAGAAAATGCCCAGTTATTGCCTAAACTACCAACAACTACCCCTTTATACAAGAACCTTTTTTGCCAGACTTTAAAAAAAATAAAGGTTCTTAACTGCGGGTGTTTATTGTAAAGTAAACGTTTACTAGACCCACAGGCACCCCAGGGTCTAGAAACATTCGATTGTTATTTGATTAGAATGCACACGTATATATCGAACTAGCAAAACTAGCGAGCGAAAACTAGAATCGGGCTTCGTGTGGTAAGCCGGCAATTTTTGTAAGGACCATTCGGAGATATCTAGGACCACTGTGGAAAAACCATTCAGACTTACAAGCCAAACTGACAACTGACCACTATCATACTAACGTCGTCGTAATGCTATAGTAAAGCTTATCTTTAATAAACTTTGTAAAGTTCATCATTACATCAACTTTACGCTCGATCGTAATGCGACGTAAGCGGTTATCTTACAAAGCTTTACGCTCAGCTGTTGTTGTTCTTACAATAGACTCATTAACGACTTCAAGCATTCCGCTAATACAATGACTTACCCCCATCCACGCACTGACAACAACATTACCGACTGAACCAGACATATAAATACTATCACTGTCTTTTCGCTTTCTTTATTCTGAAGTTGGCTTCCGCTCAGGTTGTCAAGACGTCAGACATCAAAACCATCAGTCTTTCTCAAGACTACACCAACGTAGACGATCATGCCTCATCCGTACATCAATTACACCTGGGATCACACCATTCACTCTTAGACCCCGTCTACACGGATCCGGATACTTTTGAAACCGCATACTTTTTGATGCGAATCGGCCTATCGTCCACACGAATCCATTGATTCCGGTCACCGAAACCGCATACTTTTACTTGAATCCTCCGGATACGCGAATTCGTGTGGACGCAAATATTTCTATGCGGTTTCAGCCGGATCGGATTCGTGTAGACGAGGCCTAACGATAGTTAATTATATATTGAATTGAAAGTTTACAAAATCGATTGTAATTGTTCTTTTACAATAATATAAGTGATAGTTTCTCACTATAACTAACTCATGAAAAGATTATAAGATTATCTTTATGTGGCTTTAAGACGTTTTACGTCATCTTCATGCCCACCATCTGTACCCTCCATGACGTAGCATTAAATTGTTAGTGTAAAGCTTTTGGGCAACCATTATGAAATACTCTTTTTGGCACAGGCATATAGACAAATGGAACAGTTTACCTGAAACTGTAGTTAAGCTTGTTTTCGCAAAAATATTGTTGTTTTACGAAATGGTGTTTTAAAAAACGCATTTCTCGGCGAGACGCGTGCCTTACTGCATGTGTGTATTTTTAGTAGAAAATGCATCAAATTTGAAGTGAAGTCGACGACTAATTAACCTTGAAAATATTCCTTTATTACAAACACCATTTAGCCATAAGTTATTACATAGTTTTATGGTATGATTCTGAGTTAAATACACATATTGTAATTGCTTTTAATTCAATTTTGAATGGTTTTCGCTGTCTACCCATTTCTTCGCATATTTTTGTCAATGATTTTGTCCTTGCCATTAACTAAACTGCGCATGCGTGATGATTCTCAACCAATCACATTGCGAGTAGGGACACACAACGATTTTAATATAATAGATTATTTAGGAGGGTGGTTAACTAGAAAGCCTGAGCTACTTTAATTGCCCTACACTTTCACTCAATAACTGTTTACAAAGATTGTAACTATAATCTGTTTACTTAATTATATTATCTCTTGTAACATTATAGTGTATATGTAGTGTAAATAAACTGAAATTAAATTAATTAAATTACTTATTAATAACGTTGTTATATATATTATAATTACACTCCTTTACACATAGTTTAAAGTTTCGTAAATCTGAAATTTTGTGCCGTGATATATCAATAGTAATGTGTCTTTTTGTCTAATTGTTGTTTTTCGGCGAGAATTTTGGAAACAAAAAAGCAAGACTGGATCTCATTTACTGAATAATTCAATAGTTGAAATGGAATAACAAAATAGTTTAACTTACAAGCCGTAACCATTATCAATCACACGCAACCCTAGAGTGATAGTTTCTCACTATAACTTACTCATGAAAAGATTATAGGATTATCTTTACGTGGCTTTAAGACGTTTTACGTCATCTTTATGCCCACCATCTTTACGCTCCATTACGTAGCATTAAATTGTTAGTGTAAAGCTCTTGGACAAGCATTATGAAATAGAGCGAAAGCACTAGAACCATGAAACAAAATCTAATTGTTAGTGTGTAATTGTTCTTATTTAGCGACTATTAGTTAGAGTAGACGCACTTAATCCGTGAAACAAATACTAATTTTTAGTACTAAATAGTGATAATAAAACAATAGAAAACAAAGGATTCTTTATGAAATAGTGCTAATGTAGTACTTATTATATTTCACGGATTTAGTGCGTCTACTCTACTATAAAAGACAGTAAAGTTGTAATGAGGTATTGTTTTTGTAGCAAACCAATCAGAGCGCGCGATTTTGTATAATCACCTTTGTATTTATACTAATGAACTATAAGGTCTTTAATATTGGCCTGATTGTAATATTATTTGGGTCAATTTTATGCGAACAGCTTATCTCTGAAATACAAACTATTAAATGGTTCAGTCGAATGTGTACCATTTGCACTCTAATGAATAGCCTAAATAGCTTATATTTAGAAAGAACAAAGACAATCAGGGAGGAGGGAGAAGAATGGTATACAATTTGGGAGGAAGGATATTTTAATCCCTGTTCCGCTCCTGTCTTGTTTCATGGGTTTAAAGTGATTCTCCTTTTATCCATGCAAGACAAATGACTATTTTGTTTGTGTACTAGTTAATATTTTCAAAAGAGTGGCTTTTGGACAACGTTTCATCATGTCGCTGACGTCATTTTCAAGTAAGGTTTATTCGATAAATTTGAATATTACATTGAATAGTTGATAAACAAAAGAAAACAGCAGGTTGAGAGTAATGACTGTTAGATTCTTCTTTCACAGATTTTGTGAATTCACTCTAGTTTATTGATTATTTAGGCCAGCACTAGAGTGATTTTCCTTTGCCCGCTATTAATTATATTTTTTGCAGACTTTTTCTTTAAGTTTTATGAATTTAGAGCTGCTACATTATTTCAGTTTCTATAGGGGAACTTGGTGGCTGATGCTTCCTTAAATACACACATACACTTACTTGCAGTAAGGTTGTCATACAAAAATATACATTTGTTATAAAGAAAATAGAACATTTGTGATTTAGTACGATAGGAATTGATTAGAAGACAAAAGAAGATCACTCAAGCTGAACTCTCTCTTTTGTCTATTAATTAATTCCTTACGCACTAAGTCACAAATGTTCTATTTTCTATGTGACAAATGTTCTATTTTGTATGACAACCTTACTTATATCGAACTAGCAAAACTAGCGAGCGAAACTACTAGAATCGGGCTTCGTGTGGTGAGCCGGCAATTTTTGTAAGGACCATTCGGAGATATCTAGGACCAGTGTGGAAAAACCATTCAGACTTACAAGCCAAACTGGCAAATGACCACTATCATACTAACGTCGTCGTAATGCTACAGTAAAGCTTACCTTTAATAAACTTTACGTACGCTCCTTTACTTAATGTAAAGTTCATCATTACATCATCTTTACGCTCGATCGAAATGCGACGTAAGCGGTTATCTTAGACCCTGTTTACACGGATCCGGATACTTTTGAAACCGCATACTTTTTGATGCGAATCGGCCTATCGTCCACACGAATCCAGTGAATCCGGTCACCGAAACCGCATACTTTTACTTGAATCCTCCGGATACGCAGATTCGTGTGGACGCAAATATTTCTATGCGGTTTCAGCCGGATCAGATTCGTGTAGACGAGGTCTTACAAAGCTTTACGCTCAGCTGTTGTTGTTCTTACAATAGACTCATTAATGACTTCAAGCATTCCGCTAATACAATGACTTACCCCCATCCACGCACTGACAACAACATTACCGACTGAACCAGACATATAAATACTATCACTGTCTTTTAGTTTTCTTTATTCTGAAGTTGGCTTCCGCTCAGGTTGTCAAGACGTCAGACATCAAAACCATCAGTCTTTCTCAAGACTACACCAACGTAGACGATCATGCCTCATCCGTACATCAATTACACCTGGGATCACACCATTCACTCTTAGACCCCGTCTACACGGATCCGGATACTTTTGAAACCGCATACTTTTTGATGCGAATCGGCCTATCGTCCACACGAATCCATTGATTCCGGTCACCGAAACCGCATACTTTTACTTGAATCCTCCGGATACGCGAATTCGTGTGGACGCAAATATTTCTATGCGGTTTCAGCCGGATCGGATTCGTGTAGACGAGGCCTAGCGATAGTTAATTATATATTGAATTGAAAGTTTACAAAATCGATTGTAATTGTTATTTTACAATAATATAAGTGATAGTTTCTCACTATAACTAACTCATGAAAAGATTATAAGATTATCTTTATGTGGCTTTAAGACGTTTTACGTCATCTTTATGCCCACCATCTGTACCCTCCATGACGTAGCATTAAATTGTTAGTGTAAAGCTTTTGGGCAACCATTATGAAATACTCTTTTTGGCACAGGCATATAGACAAATGGAACAGTTTACCTGAAACTGTAGTTAAGCTTGTTTTCGCAAAAATATTGTTGTTTTACGAAATGGTGTTTTAAAAAACGCATTTCTCGGCGAGGCGCGTGCCTTACTGCATGTGTGTATTTTTAGTAGAAAATGCATCAAATTTGAAGTGAAGTCGACGACTAATTAACCTGGAAAATATTCCTTTATTACAAACACCATTTAGCCATAAGTTATTACATAGTTTTATGGTATGATTCTGAGTTAAATACACATATTGTAATTGCTTTTAATTCAATTTTGAATGGTTTTCGCTGTCTACCCATTTCTTCGCAGATTTTTGTCAATGATTTTGTCCTTGCCATTAACTAAACTGCGCATGCGTGATGATTCTCAACCAATCACATTGCGAGTAGGGACACACAACGATTTTAATATAATAGATTATTTAGGAGGGTGGTTAACTAGAAAGCCTGAGCTACTTTAATTGCCCTACACTTTCACTCAATAACTGTTTACAAAGATTGTAACTATAATCTGTTTACTTAATTATATTATCTCTTGTAACATTATAGTGTATATGTAGTGTAAATAAACTGAAATTAAATTAATTAAATTACTTATTAATAACGTTGTTATATATATTATAATTACACTCCTTTACACATAGTTTAAAGTTTCGTAAATCTGAAATTTTGTGCCGTGATATATCAATAGTAATGTGTCTTTTTGTCTAATTGTTGTTTTTCGGCGAGAATTTTGGAAACAAAAAAGCAAGACTGGATCTCATTTACTGAATAATTCAATAGTTGAAATGGAATAACAAAATAGTTTAACTTACAAGCCGTAACCATTATCAATCACACGCAACCCTAGAGTGATAGTTTCTCACTATAACTTACTCATGAAAAGATTATAGGATTATCTTTACGTGGCTTTAAGACGTTTTACGTCATCTTTATGCCCACCATGCATCTTTACGCTCCATTACGTAGCATTAAATTGTCAGTGTAAAGCTCTTGGGCAAGCATTATGAAATAGAGCGAAAGCACTAGAACCATGAAACAAAATCTAATTGTAAGTGTGTAATTGTTCTTATTTAGCGACTATTAGTTAGAGTAGACGCACTTAATCCGTGAAACAAATACTAATTTTTAGTACTAAATAGTGATAATAAAACAATAGAAAACAAAGGATTCTTTATGAAATAGTGCTAATGTAGTACTTATTATATTTCACGGATTTAGTGCGTCTACTCTACTATAAAAGACAGTAAAGTTGTAATGAGGTATTGTTTTTGTAGCAAACCAATCAGAGCGCGCGATTTTGTATAATCACCTTTGTATTTATACTAATGAACTATAAGGTCTTTAATATTGGCCTGATTGTAATATTATTTGGGTCAATTTTATGCGAACAGCTTATCTCTGAAATACAAACTATTAAATGGTTCAGTCGAATGTGTACCATTTGCACTCTAATGAATAGCCTAAATAGCTTATATTTAGAAAGAACAAAGACAATCAGGGAGGAGGGAGAAGAATGGTATACAATTTGGGAGGAAGGATATTTTAATCCCTGTTCCGCTCCTGTCTTGTTTCATGGGTTTAAAGTGATTCTCCTTTTATCCATGCAAGACAAATGACTATTTTGTTTGTGTACTAGTTAATATTTTCAAAAGAGTGGCTTTTGGACAACGTTTCATCATGTCGCTGACGTCATTTTCAAGTAAGGTTTATTCGATAAATTTGAATATTACATTGAATAGTTGATAAACAAAAGAAAACAGCAGGTTGAGAGTAATGACTGTTAGATTCTTCTTTCACAGATTTTGTGAATTCACTCTAGTTTATTGATTATTTAGGCCAGCACTAGAGTGATTTTCCTTTGCCCGCTATTAATTATATTTTTTGCAGACTTTTTCTTTAAGTTTTATGAATTTAGAGCTGCTACATTATTTCAGTTTCTATAGGGGAACTTGGTGGCTGATGCTTCCTTAAATACACACATACACTTACTTGCAGTAAGGTTGTCATACAAAAATATACATTTGTTATAAAGAAAATAGAACATTTGTGATTTAGTACGATAGGAATTGATTAGAAGACAAAAGAAGATCACTCAAGCTGAACTCTCTCTCTTTTGTCTATTAATTAATTCCTTACGCACTAAGTCACAAATGTTCTATTTTCTATGTGACAAATGTTCTATTTTGTATGACAACCTTACTTATATCGAACTAGCAAAACTAGCGAGCGAAACTACTAGAATCGGGCTTCGTGTGGTGAGCCGGCAATTTTTGTAAGGACCATTCGGAGATATCTAGGACCAGTGTGGAAAAACCATTCAGACTTACAAGCCAAACTGGCAAATGACCACTATCATACTAACGTCGTCGTAATGCTACAGTAAAGCTTACCTTTAATAAACTTTACGCTCCTTTACTTAATGTAAAGTTCATCATTACATCATCTTTACGCTCGATCGTAATGCGACGTAAGCGGTTATCTTAGACCCTGTTTACACGGATCCGGATACTTTTGAAACCGCATACTTTTTGATGCGAATCGGCCTATCGTCCACACGAATCCAGTGAATCCGGTCACCGAAACCGCATACTTTTACTTGAATCCTCCGGATACGCAGATTCGTGTGGACGCAAATATTTCTATGCGGTTTCAGCCGGATCAGATTCGTGTAGACGAGGTCTTACAAAGCTTTACGCTCAGCTGTTGTTGTTCTTACAATAGACTCATTAATGACTTCAAGCATTCCGCTAATACAATGACTTACCCCCATCCACGCACTGACAACAACATTACCGACTGAACCAGACATATAAATACTATCACTGTCTTTTAGTTTTCTTTATTCTGAAGTTGGCTTCCGCTCAGGTTGTCAAGACGTCAGACATCAAAACCATCAGTCTTTCTCAAGACTACACCAACGTAGACGATCATGCCTCATCCGTACATCAATTACACCTGGGATCACACCATTCACTCTTAGACCCCGTCTACACGGATCCGGATACTTTTGAAACCGCATACTTTTTGATGCGAATCGGCCTATCGTCCACACGAATCCATTGATTCCGGTCACCGAAACCGCATACTTTTACTTGAATCCTCCGGATACGCGAATTCGTGTGGACGCAAATATTTCTATGCGGTTTCAGCCGGATCGGATTCGTGTAGACGAGGCCTAGCGATAGTTAATTATATATTGAATTGAAAGTTTACAAAATCGATTGTAATTGTTATTTTACAATAATATAAGTGATAGTTTCTCACTATAACTAACTCATGAAAAGATTATAAGATTATCTTTATGTGGCTTTAAGACGTTTTACGTCATCTTTATGCCCACCATCTGTACCCTCCATGACGTAGCATTAAATTGTTAGTGTAAAGCTTTTGGGCAACCATTATGAAATACTCTTTTTGGCACAGGCATATAGACAAATGGAACAGTTTACCTGAAACTGTAGTTAAGCTTGTTTTCGCAAAAATATTGTTGTTTTACGAAATGGTGTTTTAAAAAACGCATTTCTCGGCGAGGCGCGTGCCTTACTGCATGTGTGTATTTTTAGTAGAAAATGCATCAAATTTGAAGTGAAGTCGACGACTAATTAACCTGGAAAATATTCCTTTATTACAAACACCATTTAGCCATAAGTTATTACATAGTTTTATGGTATGATTCTGAGTTAAATACACATATTGTAATTGCTTTTAATTCAATTTTGAATGGTTTTCGCTGTCTACCCATTTCTTCGCAGATTTTTGTCAATGATTTTGTCCTTGCCATTAACTAAACTGCGCATGCGTGATGATTCTCAACCAATCACATTGCGAGTAGGGACACACAACGATTTTAATATAATAGATTATTTAGGAGGGTGGTTAACTAGAAAGCCTGAGCTACTTTAATTGCCCTACACTTTCACTCAATAACTGTTTACAAAGATTGTAACTATAATCTGTTTACTTAATTATATTATCTCTTGTAACATTATAGTGTATATGTAGTGTAAATAAACTGAAATTAAATTAATTAAATTACTTATTAATAACGTTGTTATATATATTATAATTACACTCCTTTACACATAGTTTAAAGTTTCGTAAATCTGAAATTTTGTGCCGTGATATATCAATAGTAATGTGTCTTTTTGTCTAATTGTTGTTTTTCGGCGAGAATTTTGGAAACAAAAAAGCAAGACTGGATCTCATTTACTGAATAATTCAATAGTTGAAATGGAATAACAAAATAGTTTAACTTACAAGCCGTAACCATTATCAATCACACGCAACCCTAGAGTGATAGTTTCTCACTATAACTTACTCATGAAAAGATTATAGGATTATCTTTACGTGGCTTTAAGACGTTTTACGTCATCTTTATGCCCACCATGCATCTTTACGCTCCATTACGTAGCATTAAATTGTCAGTGTAAAGCTCTTGGGCAAGCATTATGAAATAGAGCGAAAGCACTAGAACCATGAAACAAAATCTAATTGTAAGTGTGTAATTGTTCTTATTTAGCGACTATTAGTTAGAGTAGACGCACTTAATCCGTGAAACAAATACTAATTTTTAGTACTAAATAGTGATAATAAAACAATAGAAAACAAAGGATTCTTTATGAAATAGTGCTAATGTAGTACTTATTATATTTCACGGATTTAGTGCGTCTACTCTACTATAAAAGACAGTAAAGTTGTAATGAGGTATTGTTTTTGTAGCAAACCAATCAGAGCGCGCGATTTTGTATAATCACCTTTGTATTTATACTAATGAACTATAAGGTCTTTAATATTGGCCTGATTGTAATATTATTTGGGTCAATTTTATGCGAACAGCTTATCTCTGAAATACAAACTATTAAATGGTTCAGTCGAATGTGTACCATTTGCACTCTAATGAATAGCCTAAATAGCTTATATTTAGAAAGAACAAAGACAATCAGGGAGGAGGGAGAAGAATGGTATACAATTTGGGAGGAAGGATATTTTAATCCCTGTTCCGCTCCTGTCTTGTTTCATGGGTTTAAAGTGATTCTCCTTTTATCCATGCAAGACAAATGACTATTTTGTTTGTGTACTAGTTAATATTTTCAAAAGAGTGGCTTTTGGACAACGTTTCATCATGTCGCTGACGTCATTTTCAAGTAAGGTTTATTCGATAAATTTGAATATTACATTGAATAGTTGATAAACAAAAGAAAACAGCAGGTTGAGAGTAATGACTGTTAGATTCTTCTTTCACAGATTTTGTGAATTCACTCTAGTTTATTGATTATTTAGGCCAGCACTAGAGTGATTTTCCTTTGCCCGCTATTAATTATATTTTTTGCAGACTTTTTCTTTAAGTTTTATGAATTTAGAGCTGCTACATTATTTCAGTTTCTATAGGGGAACTTGGTGGCTGATGCTTCCTTAAATACACACATACACTTACTTGCAGTAAGGTTGTCATACAAAAATATACATTTGTTATAAAGAAAATAGAACATTTGTGATTTAGTACGATAGGAATTGATTAGAAGACAAAAGAAGATCACTCAAGCTGAACTCTCTCTCTTTTGTCTATTAATTAATTCCTTACGCACTAAGTCACAAATGTTCTATTTTGTATGACAACCTTACTTATATCGAACTAGCAAAACTAGCGAGCGAAACTACTAGAATCGGGCTTCGTGTGGTGAGCCGGCAATTTTTGTAAGGACCATTCGGAGATATCTAGGACCAGTGTGGAAAAACCATTCAGACTTACAAGCCAAACTGGCAAATGACCACTATCATACTAACGTCGTCGTAATGCTACAGTAAAGCTTACCTTTAATAAACTTTACGCTCCTTTACTTAATGTAAAGTTCATCATTACATCATCTTTACGCTCGATCGTAATGCGACGTAAGCGGTTATCTTAGACCCTGTTTACACGGATCCGGATACTTTTGAAACCGCATACTTTTTGATGCGAATCGGCCTATCGTCCACACGAATCCAGTGAATCCGGTCACCGAAACCGCATACTTTTACTTGAATCCTCCGGATACGCAGATTCGTGTGGACGCAAATATTTCTATGCGGTTTCAGCCGGATCAGATTCGTGTAGACGAGGTCTTACAAAGCTTTACGCTCAGCTGTTGTTGTTCTTACAATAGACTCATTAATGACTTCAAGCATTCCGCTAATACAATGACTTACCCCCATCCACGCACTGACAACAACATTACCGACTGAACCAGACATATAAATACTATCACTGTCTTTTAGTTTTCTTTATTCTGAAGTTGGCTTCCGCTCAGGTTGTCAAGACGTCAGACATCAAAACCATCAGTCTTTCTCAAGACTACACCAACGTAGACGATCATGCCTCATCCGTACATCAATTACACCTGGGATCACACCATTCACTCTTAGACCCCGTCTACACGGATCCGGATACTTTTGAAACCGCATACTTTTTGATGCGAATCGGCCTATCGTCCACACGAATCCATTGATTCCGGTCACCGAAACCGCATACTTTTACTTGAATCCTCCGGATACGCGAATTCGTGTGGACGCAAATATTTCTATGCGGTTTCAGCCGGATCGGATTCGTGTAGACGAGGCCTAGCGATAGTTAATTATATATTGAATTGAAAGTTTACAAAATCGATTGTAATTGTTATTTTACAATAATATAAGTGATAGTTTCTCACTATAACTCATGAAAAGATTATAAGATTATCTTTATGTGGCTTTAAGACGTTTTACGTCATCTTTATGCCCACCATCTGTACCCTCCATGACGTAGCATTAAATTGTTAGTGTAAAGCTTTTGGGCAACCATTATGAAATACTCTTTTTGGCACAGGCATATAGACAAATGGAACAGTTTACCTGAAACTGTAGTTAAGCTTGTTTTCGCAAAAATATTGTTGTTTTACGAACTGGTGTTTTAAAAAACGCATTTCTCGGCGAGACGCGTGCCTTACTGCATGTGTGTATTTTTAGTAGAAAATGCATCAAATTTGAAGTGAAGTCGACGACTAATAAACCTGGAAAATATTCCTTTATTACAAACACCATTTAGCCATAAGTTATTACATAGTTTTATGGTATGATTCTGAGTTAAATACACATATTGTAATTGCTTTTAATTCAATTTTGAATGGTTTTCGCTGTCTACCCATTTCTTCGCAGATTTTTGTCAATGATTTTGTCCTTGCCATTAACTAAACTGCGCATGCGTGATGATTCTCAACCAATCACATTGCGAGTAGGGACACACAACGATTTTAATATAATAGATTATTTAGGAGGGTGGTTAACTAGAAAGCCTGAGCTACTTTAACTGCCCTACACTTTCACTCAATAACTGTTTATAAAGATTGTAACTATAATCTGTTTACTTAATTATATTATCTCTTGTAACATTATAGTGTATATGTAGTGTAAATAAACTGAAATCAAATTAATTAAATTACTTATTAATAACGTTGTTATGTATATTATAATTACACTCCTTTACACATAGTTTAAAGTTTCGTAAATCTGAAATTTTGTGCCGTGATATATCGATAGTAATGTGTCTTTTTGTCTAATTGTTGTTTTTCGGCGAGAATTTTGGAAACAAAGAAGCAATGCTGGATCTAATTTACTGATTAATTCAATAGTTGAAATGGAATAACAAAATAGTTTAACTTACAAGCCGTAACCATTATCAATCACACGTAGCCCTAGAGTGATAGTTTCTCACTATAACTTACTCTTAAAAAGATTATAGGATTATCTTTACGTTGGCTTTAAGACGTCGTAAAGATAAGCATTACGTTAGCTTTACGTTGTCTTTATGCAAGAGCGTAAAGATTATCTTTACGTGGCTTTAAGACGTTTTACGTCATCTTTATGCCCACCATCTTTACCTTCCATTACGTAGCATTAAATGGATAGTGTAAAGCTCTTGGACAAGAATTATGTGAAAAACTCTTTGGCACAAGCATGTAGACAAATGGAACAGTTTACCTAAAACTGTAGTTAAGCTTGATAAACTTTATTCCTTTAAGAAAGGCCTTAAGGAAATCTTATACGTTTAAACATATATTAACTCTGAACAATTTTTATAAATTTTATCAATTTTTATACATTTTTAATATTAATTATATACAGCTTATATTTTATATTAACATACTAACGTCGTCGTAATGCTACAGTAAAGCTTATCTTTAAGAAACTTTACGCTCCTTTACTTAATGTAAAGTTCATTATTACATCAACTTTACGCTCGATCGTAATGCGACGTAAGCGGTTATCTTACAAAGCTTTACGCTCAGCTGTTGTTGTTCTTACAATAGATTCCGCTAATACAATGACTTACCCGCTCATGCATCCACGCACTGACAACATTGCCGACTGGACCAGACATATAAATACTATCACTGTCTTTTCGTTTTCTTTATTCTGAAGTTGGCTTCCGCTCAGGTTGTCAAGACGTCAGACATCAAAACCATCAGTCTTTCTCAAGACTACACCAACGTAGACGATCATGCCTCATCCGTACATCAATTACACCTGGGATCACACCATTCACTCTTAGACCCCGTCTACACGGATCCGGATACTTTTGAAACCGCATACTTTTTGATGCGAAGCGGCCTTTCGTCCACACGAATCCATTGATTCCGGTCACCGAAACCGCATACTTTTACTTGAATCCTCCGGATACGCGAATTCGTGTGGACGCAAATATTTCTATGCGGTTTCAGCCGGATTGGATTCGTGTAGACGAGGCCTTATATTTAATAATATATTGAATTGAAAGTTAACAAAATCGATTGTAATTGTTATTTTACAATAATATAAGTGATAGTTTCTCACTATAACTAACTCATGAAAAGATTATAAGATTATCTTTATGTGGCTTTAAGACGTTTTACGTCATCTTTATGCCCACCATCTGTACCCTCCATGACGTAGCATTAAATTGTTAGTGTAAAGCTTTTGGGCAACCATTATGAAATACTCTTTTTGGCACAGGCATATAGACAAATGGAACAGTTTACCTGAAACTGTAGTTAAGCTTGTTTTCGCAAAAATATTGTTGTTTTACGAAATGGTGTTTTAAAAAACGCATTTCTCGGCGAGGCGCGTGCCTTACTGCATGTGTGTATTTTTAGTAGAAAATGCATCAAATTTGAAGTGAAGTCGACGACTAATTAACCTGGAAAATATTCCTTTATTACAAACACCATTTAGCCATAAGTTATTACATAGTTTTATGGTATGATTCTGAGTTAAATACACATATTGTAATTGCTTTTAATTCAATTTTGAATGGTTTTCGCTGTCTACCCATTTCTTCGCAGATTTTTGTCAATGATTTTGTCCTTGCCATTAACTAAACTGCGCATGCGTGATGATTCTCAACCAATCACATTGCGAGTAGGGACACACAACGATTTTAATATAATAGATTATTTAGGAGGGTGGTTAACTAGAAAGCCTGAGCTACTTTAATTGCCCTACACTTTCACTCAATAACTGTTTACAAAGATTGTAACTATAATCTGTTTACTTAATTATATTATCTCTTGTAACATTATAGTGTATATGTAGTGTAAATAAACTGAAATTAAATTAATTAAATTACTTATTAATAACGTTGTTATATATATTATAATTACACTCCTTTACACATAGTTTAAAGTTTCGTAAATCTGAAATTTTGTGCCGTGATATATCAATAGTAATGTGTCTTTTTGTCTAATTGTTGTTTTTCGGCGAGAATTTTGGAAACAAAAAAGCAAGACTGGATCTCATTTACTGAATAATTCAATAGTTGAAATGGAATAACAAAATAGTTTAACTTACAAGCCGTAACCATTATCAATCACACGCAACCCTAGAGTGATAGTTTCTCACTATAACTTACTCATGAAAAGATTATAGGATTATCTTTACGTGGCTTTAAGACGTTTTACGTCATCTTTATGCCCACCATGCATCTTTACGCTCCATTACGTAGCATTAAATTGTCAGTGTAAAGCTCTTGGGCAAGCATTATGAAATAGAGCGAAAGCACTAGAACCATGAAACAAAATCTAATTGTAAGTGTGTAATTGTTCTTATTTAGCGACTATTAGTTAGAGTAGACGCACTTAATCCGTGAAACAAATACTAATTTTTAGTACTAAATAGTGATAATAAAACAATAGAAAACAAAGGATTCTTTATGAAATAGTGCTAATGTAGTACTTATTATATTTCACGGATTTAGTGCGTCTACTCTACTATAAAAGACAGTAAAGTTGTAATGAGGTATTGTTTTTGTAGCAAACCAATCAGAGCGCGCGATTTTGTATAATCACCTTTGTATTTATACTAATGAACTATAAGGTCTTTAATATTGGCCTGATTGTAATATTATTTGGGTCAATTTTATGCGAACAGCTTATCTCTGAAATACAAACTATTAAATGGTTCAGTCGAATGTGTACCATTTGCACTCTAATGAATAGCCTAAATAGCTTATATTTAGAAAGAACAAAGACATTTATACATTTTATACATTTTTATACATTTTTATTATTAATTATATACAGCTTATATTTTTATATTTTATTTGATGAGAATTAAGTTTCTCTCACACATAACCCTTTTGATATGTATAATCTACTTATTAATAACGTTGTTATATATATTACGCTCCTTTACACTTAGTTTAAAGTTTCGCAAACCTGAAATTTTGTGTCGTGATATATCAATAATAATGTGTCTTTTTGTGTAAATGTTGTTTTTCGGCGAGAAACAAAGAAGCAGTTCTGGATCTGATATACTGAATAATTCAATAGTTGAAATGGAATAACAAAATAGTTTAACTTACAAGCCGTAACCATTATCAATCACACGTAGCCCTAGAGTACACCTGCATATAACAGGCAGACATCAGCACACGATTGTCATTCTGAACAACCGTTCAGCCAACAGGAGAAGGTCAGTAAAATTGAAGCACCGTTCATCAAAGTTACTGGTAGGTAAAATAGAAACAAACCTTAGTTTTTGTTACTTTAACCTGAACTGTGCATGACGTTCTCTTTAGAAAGAATATCTGTTATCCTTCTTTTTTCATTATACTAAAAATAATCTCTTCTACCTTAATGGTTATCAGTTTAGAGACATGGGACGTTTTTCGATGATTCTGCTGGCAGTGGTCTTGCTGATAGCAACTGCGGTAAGTACATCTTTTCATAGGATTGTATTTTTCCTTTCCTCCTGTTTTCTATATTCACTCCTTCCATTTCATTTCCACTGTTTCATCTCAGTTTCTAGTTTTGTTTTCATTTATCTCTCTTTTATTTTCTCAGATATTTTTTTCTTCTCAAGGAAGAGGAGCTCTTTTGGCTTCTCTTTTCTTGTCTATTCTCCTTTTTTCTTAATATATTATTTTCCCTTTCCTCCTCTTCTCTTCTTCTCCTTTCAGTTGTTTTCATCTGGCGCCCGTCTATCGTTTCATTTCTCTATCTCCCTTCTCTTGTTTTTATTTTACTTGTATATTATTTTGTTGTTTTCTAAATATGTTATACAAAGCCATTTAAGGTGGATCACTACAGTTTTTGGAAAGCTAGCCACACCCGGCCGTTATAAACGCGTCCTTTTGACAAAATTCCCAATGTTCGATTGACCTGAAACTTTAAGAGATTATCAGTCTTATACTGAACTTTTTAATAGTATACTGTGTTTTTAGATTTTTATTTTAATAGCAGCGATATACGTGAAGAACGGAAATCAGTTGCGCTTGAATTGTAGGCGAACGCGATGAGATCTCGAAAAGCGGCTACCTATATATATATACCTATGTATATTTCTTTACGGAACTCACGCCTTGCTGAAAAAAATTTCAAACGAATAATTTTCTGATACACGGATCGAAACAAAGATTGAACTCGGAGATGTGGACACCAAAAAAAAAACGGGTTTCATTTTAAGACGTAAAAAAATACGTGGCAGGTCTCTTGACCCAAAAAAATCATTATCCACCAAACATATAGCACTTTGTAACAACCAAACGCACTTTCATAGAGGTTTTCAGTTGAAAATCTAAATGTGTTATTTTATCATTTAGCAACTGATAAGTGCTGCCTGTACGTAGTTAATGCTAAATCCTGTGATTTATATATATATAATTTATTTATTTATTATTATAACAGACCGCAGCTTCCAATTTGAAGTGGGTAAGCGCTTCAAGCGGTCAAGTACCCGCGTATCCTGTAGCCGGAGGGTCAGACTTTCCCGGAGAGGTAAGGTTATTCAATATTTTTTTTTTGAAATAATCCAATCGAATAAGCCAACCTCAACGTAATTAAACATCTTTCAGAAAATTCATATTTTGACGTTGTTGTATTTCGTTTTTAAAAATAGAAAATACTTGGAAACATTCGCTGTAACAAACAATACATCGCTTAGCTAGATTCCAAAACGTCTGGTTTCATGAAAACTCTAAAAATTATAGGTTTCACTGGTCCTCTGCCGGTCGTTGAGCAAGTTACTGAATAACATTTGAATGGAAACTAGCGAGTAAACTAGTATAGGCTGCGTCGGTGTTTGATATAAATGATAGGTAATATAATGAAATTTGTAACACCGTAAAAAATGTTGACTTAACTTTACTGACGTTTCGAGCTTTAGCCCTTCGTCGGAGTAAATGAGTTAGACTAACACAACCACTGAGTTTAAATTATTTAAACCCAGTGTCTGTCTTAGTCTAACTCTTTTACTCCGACGAAGGGCTAAATCTCGAAACGTCATGCAGTAAAGTCAGTGTTACAAATTTTTTGCACTGGGCTAAGAGTTTGTAAGCGAAGAGAATTACAAGAAGTTTCTTAATACATATATTTCGGACGATATCCATCGTCCATCATCAGTGTATTAACTAACATGAAGCTAACAAATGAATAAATTACAATATTTTAACCTCTAGGGACTGCATTACATATCATGATAACATTTGGTTATGCACACCAAATTAGCCGCCGTTATCCAGTACTCCAGTTTCGAGTTTTTCAGGGTTAGCCTAGCCTCGATCGATTTTGTTTAGAATATTTAATGTGTTCCAGTGAAGGTCCATGGAGTTTCAAAGTGCATTCTTAACTTTACCATTAATATTTGTGAATAATGGCTGATGCTAGAACACCGAGAATTCGAAAATAGTCTATTTGACTGATTTTAAGCACTACATTTCCTGATTTTAGTTCGATTCCAGGCTGGAATTATTCATGTCTCAGTAATTCTGTCGATATATTATGTGTCTTACTAGGCGTCCTCTACTGACTTAGATTACGAGAAGAGCAAGATCAAGCAACATCGAGAGGATGTGACCTCGTATTTTGTCAGGTTTCGTGAGAATCCCACACGCGAGAGTCACTTTACAAATATATCAAGATGCGATATATTATTTTATTGTAAATATTTTTGTAAATTAGTAATGAGAGCCTGTTATACTACATAAAATTATGTATGTTAACCTTTTAGTATACACACACTTTTGCAGGTTCTGTACGTGGCCAGAATTCAACTAAGCTCTGGCCAAACTCCTGGAAAAATGGATGTTTCTAGCCGCATGGCCCACGCATCTTGGGGAGGAAAGGAGCATTATAATCACAACTACCAGATCCTCACTAACCCTGGATGGAGATCGCATTTGGAATGGAAAAAGACCAGTGGAGGTACTCCCCCTGCTAATGCTGTGCTTGGAGGTACTGATAATGGTAAGTACACAAACCAGACCAAACGTTCATTCTCGGTCACGTGTAAAATGTTAAACGGATGAATGGCAAGTCTTTACATGGATGTTATATATGGATGGATGTGAGCAGAGTGATAGAAATAAAACTTGGGACTGGTTCTGCTCAGTTGTACAGTTTTATAGACACATTAGCAGACTGATTTATTTCTGTATATATTTGCTAATCTATCAACAAACCGTTGTATTTTGTAGGCAGGCCCATCTATGTCGGCAGGCTCATGTACTCAGATGGTCACATGATCCCAGGTAAAGGGTCTTACTATGCTGGACAACAGCGAGCTCACATCGGTTACGGTGGCAAGGAGTATTACGAAAGCGAATGGTGGGTGCTGGTTGAACACCAAAACTCAGGGCGAAAAAGGGGGTTGTCCTCTCGCTTTGAATACCCTGATTTGCCAGGTGTTACACCACTGAAGCGAGCTCCCATAATTGATCAGTGAAGTGACATGATCACGAGGTTGAATACCATGGAAACCCATCGATGATTAATCGGCAATTATAACATTTAAAGTAATGTGAGAAGCAAGTTTGTATGGGCTAAATAAATAAATAAAAAATATATGCCATGGAATAAAAATGCATCACAAAACTTCAGTGTCATGGTGGTCTTGCTGATATTTTTGCTAATTTTCTTTCTTTTTCACTAGTTTATTTTAGTTGCGTCGCAATGTGAGGCAGTCTCAACAAAGTAATTGTGAGGTTTCAAACGAAATAATGACCGAACATATATAGATTTGAAGTTGCTTTGAGAGCATAGAGATCGGGAAACATTGCGTGCTTATTATTTCTACATAAATTATTTTTTGTGACCTTGTGAAGTGACTGGTGAAATAAAAATGTGTCTAGGATTTGAACAATGGCTCGACAATGGCTCACTGCCAACAAACGTACTCTTAACATGACCAAAACGGAATTCATGCTGATCGGATCTAGGCAAAAACTAAACAATCTTGTTCCAATACCAGCTCTTGAGATCAACGGGACCCCAGTTAGAGAGGTATCTTCCTCCAAATCACTTGGTGTAACTATAGATCACCACCTTACTTGGAGTGAACATATCGATAACTTAGCAAAGAAAGTTTCTTCTGGAATATGAGCACTAAAACGAATAAGACCATTTGTGCCTCCAGCGACTCTGCACCTTTTATTCATAGTCTTGGTGCAGCCGCACTTCGATTACTGCAGTGTCGTTTGGGGTAACTGTGGCAAAACGCTAGGTAGCAAACTTCAAACTTCATTCCTTTCATCGTCCTCGAGTTGTATTTTAAAAATGGCGCCTTCATTAAATTTAATTTTTTACAGGCCTAGTATCTCACGGACTTTAAGCTTATTACGTCATACATTCGCCCCTCGAAGGTATGTCTACACTGGAGTGAATGCGTAAAAAATTGGGGGTCACCGTCGTTGTTTTTGAGTAAAATGACCTCAAAGTCGGCAATTTCGGCATTTTGACGGAATGACTTGGGCAAAAACAAGAAAAAAAACAAATTAGTAAAAATTGCTTGTCATATTACAAGAAGGCCATAAACTTAAAATATTTTTGAAATTCATAATATTTGGAAATAAAGCGATTTTTTGGATAGAAAAAAAGACCGTACGTCTCGAAAAAATGGCCGCTTTTTGTCGTTTTCGAGGGCTTAAAAAAAACTAGAAAAAGCCGATTTTCTGTGGGATAAAAAAATGTCATTTAAAAAAAAACTGAATGAAGACTTATCTTTAGTAGTTATTTCGATTTATAAGATAAAAAGTGGGGGTCACCGTTCGTTTTTTTGAGTTATTGTGCTTCAAACATCGAAAATCGGCTCGTTTGCTTGTTTTTCCAACCTCGTTTCCAGGGCCTTTTTCCGCGATATTCCCAGTATTTCTGGGTGTTCGATTGGTGTATACCGCTGATATGTCAAAATTACCGGCGCTATTTTTTCATCGAGAAAAGTTTTGCATTTTTAATTTTCACCCTGAAAAGACCTTTCATACTGCGAGTTTCAGCCTCAAAAGTTAGATTCACTAAACCCAAGATCAATTTAACACTTCAAGAATGCTGTAATAAGGTATTTGGTATACGAAAAATGTTTTGAAGTGGTCTTTTTTTGCTTTTATGAAAACTGAAAACTCGTACGACTTTCCACAGGGTCCCCTAATCAATCAATAATTATTAATAAAATAGACGAAAAACGCGCGCGCATGCAATTGTTCTTCGTTTGGGCTTCCTGTGTCGACTACTGCTCGTGATATCCGGTGGGCTTCCTGTGGCCGCCGTTGCTTGGTGACGACAAGGGATGAACCAGGTGATCTCGGATCAAAAAATTAGCCAATCAGCGCGCGACAAGAAATTTGATCAGGCGGTCCAACATGGCTGCCATTCAGCATAATTCGTGAGATTTAATATTTTGGTACATGTTAAAAGTTAAAGTGCTTTATTATGACTTAACAACTCTCAATACAAGACAAAATTTGATTGGGTATCAATTTTCATAAATTGCCTTGTAAATAGGCATTTGAAAGAGGAAAATGGCCTGAACTCGAGTTTTATCGCTAATGCTCGAGTTAAAGTAAAATTTCTATCTGTAACACTTTAAAGGTTCTTATGAAATAGTACTTTATTATATGTTTGTATTTATATATATGGGTAATATATAGTTGTTTATTTTTCCTTTTATAAACATTTCTACTTGCTGAAAACAATTCACCATCTAAAAAATCTAAGATGGCGGCCATTGACCGCGCGAAAATGGCAAATTGAGAAACTGGGGATAGGACCGCCTGATTTTCAACAACAATGCAATGCGCGCCGTATTCCGAGATCACCTGGAAACTATCAAATACTCAAAATATGTGCAGTGCAACGTGGAGGTACCGGAAGTGAGAATTTTTTTCTACCAAATGTGAACAAGATGATGTCCGATGGACAATATAAACAACTTTGAAGACATCAAACGGTAAGTCTTGCTAAATCCGACACACCGCTGGAGCAAAGTCACCTTTCCGAAATAGTTGTGAAGACATTTGATAATGTTTCACTATCTAAAACCTGACTTCCGGTACCTCCACTTGGCACTGCAGTTCGTAAAATTGATATTTCGAAAAAAAAAAATGTTTTCATGAAATGTATTTTATAAAAAGTTAATAAATGGTATGTTTTTCCCTCTTTCAACATGTATGTCTCGTTTTATATCCACTAGAAGCAATTTTTCCACTTGAAATAAGCGTTTTTATATAAATTCGTAATGGGAGTTTCATCCCTTGTCACATATATATTATCACAAGGGGTGGACAAGTTACCAAGCAACGGCTGCCACAGAAAGCCCAACAGATATAACGAGCAGTAGTCGACACAGGAAGCCCAAGCGATGAACAATTGCATGCGCGCGCGTTTTTTATCTATTTTACCCATAATTTTTGATTGATTTCGGGTCCCTGTGGACTTTCATACTGAATAAATACTTTGAAAAAAGTTTTCTTGACTCAAATTAATTTTGTATGTAAGTTTATCGTCAAATAAAATATGCATATTCAAATTTTGACAGACAAATAATTCAAATAAATTTTGGAACTCACTCATAAAATCTAGGGACTTTCCCTTGAGTACAAGCGATCAAAAACAAATTATCGAGCGGTAAATAAATGAAGTTCATATCAGAAATGCCATATTGTAGTGAAATAACTGAATGAAATACAACTTTAAATCGAGAATAAGATTAGATTTCTTTCTAAATATACGAGACTGAAGGCAGAGCTGAAACGTTTTGCAAATTCAAAATTTACAAGTAAGAGGGGGTTCCCCTTTCGTGGGGTCAAACAAATTATAAAGGCGAATATTTAATGAATTCACGACAAAAAATACTATTTTAAACTCAACATAAATGAATAAACTATAACTCTAAATCGATTTCCTTCTAAAGAGTCCTTTTTAATGTAAAAATATGTTATCTTTTTACCCAATAAATTTGTATTTTTCTCGGAATCGATCCTTGTAAACAAGTATAATGGGGTTTCCCCGAGTGTCTAATTATATTTAAAATTATTTCATTATAAACACAAATTATTTCCTGTCGCCGGTTTTTATTAATAAACCACTCTCCAACAATAGAATAAGAAAACTAGCTTTCAATATAATATTTTAGCTTAAGGTCAAAGTGACAATAACTTGAATTAATTTCATCCGGGAAATAATAATTTAGGAATATATTATGATGTAATTGTAAACAATGTGCTTATCAGACGAATTTTCACGTGTCGGGGATTCCCCGCCATATTTATGACTTATATAAATTGATGCAAAGACGGCTACATATGCATCTCGTTCATAGCTAACAGAGCCACAAGAAAAAACCTAAAACAGTACAAGATTCATTTGAATTCAATTTCTTAACTTCTTGGTAAGTCATTCCGAAAATTTATATCATTTAATTTAGCGGAGCATTTTAGAAAACACTATTTGACATAGAATGCAATCCTAACCAAAACACTAGGTTTAAATTTGCACAATAAAATAAAATCAGTAACATTTTTTGTCTTGATTGTTTAAGCTGATGTAAAGTTTCTACAATCAGCTTTTTTATTTTCATTTTTCATATAAAGTAAAATAAATAAAATTAGTAATAATTTTCATATCGGTCGATTTGATTTTAAATACGAAAGAAATATCCCGCAAATTAAAAGTACCATATTTAGGTCGGAAGACTTGAAAATAGTAATATTCTGGTCCTGAGCGAACTTACAAACATTGAAATTCAAGGGAAACAAAATTAACTAATTTCCCGAAGGATCAGTCATTTGTCATTTAGCATTTACCTAAATTCTTATCCATTCGCATACATATATTTTTTTTATTTACATACAGGTCTATGCATTTGCACATGACTCTTTTTTTTAATAAAACTTTAGATCGTTTTAAGTATGTTTGATAGTTAGAAAAATATAAAATGAAAGTCCTTTTTTGCAGATGTAATATTATTAAAGTGTTGTAACGGAAACTGACTTTGTTTTTCTCGAAAAAGAAAAAAAGAAAATTAGTTAGATCAAAAGAAATTCATCACCCTGCCTTGGTTATGTATTTTTCTTGGCCTTTGTATTGTTGTGTAGATTGCAGTTTACTTCGTAGTGAGTATGAAGACGAAAGCCGTTCATTTCAATAACTGAAAAATTTGTCACATTTCGGTATAAAAGCTAGCTATCCGGCGATTTCAGTTTCAAAATATAGACATTCTATGACTGCGTTATCCAGGTTTGTTTCCTTAGCTTACATTTTTTTAACAAAAACTCTTAGTATAAGTGTTGAGTTTTTACTTAAGTTTAAGATTAAATCCATGCATGTACAAATTAATTTTGCAAATCGATCATGCCGGCTGACTTCCTGAGCCTTTGCGCTCTGCTTTGCTGCTATTAAATTGTGAAAAATAAAATTATTCTCAACCCCAGATCTTCAAAAAATCCTTTATGTAATTTTTCCTGAAGTTACTTATTTTTCATTTTTACATTTCTGTATTTTTTTAAGTTTCCCTATAGCTAAGATTGTAAATTTCATTCAAGCAATAATAAAGCGTTAGCCAATCAAAATTAAGTATTCACTTAGCCAATCAGAATCAATATTCGACCAGCCGATGCCAGGGTCTTTTCTCCCCCGCGGAAAAAAGCCCTGGGAACGAGGTTGTTGTTTTTCTTATAGAAGCAAAATCACCCAGGCGTTCCTCACCGCGCGTTGTCGTGCGTTGTAGGATGCGCGTGAACATTCCGTGCGAACGTCCTTAAAGTATGATGGCCACTTATTATTAAGTATTATAACCAAGATATTATCGCCTAGCCTCTTTAATATTGCATTGCACTTACCACAAGGCTGTTAATTAAATATTTATGCCTGTAAGGAACTGTAAGAGCTAAAGTAGCTGGTACAATGTTTACTTTCAAAATTAACGCTACAGACATTAACTATTAATTATAATACACATACGTTACAGAAGTCAAAGGAATTACATTTCGCGTGTAACTGAATCACAATGAAGGCATAACTTAGTGATCCAAACGGAACTTTTTTTATTAAGGTGGAAATAAGAAGATGTTTTTTAAAATATATTGAGATTTTAAATCTAGAATGTTCTTAAAAATAAACCGATTTTCCAAGTCACGTTTCTGCTGTTGTAATGCCGACGTTGAACTGAATTTTTATAACACATTTATATAATTATACCATTACGTAAGATTGGCGGGAAAACCCCCTGGCCCTCCCCCCAAGGCAACATTATAAAAGCCTGTTCACCTCGAGTTCGTTCATTTTTCCACAATAGCCCGAACAGTTTTCAAGTAGCTATTAATTGCGGTAAGTAGCTTTGTATCTTTTTACGTGTAAGCGTTTCTCTGTTTTGATGACCTTTTGGGGTCCGCAATGTGCTATATATTTATTTATTATAGAGATAATAGTGTTTTACTGGAAACTAAAACACTCGTATTTTCCATATTTTCACCAGTGAAGATATGAAAATGTTATCTATCAAATGTCCCGTATAAACGCGCGCGCCCTAAACAAATTTTCCTGCCATGCAGTTTGTTGTCGCTTGTTCCTGCAAAAAAATTAGACAGACCAAGTCAGTAAAAAAAAAAATTGATTCGTTCTCAATTTAAAGTCAAGAACATTTGTCTGTAGTGTATCTAGTTTTAGTGTTGTTCAACCTTTTATGCACGCTACGTTAGCGCCTGGCATATTCATGAGGGAAAATTCCCTTATTTTCTTATTTCCTTATTTGGAATCAAAATTACAGAGATGTGCATGTGTTCAGCGAACTGTTTCCTTGCTAGCCTCGTTTATATGAGGGGTTTCGCACTTTTAAAATTCTCATAACTATTTCTTAAGAAGTTAATATTTTTATCTCAAAAGTTTTACCTTTGATGTCGTTCTTATCTTTAATTTGATATAGTGGTCAATTAAAAAAATGAATTTAAAAAAAGATGATCATCATCTTAAAAAAGTGACGGCAATATTCATATATCTAATATTCGGTCAATGTTAACAATGTCAATGTCAATGTCTCAACATAATCACAAAGTGAAACCCAGGAATAAATCATTATATAACAAATATCGGCATCCATAATTCACTGAGAGAAGAGAACGTGCATTGTACTGTAATTTAAATATTCCATTAGTACAAGTTTTGTAAAGCTTTGAGACTTAGTGTAATAAAGCTATAAGTTTATTATTATTATTATTATTATTATCATTGCACGACCTTGCACTGTTGGCTGTTTATGTTACATACTTTCATTTTTAATAAACAGAGTCGTCGACGTTACAACTGACTGAATGTATTAATTAAAGCGTTCTCATTCAAACATATCGCTACAGACCGGATATAATATCATAAACATGCAGGCGTTACAAAAGACAAAGCGATTGGTTTTTAAGTACAGTTGTGACCTTATATAGTCAAATTGTTGACCAAAATGAGCTATTTTGATGTTGAATGACCTTGAATGACATAAAGAGAGTTTTTACGAGACCCAAAATGCACTTCGGTCTCGTAATGAACTACTATATTCAGTATTTACAAATCACCCTTTTCGAAAGAGCTGTAAAGAAATATTATAATTATTGTAAATGTTGAGAAAAGTGATGACTCGTTCATTTATTTTATGCTGCGTCATTCAAACTAGCAAGCAGCTGCAGGCTAGAAATTCAAATAGTACTTCTACATAATTATCACTGAGTAATTGAAGGTGTCAGAATCAACACGAGGTGCGGAGTAAAAGCATTTTAAAGTTTAATATCTCTCGTAGTTCAAAACTTTAAACAACTATCAAGTTTCTCTTACAATTAAACACGGTAAGTAGTGTATATTTTCAGAAAACAATAGCATACTAACGTAGTTCTCGTTGATGGTGTTTGTCTTGTAAATCAAAGCTGTAGTCTTAACGTCATTTTTATTAATTTATTGGATATTTTTTTCTTGTATTGAACTATCAGTATTTGAAAGTCAAATGTATAAAGTGTTTATCTTAAATAATGACAAATTTCACGTCCCGGCGTCATGCCTTGATAGCGCGTGGTGACTAGGACAGCCCGTTGAATATCAATTTTAATCGGCAAGTGTTTCAATTGTGTCTCGCGATATGCAGTGTCATTTTAAACTGTTAAAAGATTGTTTGTCAACCAAAAAAAAACACTAAAAATAAATGTTAACACAGTCTTAAGTCAACACTAAAAGTGTGAAGCAGGCGGGCTTTCTGTGGTAGATATAGTCGTAAGGAACTGAGCCGAGCTGATCATCACAAATATTTATACATGTGCCGAAACTGACAGAAAGTTCAAAGTCCTCCTGATGGCGACACGCACGAAGGTTTCAATTACAGTGCTTGCGTTAAGTTAAAAAGGCACTTTCATTTCTTCGCCGTCGATTAGCGTAGCACCACAGTGTTGACAAGAAACCATTAACAATTGAAACAGCTGCTTCCTGATATACAGTAAGTTGATTTTACGATATTTCTTATTTCGTTAATATTTTGCCATATTCGATCTTACAGCGAAAAATAGTTAATTTGATTCATTAGATTATTTAGATATTTCATTTCGTCAGTTTTCAAAGCGATATCAAAGAGTGAATTTGATTTTTTAGTGTTTGTTTTATACGCGTTTTGGCTTTATTTCGTGTTCGCTTAAAATTTGCAAGTCAGCAGAAATGTGTGGGGAATCCCCACTGAATTCGGAACTGATCATGACGTGCATGTCAACAGAACGTTAGGCGAATCCCCGGAATTAATCAGTAGAGGGAACGTGCATCTCGTTCCAAAACAAAAATACGAATGACCAAACAGAGAGACAGACAGACAAACAAACAAACAAACAAGCAAACAAATTATTAAATACTACCACAAAATTTAACATATACATATCTGCTCATTTTTCAAAGATGTAATGATTCAGAAGGTCTCGATTTATTGTCAAAATCCCAGCACGCAATGCGCGAAAAAAATATTACCGCTTCACAATGAAGAACATTTGAAATTACTCTGACTTGAGGTTATCCCTGTGCAAATGCGCCTTTTGTCAAATTGTACAGCAGTGATAGATAACATGAAGCTGTTCTATTACGATAACGAATGGAAACTATAGCGAGTAAACTAGTATAGGCTGGGTCGGTGTTTGATATAAACGATAGGTAATAGAATGAAATTTGTAACACCGTAAAAAATGGAAACTAGCGAGTAAACTAGTATAGGCTGCGTCGGTGTTTGATATAAACGATAGGTAATATAATTAAGTTTGTAACAACGTAAAAAATGGAAACTAGCGAGTAAACTGAGTATAGGCTGCGTCGGTGTTTGATATAAACGATAGGTAATATAATTAAGTTTGTAACACCGTAAAAAATGGAAACTAGCGAGTAAACTAGTATAGGCTGCGTCGGTGTTTGATATAAACGATAGGTAATAGAATGAAATTTGTAACACCGTTAAAAATGGAAACTAGCGAGTAAACTAGTATAGGCTGCGTCGGTGTTTGATATAAACGATAGGTAATAGAATGAAATTTGTAACACCGTTAAAAATGGAAACTAGCGAGTAAACTAGTATAGGCTGCGTCGGTGTTTGATATAAACGATAGGTAATAGAATGAAATTTGTAACACCGTTAAAAATGGAAACTAGCGAGTAAACTAATATAGGCTGCGTCGGTGTTTGATATAAACGATAGGTAATAGAATGAAATTTGTAACACCGTTAAAAATGGAAACTAGCGAGTAAACTAGTATAGGCTGCGTCGGTGTTTGATATAAACGATAGGTAATATAATTAAGTTTGTAACACCGTAAAAAATGGAAACTAGCGAGTAAACTAGTATAGGCTGCGTCGGTGTTTGATATAAACGATAGGTAATAGAATGAAATTTGTAACACTGTAAAAAAATTGGAAACTAGCGAATAAACTAGTATAGGATGCGTCGGTGTTTGATATAAACGATAGGTAATAGAATGAAATTTGTAACACCGTAAAAAATGTTGACTTAACTTTACTCACGTTTCGAGCTTTAGCCCTTCGTTGGAGTAAAAGGAATTTTATTACGATAACAATATATTTGTCCTCTGCAGATTACAATGGATGTGTTGAGCATTCTCTTAATCATCTACATCTTAACGAAAACCACGACAGCAACTTTCAACACAGTTTGCCAAGATGACGTAGCTACTCTTCGCTGTCCAATCCCGGACGGTACGTGGAAGTACAAAAAGCACAAAAATGACACGGAGACCCGACCTTTGACAGATCGGTGGCACGGTACGAATAGAGTGTCAAGTTATAGCCCTCAGGACTTTCATGGGCTGACCACAGTCGACAAGAACAATACGCTAAGGATCTCGCCGTTTAAGGTGAGTTTATTATACATGGTCTATTTAACAATTACATCCCTTATCACAGACTGGCTATCATAAGTATCTTTCGGCTTAATTGAATCATATTTAGTCTTAGCTGAATATATCAGCTATCGAGGCTTAGCAATGAATTCTCTGCCTTACCACGAGATGTACTTAATATACAAAAGAATATATCACGCCTTAAGGCCCGGGCAAACGGATTCAACATTTGCTTCAACATTGGTTCGATTTTGATAAACGCTGTAGAATTGAACGGTTGTTGAATGTAGGGGAATAAACGGTTTCAATGACAATGTTGAAATGGGGTGGCAAACTGCTTCAACATTGACATTTAACAAAATCAAACGGATGTTGAAGCAGATGTTATAGCCGTTTGCCCGGGCCTTTAGCCTGAGCAATGAATTCCTTGCTCTGTCACAGGCTGTACTAAATACTAAAGAATATGTCACATGCTATCGAGGCTTTGCCTTCGCAATGAATTCCTTGCCTTACCACGGCCTGCACTAAATACAAAAGAATACATCACATGCTATCGAGGCTTAGCCTGCACAATGAATTCCTTGCCTTACCACGGGCTGTACTAAATACTAAAGAATATATCACATGCTATCGAGGCTTAGCCTGCGCAATGAATTCCTTGCCTTACCAGGGCCTGTACTAAATACAAAAGAATATATCACATGCTATCGAGGCTTAGGCTGAGCAATGAATTCTTTGCCTTACCATGGGCTGTACTAAATACAAAAGAATATATCACATGCTATCGAGGCTTAGGCTGATCAATGAATTCCTTGCTTTACCACGGGCTGTACTAAATACTAAAGAATAAATCACATGCTTTCGAGGCTTAGGCTGAGCAATGAATTCTTTGCCTTACCATGGGCTGTACTAAATACTAAAGAATATATCACATGCTATCGAGGCTTAGCCTGCGCAATGAATTCCTTGCCTTACCACGGCCTGTACTAAATACAAAAGAATATATCACATGCTATCGAGGCTTAGGCTGAGCAATGAATTCTTTGCCTTACCATGGGCTGTACTAAATACAAAAGAATATATCACATGCTATCGAGGCTTAGCCTGCGCAATGAATTCCTTGCCTTACCACGGCCTGTACTAAATACAAAAGAATATATCACATGCTATCGAGGCTTAGGCTGAGCAATGAATTCTTTGCCTTACCATGGGCTGTACTAAATACAAAAGAATATATCACATGCTATCGAGGCTTAGGCTGCGCAATGAATTCCTGGCTTTACCACGGCCTGTACTAAATACAAAAGAATACATCACATGCTATCGAGGCTTAGGCTGAGCAATGAATTCCTCGCTTTACCACGGCCTGTACTAATACAAAAGAATATATCACATGCTATCGAGGCTTAGGCTGATCAATGAATTCCTTGCCTTACCACGGGCTGTACTAATACAAAAGAATATATCACATGCTATCGAGGCTTAGGCTGAGCTTTACCACGGGCTGTACTAAATACAAAAGAATATATCACATGCTATCGAGGCTTAGGCTGATCAATGAATTCCTTGCCTTACCACGGGCTGTACTAATACAAAAGAATATATCACATGCTATCGAGGCTTAGGCTGAGCTTTACCACGGGCTGTACTAAATACAAAAGAATATATCACATGCTATCGAGTCTTAACCTGAACGAACACTTAAAACTCGAAACTGATAAAAACACTTTAACGATTGCCTCGTTTAAGGTGAGTTTGTTATGCATAAATGGAAACTATAGCGAGTAAACTAGTAGGCTGGGTCGGTATTTGATATAAACGATAGGTAATAGAATGAGATTTGTACTGAACACCGTAAAAAATGTTGACTTAACTTTACTGACGTTTCGAGCTAAAGGGCTAAAGACGAAGGGCTAAAGCTCACAACGTCAGTAAAGTTAAGTCAACATTTTTCTCAGAGTTGAAGGAGGGGGGGGGGGGGGGGTTGTATGAACGGACTGTACTAAATAAAATAGAATATATCACATGCTATCGAGGCTTAGTCTGTACAATGCATTCCTTGCCTTAATAATATGGGCTGTACTAAATACAATAGAATGTATCACATGCTATCGAGGCTTGGTCCGAGAAACTCAAAACTCTAATGCATGTTTTTCTGTTCTCAGAGGAAACACGATGGTATATACATCTGTAAAAGCAACACACCTGTGTTATATCACGTGATCGCTGTACAGTGTAAGGCTGAGGCTTGCATTGGCGACCAAGTTACTCTAGAATGTGGCACGTTCCAGAGCACTGAAACCATCAGGGAGTTGTCATGGCACGTCGACAGCATCAAAGCCCTGTTAGCCAACGGAAGCCTCGATGTTACACACCAAAAGGGCAAATTCGATTGGCTGAGCCTTAGTGGAAATATCCCTGCAGCTTTGAAAGTACACGTGGTTTCTCCGTACGTCCAGCGGTTCACTTGCAAGACATACGGCATGCCTGATGGTGTCACGCCACGACGCTCAAACGTGACATTGTACCCAAAGTACTGCGCTACCAACGTCACAGTAATGGACAATAGTAGGGTGAAATTGAAATGCCCGTATTATGGAATGCAGGGACATTATCCGTACGTCACGCAATTCACATGGACCAAGGAGTCACGCAACGTTGGGTATGATGAAAGAGTAAGAAGTACCCAAGGGAACCTTATCATCGATCCAGTCAGCCATCAAGACAGAGGGACATATACCTGTTCAGTTAGGAAGCTTGACGGAGAGGTTCTTGTAAGTCATGGCGTGACAGTTCATGTCACGCAATCTACTAAAGTTGACAGCAACGCTTCCGAACATGGCGTGATCAGTAATGGAAACCGCTTGTATGTCACGCAATCTACTAAAGTTGACAGCAACGCTTCCGAACATGGCGTGATCAGTAATGGAAACCGCTTGAGTGTACCATGGGTGTTGGTTAGTCTGATCGCAGGGTACGTGGCCTCGTTATCATGAAGAACAGTTGTCTCCCTCACAGACGTTATTAGTGTCGGGCTTCCTGTGGGGAGGTAGCTATTTGTGTGTAGCTATTTGCTTTCACTTTTTTCCTAGAACTACAAGCCATTATGAAAATCATTGAGTCTTATAGGAAAAATATAAATAAATTTTAAATAAAATTATTTTAGAAATAAATTTACTAAATTTAAGTACATTATTTAAATCATTTAAGATAAAATGCTCAATAATAAATTAAATATTAATAATAATAATAAAATATAATTAATGAATATATTAAAATTAATTGATAAAATAATTATACAAAGACTAATTAATATAAATTTCCATATATACGTGATGGTGAAATAAAAATAAATAATAGCAATAATAATAATAATTAATTATAAGCTTAATATAAAATAATAATAATAATATGTTTTAGGGGCATATAACTATTGTCTCTATGCTCTTACAATGAAATAAAAACGATAAATAAAACATTTTAGATGAGAGAATGAATGCTTATAAAAGACAAGAATCAATTTAAGCAAATACATGTACAAGACTGTCACCAGTCATTTAAACAATATAATTAAATAATATAGAAGTATATATATATATATATATATATTTATAAAAAGTATTATAATAATTATTGTATGAGGTTTATATTAAAATGTATATATATGTCAAGACTGGCCAATAAAAATTACCAATAACAAATGTATAAAATGATTGTCATCAATCGAATTAAAAATGAAAAAGATGTAGATGTAAAAGCCCCTATTGTGCTCATCGCGAAGAGATGGGGATAAGCTATGAAGACCGAAATGAATGCTGGTTTAGTGCTGTTAATGTATCAGACTTGTTTCCTAAAGAATTCGAAATAATAACAAAATGTGAGCATCAGTTCGCGTGCTTATTATTGTATTATAATCAATTCTGCTGATAACAAGTTAAGTCTGATTTCAAAACATTACAAGCACAAAACCAGCATTCATTTCGGTCTTGGTTTGATGGTTGTTGTTTAAGCCGCGATAGCGATTTTTTAATGTGTATATAGACTTCATATCTTCGCGCCACAGTGTAATATCCTCTATTTAGTATAAATTATTTATTTATTTAGTATAAATCACACGCATTGATTGGTACAAGAATGGACTATAATTTTCGGTAGACACCTACAGCATCTCGCGTGCTTTTAGAAATATAGTTTTTCTTCAAAACAAGGACTTGTTATTTTGAAAATAATAACTAATGTATTTAAACTCAAACAAATATTCTACTCAGGCCCATGAATATCGGTGAATAATACCTCGACTTTGCTACGGTAATTTCAATTTAATATTTATAAAAATATTCTAGGTTCATCGTATTTTAATTTATTTTTTTTTTTTTTATAGTGAGGATACTCGAACCGTGTTTTTTGTTCCTTTTCAATTCATATCCCATAGAAATAGATTAGAAATAAGATTTATTATGAACACTAGTGTATTCGAACTCACTGCTTCATTTTTAGAGGTTTTCAAGCAGTAGAAGGTCCGGAAAATATTAACATGAAAAAAGTCAAGTGATCACGAGTTCGAGTATCCTCACAACACTGAACAAAAATGCTTTATTGTACTTTACAATATAATATCCAAAATAGAAAAATTAATAAATTTCAAAGAATACTAGGTACTGGTTGTAATTATACGCTTCTAAGTTCATTACATTCTAAATGTTTATTGTTTTATTTTTAATACTATGTATTTCTAGGTATTTTTTAAAGAAATAGCTTTATGTTTATAGTATAATATATACTTTTATAGTACTTTAATATATCATGTTACATTATCATTGAGTACAAATGGAAACTAGCGAGTAAACTAGTATAGGCTGCGTCGGTGTTTGATATAAACGATAGGTAATATAATGAAATTTGTAACACCGTAAAAAATGTTGACTTAACTTTACTGACGTTTCGAGCTTTAGTTCTTCGTTGGAGTAATTTTTTACGGTGTTACAAATTTCATTACATTATTTATCATTGAGTAGCTACATAATATGAAATACATCCGATCAGAATGCTAGCTTGAAAGCCGTTGTATATATATTCTGAGGTATTTTAACTGCTGTTTCTCATGAGACATTGCAGGTTCTCTATTTTATTTGATGTGCGATAAAATAGCTATACAACGTTTTCTTGTAACGTAAAATACAGTGAGTACAATGTTCACGTGGCAGATGTTATTCATCAAAATAGTTAACCTTCATAAGATTAGCCATAATTATTTTTTTTTATATATATATATATACATGATATGGAACTTCGGTATTTATGATATTTAACTATACTTCGTGAATTCAATAAATTGTTTACTAAATATTACTACTGATGAGTGAGTTTGTTCATTTTTTGTTTATCTATATAAGGGGAGGATCCAGAAATTTGTCAGGGGGGTGTCCCAATAGCAAATGAAGGGCTCTTAAGGTATTAGGGAGTGTCCGGCCTCCTAAATGTAAAGGTAATTGCGGTGCTAGCTAGGGGGTGTCCGGTGCCTGAAGGGACACCGCCCTAGATGCGCCCTGCACACAGTACACTCAATAACCGTTTGGGGGATATAAAAGAACCACTGATCATGAAGACGTAACAATTAAACCCTGGTCATGAATAATCATAGTGACTGGCTCATATTAACACACACTACACTCACAAACCTGCATTGGGGATGTAAAAGAACCACTGAGGACGTAACAAACCCTGGTCATGAATAATCTCAGTGACTGGCTCATATTAACACACACTACACTCACAAACCTGCATTGGGGATGTAAAAGAACCACTGAGGACGTAACAAACCCTGGTCATGAATAATCTCAGTGACTGGCTCATATTAACACACACTACACTCACAAACCTGCATTGGGGATGTAAAAGAACCACTGAGGACGTAACAAACCCTGGTCCTGAATAATCTCAGTGACTGGCTCATATTAACACACACTACACTCACAAACCTGCATTGGGGATGTAAAAGAACCACTGAGGACGTAACAAACCCTGGTCCTGAATAATCTCAGTGACTGGCTCATATTAACACACACTACACTCACAAACCTGCATTGGGGATGTAAAAGAACCACTGAGGACGTAACAAACCCTGGTCCTGAATAATCTCAGTGACTGAATAACTGAATAAATTGCCAACACAGCATCACAATATCTCTCACCAAACACTACAAACACCACAGCTTTAAAGTTCACTGCACACCGCAGCTTTGGAAAAGCAAACACCACACACCGAAGGCATTTACATCACCGCACTTTGAGAATTGTTTCACCGTAACACCGCAAAACATATTCATCAACACTACAACACCGCAAAACATATTCATCAACACTACAACACCGCAAAACATATTCATCAACACTGCAACACCGCAAAACATATTCATCAACACTGCAACACCGCAAAACATATTCATCAACACTGCAACACCTCAAAACATATTCATCAACACTGCAACACCGCAAAACATATTCATCAACACTGCAACATCGCAAAAAAATATTCATCAACACTGCAACACCTCAAAACATATTCATCAACACTGCAACACCGCAAAACATATTCATCAACACTGCAACATCGCAAACATTACCAGAAATCGAAGACATGTGACGTCACCGCATGCTAAAGTTAGATTTGATAAATGTATGGGCTCAGAAAGAAAATGTCTAATATATTTGCTAAATATCATTGTACTATCGGTGCCGCCTCCTAACTTTTAACTCGAGTATAAGTTCTATTCATTTATGCAAGTTACGTTTGATTTAGTTTTCTCAATATGCAGCACAAAGGAATAACATTATTGAGAAATAATTGCTTTACTTTAGTCTGTATTTCAGCGAAAAATGTGTAATTTACCTTGTGTTCAGCATCGCCTGCCATCGATAGTTTACATGGATCCATCCTTGCCGCCTTTTTAAAATGCTTCTGAGATTACGGGCTTTTTAGTAAATTAGGTGAAAATCCAATTGTAAATATTAATTAATAAATAGAAACATATAACAAGATTAATTATTAGATTATTAGATATACCTATAGTTTAGTTAATTCAATTGTATAGGTAGATCAAAATCAGCATACATGTAAATATTTTAATGGGCCAGATTGGAAAAAAGTACGACTTTATTTGAAACCCAATAAAGATTTATTATTATTATTATAATAATATTATTATTATTTTCAATGCTGTTTAGAAATCTTTCCAAATAATACACCAATGACGCAGATTAACGGCAAAAAGTGATGATTTTTTAGTTTTAAAAATTTCAATTTTACACCAAAATATCATAAAAAATGACCGATAAATCCTGCAAAGAAGCTTGTTTCGATCGTCGAGTCGATTGCAATGTTTACAGCTTAGTAGCCTGGTGATTTTACGTGTTATACCGCTGTTTAAAGAATCCGAAGGCTTCTTAAGCGGGAAATTCAAAATTCAAAGTTCATAGCATGGGCTTCCTGTGTCCTTTTGAAATTTCCTAAGTGACCTAATTCGTTCGAATTATTCTATGCCGAGCGTAAGCGAGCGCTTCAATTTTAAATATCTCAACTGTACCAGAAGCGCTTGGTACTTCTAAACAAACTTATAGTAGTTTGGTTTTGATAAATTGATTTATTTCGATAGAAATTCGAGGATAATTCTGGACTGCCAGTAGACCGCTGGTCATAATATCGCGGACGTAAAATGTCTTAGATTTCTGGTAATGAAAATATTCATCAACACTGCAACACCGCAAAACATATTCATCAACACTGCAACACCGCAAAAAATATTCATCAACACTGCAACATCGCAAAAAAATATTCATCAACACTGCAATCCCCCGTGTCCCCTCTTTAATGTAGTGGTAATGAGTGTGAGCGATCCTCACGGCCCCGACAGGACCAGTGACGCGTCTTTAGATATACGACTATACTCTCATAAAATAATATAATGTTTTAAAAACACATGTATACATATTTTACATGCATGAAGTTCTCTAAAATATCCATATCATTATTAATCCTAAACCATATTTACCAATACCCTAACCATAAAACTGCCTGAAAAAACGGCTCAAAGAAAATAATTTACATTGCAGCTTGAACATTTTTTACACTGAAACTGTGCTATAAACATTACATATCATTATGAATGAGAAAAATTATCTAAAAACACATATACAAATACATACT
This sequence comes from Metridium senile, assembly GCA_949775045.1. NCBI lineage: Eukaryota > Metazoa > Cnidaria > Anthozoa > Actiniaria > Metridiidae > Metridium > Metridium senile. The sequence continues at coordinate 2,348,650 of OX459108.1, read as the reverse complement.
AGCTCGTTTCAAATATATATACTTTACATTATCCCCATACACTTGACGCCGGATATGATGCTCAACCAATATTAAAAGATCGGAAATAAATAATCTAAATATTGAGAAATTTATATAGTACTTGACATAAACTTCAATTGAGTAGAATTGATTTCTTCATCAGCAAAATGAAAAAAAAAATAACTTCTTTTAATTCGTTTTTAATTCGTTTTTGAAACACTTTCCATATTATAAAAGCCTAAGAAAATATCGAGTCTCCGGGCGAGATTTTCAAAAAGGACGAAAATCTCTCCGCCGCCCGGAAGCTCGATATTTTCTTAGGCCTTTTTCCTGTTCTCCCAACATCCAAAGTGGTTTATTTCGCCGATAAACCACGGAAATTGCTCGTTTATTGCTTCAAAAGAAAGCCCCTCCGGAACCAGGGTACAATGCCCAATGATCTGGTGATAACTGAATAAGGGAATTTTCCCTCATTAATATCTCATGAAGAAAAGTCAAATTACCCTTTTCAGAATACACGTCGTACTTTATGAAATGTTTTTGAGTATTTTCGCGAAGTAAAGTAGCACTAAAACACGATTATGAACAAAGTTCAAGGGAATATTCGTTTTAGGGTTGAAAATCAGTGATTTGTTAATCAGTGATTTGTTAACGTCTAAATTTTTATTTTAAGTACAATATAAGAGATACCAAATCACTGATTTTTAACCCTTAGAGATCCAGTTAAACCCATGTAGAAATTTAAGAACCTGTTAGGCTAAAATTTCCAAATTAAGCACCCTCCACATAAGAACCACTCTAGGCTAAAATCTATACTAAGCAGGTTCATAAATTATTTTCAAAAACAGCAATTTTAGTACATCACATGCAATACAAAAAAGGCAACAAAAGATAGCCATTCACACTGTATAAACAGTTCATGTATCAGGGAGGGAATTTATTTATTTATTTTATTTATAACGCTTTCCACATTTGTGGGAGACCATAGCAACAGAGCCAGGCTCCAAGAATGTGTGGCTCGATTAAAATAATAATACATAGAAGAAATAATTACAAAATAATTGATTACAAATAGATCAAAATAATAATCAACAGCATGATGGCCTCATGCTTAACTGTTTGTGCCACTGCATTTAGGGCAGACTGTTTTCCATGTTTGAGAGTAGTCAATGTCAAAAGTATTTTTTAAGGCTTCTGTGTAATAGTCAGTTAGTTTTCTTTTTAAATTTAGATGAGCTTAATCGTACTTCTACAGGAAGTGAGTTCCAAATTTTTGGTAGTACAATAGGAATATGTTCTTTAACTTTGTAAGTCAAAAAAAAAAAAAATACATAAATGATTCAATGTAGTGGCGGCCAAGCCAATGTGATACATTATTGTTTTAAACAATAATTAAGAACCTAATTAAGAACCCGAGTAGCCTAAATTCACAGTAAGCACCATTTAAATCAAAACCTACACGGAGGCTAACTTAATGGAAAAAAACCTAGGTTCTTATACGCGGGTTTTTACTGCACGACGAGTATTCCCTCGATCTTTGTTCATTATGGACACTGATTAGAGATATGACATATTGAAAATACAGCAACTGGTTTTGATTGACAGATCGTGTTTTAGTGCTAATTCACTTCGCGAAAATACTCAAAAACGTTTTATAAACGTTTTTAATTAAGCGTTATGTAAACGTTTTTAGTAAACGTTTCAGTGAAACGCGTTTAATACTCAAACATACATATCAGACATTAATTCGATGGTCTATTTCTATTTTTTACGGTGTTACAAATTTCATTCTATTACCTATCGATTATATCAAAACGGACCGCTGGCGGCTTAAACATTTGCTTCATATCCGTTCGATTTTGTTGAATGGCAGTGTTTAAACGCTTTTAAACTCTTTCAACATTGTTCAAACGTGTTGAATCTATCTTGAATTGATGTTGAACATTTTTAAAAGCGTTTAAACAAACACATGTTGAAACCGTTTGCCGGGGCCTTTACAATCATGAGGAATCAGTACTTTAATAGTATGTATTTATTTAGTACTGTAGTATGTAAGTATGTATTAGTATTTTTGGAAAGTTTCATTGCTACAAATATAATTCAAGTAAAGCTATTTGGAATCAAAATTACACAGATTTGTATGAGCTCAGTGAACTGTTTCCTTGTTAGCCTCGTTGTGTGTTTTTTCACACTTTTGAAATTCTCATAACTTCTCAAGAATTTTTTATTATTTTTGTCTCAAACGTTTAACCTGTGTTGATGTCATTCTATAATTTTGATGTAGTGGTCAATTGAACTATGAAATTAAAAAAATATGATAATAAAGTGGAAGCAAGATTGGCATTCTGCAAATTACAAAATGAAACCCACATGGCCACCTGTGATATTAACCCCTTAGGGCTATAGTAGGTCTAGACAGATTATCAATACTTAGATAAAATATTTGAGGATGATAGTTATAACAAAGATAGAAGAATACGCCATAATTCGATTGTGTTATTTTCGTATTACTTGACTCACACTTTAACTAATACACTAAGAACAATTCTAAGATCAACAAATAATGGCTTAAACGGACACTAGCAAGTAAACTAGTATAGGCTGCGTCGGTGTTTGATAGATAAACGAGGTTTTAACAGTTTAACAGCCCCCGGGCTGTTTGCCATGTTTACGTTACAGACATTAATTTTTGTCGTTATAGAATATTCACGGCGGTGAGTCATTCATTCATTTTTTTAGCTGCGTCATCAAATTAGCCTGGGTTATTAACTCTGATTCAACTCAGTACTTTCACATAATTATCAGTAATTGAAGGTGTCAGAAACACCTATCCTGAGGCGGAGTAAAAGCATTTTAAAGTTAATATCTTTCGTAGTTCAAAGCTTTAAAACCCCAAACAACTATATCAAGTTGCTCTTGACACGGTCAGTAGCGCGTTTGTGTATTTTCAGAAAACAATGTGTTTAGCATACTATTAAACGTATTTCTGTTTTGATGGGCTCTGTTTGACTGCGTTTGTCTCGTAAATCAAATCCGTAAACCGTTTCTTTTGTTGATTTATTTGATTATTTTCTTCCTGTATTGAACTATCAGTACTTGGAAGTAAAATGTATATAGATACGTTATGTATATTTAGAAATCAAAAGGCATATCAGTTAATGTAACTAATTATAATGACCTTTTCACCGCCTCCTGCTTCAACCTTGATAGCGCGGTGAAATTGGCAACACGTGGCATTCAAGTGTTTCATTGTTTCTCAATAACAGTCAATGTCATTTTAAACTGTTAAGAGAGACACTAAAACTAATTGTTGTCACAGTCTAACTAAACATTGAATTTATGATATAATAATGATACAGAGAGTTTTACATCTACAGTATTTTTGAGAGAATACCTATTTCACGAAGTGCAAAATTTGTCAGTTTTGTTGTGTGACGCAGCAATTTTTTCTACAGCTAGTGCAAACATACTTGGACAGTTTTACAATGCACACTTCAAATCCTATCAACAGATAATATTTGTGATTGTGGTCCTGTTTAAGTGTTAATATACGTCGCGAAAATACTCAAGAACGTTTTTTATGAATAATAACTTTAACAGAAATATAATATACAATGTATGGACAATTGATTCTATATAAATTTGAAAATTATTTACAAATTAAAAATGGTTCTGATGAAGGGAAACGAATTAAAAAAAAAAACTACTCAAATTTTATACCAATTATCATATAAAAATCTTTACTTATAAACTCAGTTATACAAAACGTTTGTTTTTTAAACGTTCTGTAAATGTTTTGTCATAAAAGTATTTAAACGTTTTTTCTGTATCGTTATCCGTGTTTCAAAGTAACATGTATGTCATGCCGGTCGATACACTTCGCATATTCAAAAACCGAAAGCCATATCAGTTCGTGATTCAAATTGATATAATGATACAGAGAGTTTTACATCTACAGTATTCTTGAAAGAATACCTATTTTCACGAAGTGCAAAGTTTGTCAGTTTTGTTGTTTGACGCAGCAATTTTTTCTACAGCTAGTGCAAACAAACTTGTCAGTTTTACAATCCACACTTCACGATCCTTCCGATTTATAACTCAAACTGATCTCCGCGGATAGCGTGACCTAGTAGAGTTTCTAAGTTTTTGCAAGTGTTTATTGTATACTCCTGTGTTAGTACTAATTGTAACAGCCGAAGCTACTGACATATTTCTTGACAAAACATTTCGGCCTAAACTAATGTGCATGCTCTTTTACACGTTTTAAAATAAATTAAAATGACATAATGTCTAGAACGTTCTAGAATCATGATGTCATAAGCCATATTTGGACATTAGGGGGAAGTATAAATAGCTGGTCAACATGCAAGGGGTTGTTTTATTACGAGTCACGTGGTGACGATAGTGCGGGTACGTACAGCAAACTTGTAAGTACATACTGATAACAACTCCTTTGAAAATAAGCGTGAGTGCTTTATGGGATTTAGCTAGAGCTCCGAGCATTGATAGAAAGCCACGAGAGTGTACGTAGTGTACGCCCTCATGGCTTTCTCCATTGCGAGGAGCTCTAAATCCCAAACTGAAAACACGAGTGTTTATTCTCTAACCGATTTAGAATATAGAGTAATAGATACTCACGATACCATTGTATTTATGTATTTGTTTATTTCCTACGTTATTTTGGTTCCTATCTAGGCCAGAAGATTCAATTCATTCATTTTAACCTATACACAATCAAGTTTCTTAAATATATAAGCTTTGTATTTTTTTATTTCATTTTTACTTACAACTCATCTCAAACATTGTTCCTTACGCATTTCAAGTTGTATCAGTTCTTTAAGTTTAAAAAAATCACCAAGCTTTTTAAGTTTAATTGGAGAGTTGTCTTATAAAATGTTAATATATATTTCTTTCGAATTACAGTTCAACTAGATATAAAAGCGAATATAAATACGTAGCATAGTATGTACATAATATCTAATCAAAAATTCTACTCCAATACCATGTGCATACGCCGGTAAGAAACCAAAACTTGTCTAAATTAGCATATGGATATCCAACAACGAGAATATTACCAAGACATGGTTCAGAATCGACTTAAACAAATCACATAAATGCCTTCAAAAGTTGATATTTCGATCTTTACGCAAAAACGAAACAGCAGAGTGCAATGTTATCATATTCAGTCGTGCGCTGATTCGAACGTTATTTCCTTAGAACTTCCTTGATATCATTTTCTTTTTAAAAATAATAACCTTATCATAAAAATAAGCACCACCATCAGGAAGAGCAAGCAGAAATATGTAATGTAATGTAATGGATTTTTGTGCTTATATAGCGCATTTCACATACGAATGTCAATGCACTTTACAATTATCGTACGGACTGCTTAGAATCATGAGGAATTAGTAGTTAGTATGTATTAGTATTTTTGGAAAGTTTTATTGTTATAAATATCATTCAAGTGAAGCTATTTTAGAGAATCAAAATTATAGAGGTTTTTATGTGTTCAGTGAACTGTTTCCTTGTTAGCCTCGTTGTGAGGTTTTTCACACTTTTGAAATTCTCATAACTTCTCAAGAATTATTTAATATTTTTGTCTCAAACGTTTAACCTTTGTTGATGTCATTCTATAATTTTGATGTAGTGGTCAATTACAATATGAAATTAGGGCTCTCATCCGGTAGGTCTAGACAGATGGTCAATATTTAGATAAAACATTTGAGGATGATAGTTATAACAAAGATAGAAGAATACGCCATAATTCGATTGTGTTATTTTCGTATTACTTGACTCACACTTTAACTAATACACTAAGAACAATTCTAAGCTAGATCAACAAATAATGGTTTTAACGGAAACTAGCGAGTAAACTAGTATAGCCTGCGTCGGTGTTTGATATAAACGAGGTTTTAACAGTTTAACAGCCCCCGGGCTGTTTACCATGTTTACATTGATTTGTGTAGTAATAGCGGAATATTCACGGCGGTGAGTCATTCATTCATTTTTTTGCTGCGTCATCAAATTAGCCTGGGTTATTAACTCTTATTCAACTCAGTAGTTTCACATAATTATCAGTAATTGAAGGAGTCAGAAACACCTATCCGAGGCGGAGTAAAAGCATTTTAAAGTTAATATCTTTCGTAGTTCAAAGCTTTAAAACCCCAAACAACTATATCAAGTTGCTCTTGACACGGTAAGTAGCGCGTTTGTGTATTTTCAGAAAACAATGTGTTTAGCATACTATTAAACGTATTTCTGTTTTGATGGGCTCCGTTTGACTGCGTTTGTCTCTTAAATCAAATCCGTAAACCGTTTCTTTTGTTGATTTATTTGATTATTTTTTTCCTGTATTGAACTATCAGTACTTGGAAGTAAAATGTATATAGATACGTTATGTATATTTAGATATCAAAAGGCATATCAGCTAGTGTAATAATTATAATGACCTTTTCACCGCCTCCTGCTTCAACCTTGATAGCGCGGTGAAATTGGCAACACGTGGCATTCAAGTGTTTCATTGTTTCTCAATAACAGTCAATGTCATTTTAAACTGTTAAGAGATACACTAAAACTAATTGTTGTCACAGTCTAACTAAACATTGAATTAATGATATCAGTAATGATATAGAGAGTTTTACATCTACAGTATTTTTGAGAGAATACCTATTTCACGAAGTGCAAAATTTGTCAGTTTTGTTGTGTGACGCAGCAATTTTTTCTACAGCTAGTGCAAAAATACTTGTACAGTTTTACAATGCACACTTCAAATCCTATCAATAGATAATATTTGTGATTGTGGTCCTGTTTAAGTGCTAATATACGTCGCGAAAATACTCAAGAACGTTTTTTATGAATAATAACTTTAACAGAAATGATATATACAATGTATGGACAATTGATTCTATATAAATTTGAAAATTATTTACAAATTAAAAATGGTTCTGATGAAGGGAAACGAATTAAAAAAAACTATTCAAACTTTATACCAATTATCATATAAAAATCTTTACTTATAAACTCAGTTATACAAAACGTTTGTTTTTTAAACGTTCTGTAAATGTTTTGTCATAAAAGTATTTAAACGTTTTTTCTGTATCGTTATCCGTGTTTCAAAGTAACATGTATGTCATGCCGGTCGATACACTTCGCATATTCAAAAACCGAAAGCCATATCAGTTCGTGATTCAAATTGATATAATGATACAGAGAGTTTTACATCTACAGTATTCTTGAAAGAATACCTATTTTCACGAAGTGCAAAGTTTGCATTTAATTTTGTTGTTTGACGCAGCAATTTTTTCTACAGCTAGTGCAAACAAACTTGTCAGTTTTACAATCCACACTTCACGATCCTTCCGATTTATAACTCAAACTGATCTCCGCGGATAACGTGACCTAGTAGAATTTCTAAGTTTTTGCAAGTGTTTATTGTATACTCCTGTGTTAGTACTAATAACAGCCGAAGCTACTGACATATTTCTTGACAAAACATTTCGGCCTAAACTAATGTGCATGCTCTTTTACACGTTTTAAAATCAATTAAAATGACATAATGTCTAGAACGTTCTAGAATCATGATGTCATAAGCCATATTTGGACATTAGGGGGAAGTATAAATAGCTGGTCAACATGCAGAGGGGTTATTTTATTACGAGTCGTGGTGACGATAGTGCGGGTACGTACAGCAAACTTGTAAGTACATACTGATAACAACTCCTTTGAAAATAAGCGTGAGTGCTTTATGGGACTTAGCTAGAGCTCCGAGCATTGATAGAAAGCCACGAGAGTGTACGTAGTGTACGCCCTCATGGCTTTCTCCATTGCGAGGAGCTCTAAATCCCAAACTGAAAACACGAGTGTTTATTCTCTAACCGATTTAGAATATAGAGTAATAGATACTCACGATACCATTCTATTTACGTATTTGGTTAATTCCTACGTTATTTTGGTTCCTATCTAGGCCAGAAGATTCAATTCATTCATTTTAACCTATACACAATCAAGTTTCTTAAATATATAAGCTTTGTATTTTTTTATTTTCATTTTTACTTACAACTCATCTCAAACATTGTTCCTTACGCATTTCAAGTTGTATCAGTTCTTTAAGTTTAAAAAAATCTCCAAGCTTTTTGAGTTTAATTGGAGAGTTGTCTTATAAAATGTTAATATATATTTCTTTCGAATTACAGTTCAACTAGATGTAAAAGCGAATATAAATACGTAGCATAGTATGTCCATAATATCTAGTCAAAAATTCTACTCCAATACCATGTGCATACGCCGGTAAGAAACGAAAACGTGTCTAAACTAGTAATGGATATCTAACAACGAGAATATTACCAAGACATGGTTCAGAATCGACTTAAACAAATCACATACATGTCTTCAAAAGTTGATATTTCGATCTTTACGCAAAAACGAAACAGCAGAGTGCAATGTTATCATATTCAGTCGTGCGCTGATTCGAACGCTATTTCCTTAGAAATTCCTTGATATAATTTTCTTTTTAAAAATAATAACCTTATCATAAAAATAAGCACCACTACAGAAAGAGCAAGCAGAAATATGTAATGTAATGTAATGGATTTTTGTGCTTATATAGCGCATTTCACATACGTATGTCAATGCACTTTACAATTATCGTACGGACTGCTTAGAATCATGAAGAATTAGTAGTTAGTACTGTATTAGTATTTTTGGAAAGTTTTATTGCTATAAATATCATTCAAGTGAAGCTATTTTAGGGAATCAAAATTACAGAGGTTTTTATGTGTTCAGTGAACTGTTTCCTTGTTAGCCTCGTTGTGAGGTTTTTCACACTTTTGAAATTCTCATAACTTCTCAAGAATTATTTAATATTTTTGTCTCAAACGTTTAACCTTTGTTGATGTCATTCTATAATTTTGATGTAGTGGTCAATTAAACTATGAAATTAAAAAAATATGATAATAAAGTGGAAGCAAGATTGGCATTCTGCAAATTACAAAATGAAACCCACATGGCCACCTGTGATATTAACCCCTTAGGGCTATAGTAGGTCTAGACAGATTATCAATACTTAGATAAAATATTTGAGGATGATAGTTATAACAAAGATAGAAGAATACGCCATAATTCGATTGTGTTATTTTGGTATTACTTGACTCACACTTTAACTAATACACTAAGAACAATTCTAAGATCAACAAATAATGGCTTTAACGGACACTAGCGAGTAAACTAGTATAGGCTGCGTCGGTGTTTGATAGATAAACGAGGTTTTAACAGTGTAACAGCCCCCGGGCTGTTTGCTATGTTTACGTTACAGACATTATTTTTTGTCGTTATAGAATATTCACGGCGGTGAGTCATTCATTCATTTTTTTAGCTGCGTCATCAAATTAGCCTGGGTTATTAACTCTGATTCAACTCAGTACTTTCACATAATTATCAGTAATTGAAGGTGTCACAAACACCTATCCTGAGGCGGAGCAAAAGCATTTTAAAGTTAATATCTTTCGTAGTTCAAAGCTTTAAAACCCCAAACAACTATATCAAGTTGCTCTTGACACGGTAAGTAGCGCGTTTGTGTATTTTCAGAAAACAATGTGTTTAGCATACTATTAAACGTATTTCTGTTTTGATGGGCTCCGTTTGACTGCGTTTGTCTCTTAAATCAAATCCGTAAACCGTTTCTTTTGTTGATTTATTTGATTATTTTTTCCTGTATTGAACTATCAGTACTTGGAAGTAAAATGTATATAGATACGTTATGTATATTTAGATATCAAAAGGCATATCAGCTAGTGTAATAATTATAATGACCTTTTCACCGCCTCCTGCTTCAACCTTGATAGCGCGGTGAAATTGGCAACACGTGGCATTCAAGTGTTTCATTGTTTCTCAATTACAGTCAATGTCATTTTAAACTGCTAAGAGATACACTAAAACTAATTGTTGTCACAGTCTAACTAAACATTGAATTAATGATATCAGTAATGATATAGAGAGTTTTACATCTACAGTATTTTTGAGAGAATACCTATTTCACGAAGTGCAAAATTTGTCAGTTTTGTTGTGTGACGCAGCAATTTTTTCTACAGCTAGTGCAAACATACTTGTACAGTTTTACAATGCACACTTCAAATCCTATCAACAGATAATATTTGTGATTGTGGTCCTGTTTAAGTGCTAATATACGTCGCGAAAATACTCAAGAACGTTTTTTATGAATAATAACTTTAACAGAAATGATATATACAATGTATGGACAATTGATTCTATATAAATTTGAAAATTATTTACAAATTAAAAATGGTTCTGATGAAGAGAAACGAATTAAAAAAAATACTCAAACTTTATACCAATTATCATATAAAAATCTTTACTTATAAACTCAGTCATACAAAACGTTTGTTTTTTAAACGTTCTGTAAACGTTTTGTAAAAGTATTTAAATGTTTTTTCTGTATCGTTATCCGTGTTTCAAAGTAACATGTGTGTCATGTCGATACACTTCGCATATTCAATATCAGTTCGTGATTCAAATTGTAGACGGGGCTTTAAACTGATCTCCGCGGATAGCGTGACCTAGTAGAATTTCTAAGTTTTTGCAAGTGTTTATTGTATACTCCTGTGTTAGTACTAATTGTAACAGCCGAAGCTACTGACATATTTCTTGACAAAAAATTTCGGCCTAAACTAATGTGCATGCTCTTTTACACGTTTTAAAATCAATTAAAATGACATAATGTCTAGAACGTTCTAGAATCATGATGTCATTAGCCATATTTGGACATTAGGGGGAAGTATAAATAGCTGGTCAACATGCAAGGGGTTGTTTTATTACGAGTCGTGGTGACGAGTGTGGGACGTACAGCAAACTTGTAAGTACATACTGATAACAACTCCTTTGAAAATAAGCGTGAGTGCTTTATGGGATTTAGCTAGAGCTCCGAGCATTGATAGAAAGCCACGAGAGTGTACGTAGTGTACGCCCTCATGGCTTTCTCCATTGCGAGGAGCTCTAAATCCCAAACTGAAAACACGAGTGTTTATTCTCTAACCGATTTAGAATATAGAGTAATAGATACTCACGATACCATTGTATTTATGTATTTGTTTATTTCCTACGTTATTTTGGTTCCTATCTAGGCCAGAAGATTCAATTCATTCATTTTAACCTATACACAATCAAGTTTCTTAAATATATAAGCTTTGTATTTTTTTATTTTCATTTTTACTTACAACTCATCTCAAACATTGTTCCTTACGCATTTCAAGTTGTATCAGTTCTTTAAGTTTAAAAAAATCTCCAAGCTTTTTGAGTTTAATTGGAGAGTTGTCTTATAAAATGTTAATATATATTTCTTTCGAATTACAGTTCAACTAGATGTAAAAGCGAATATAAATACGTAGCATAGTATGTCCATAATATCTAGTCAAAAATTCTACTCCAATACCATGTGCATACGCCGATAAGAAACGAAAACTTGTCTAAACTAGTAATGGATATCTAACAACGAGAATATTACCAAGACATGGTTCAGAATCGACTTAAACAAATCACATAAATGCCTTCAAAAGTTGATATTTCGATCTTTACGCAAAAACGAAACAGCAGAGTGCAATGTTATCATATTCAGTCGTGCGCTGATTCGAACGCTATTTCCTTAGAACTTCCTTGATATAATTTTCTTTTTAAAAATAATAACCTTATCATAAAAATAAGCACCACTACAGAAAGAGCAAGCAGAAATATGTAACGTAATGTAATGGATTTTTGTGCTTATATAGCGCATTTCACATACGAATGTCAATGCACTTTACAATTATCGTACGGACTGCTTAGAATCATGAAGAATTAGTAGTTAGTATGTATTAGTATTTTTGGAAAGTTTTATTGCTATAAATATCATTCAAGTGAAGCTATTTTAGGGAATCAAAATTACACAGATTTGTATGAGCTCAGTGAACTGTTTCCTTGTTAGCCTCGTTGTGTGTTTTTTCACACTTTTGAAATTCTCATAACTTCTCAAGAATTATTTAATATTTTTGTCTCAAACGTTTAACCTTTGTTGATGTCATTCTATAATTTTAATGTAGTGGTCAATTAAACTATGAAATTAAAGAAATGTGATAATAAAGTGGAAGCAAGATTGGCATTCTGCAAATTACAAAATGAAACCCACATGGCCACCGGTACCTGTGATATTAACCCCTTAGGGCTATAGTAGGTCTAGACAGATGGTCAATATTTAGATAAAACATTTGAGGATGATAGTTATAACAAAGATAGAAGAATACGCCATAATTCGATTGTGTTATTTTGGTATTACTTGACTCACACTTTAACTAATACACTAAGAACAATTCTAAGATCAACAAATAATGGCTTTAGCGGAAACTAGCAAGTAAACTAGTATAGGCTGCGTCGGTGTTTGATATAAGGTTTTAACAGTTTAACAGCCCCCGGGCTGTTTACCATGTTTACATTGATTTGTGTAGTTATAGCGGAATATTCACGGCGGTGACTCATTCATTCATTTTTTTTAGCTGCTTCATCAAATTAACCTGGGTTATTAACTCTGATTCAACTCAGTACTTTCACATAATTATCAGTAATTGAAGGTGTCACAAACACCTATCCTGAGGCGGAGTAAAAGCATTTTCATCTCTCGTAGTTCAAAACTTCAAACAACTATCAAGTTTCTCTTACAATTAAACACGGTAAGTAGAGTGTATTTTCAGAAAACAATGTGCTTAGCATACTAACGTAGTTCTCGTTGATGGTGTTTGTCTTGTACATCAAAGCTGTAGTCTTAACGTCATTTTTATTGATTTATTGGATAATGTTTTCTTGTATTGAACTATCAGTATTTGAAAGTCAAATGTATAAAGTGTTTATCTTAAATAATGACAAATTTCACGGCCCGGTGTCATGCCTTGATAGCGCGTGGTGAAAAGGACAGCCCGTTGAATATCAATTTTAATCGGCAAGTGTTTAAATTGTGTCTCGCGATATGCAGTGTCATTTTAAACTGTTAAAAGATTGTTTGTCAACCAAAAAAAAAAACACTAAAAATAAATGTTAACACAGTCTTAAGTCAACACTAACAGTGTGATTAAGCAGGCGGGCTTTCTGTGGTAGATATAGTCGTAAGGAACTAAGCCGAGCTGATGATAACAAATATATATACCTGTGTCGAAATACAGAAAGTTCATAGACCTCAATGGCGACAAGTACGAAGGTTTCAATTACAGTGCTTGCGTTAAGTTAATTAAAGGCGCTCTAAGAGCGCATGTGGTTACCCCAAATTTTGTAACATTTACAGGACAGTTGCTTTTAGTTATCTTTTCCCGAAAGAACTTGGTATATTCAAGATCGAAAATTGTAGAAAAACTTAGTTTATCTATTGTCTTGCGAGTGGAATTTTGTGCACTTTGTTACAAAATGTCATGGAAATAATGAATGAGTAATTGAAGAATGAGAATAAAGTGAAGATATAAAATTGTGTAACTTTGAGGAAGAGATTTGAGAAAATTTCAGTGTTTTTTTTTACTTAATTTGCAGAATCTTTTTTAAATCAATAATGCTAACAAAAAGTTGTGGGAGCTTGTTGATCCCAACAGATAGTGAAATACAGAAAAAGCATATATGTTTATCAACGCATTTATTCAATTTCAATAGTACAATTATTGATCATAAATTAATTGAAATTAGTTACAAGAATAAAACTACATTGATTTAAATTGTTATTGTAAGAATAAATCACAAAAACAGATTTGTAGAATCATAAGCGATAAGTGTAACATAATTAAAAACGGCATCGATTTGAAGAGTGTAGACAATATAACTGTGAGAAAATAATAACTAGTTATTTTGTTGAATTTTAGTTAATTATTAATTTAGTGTGATCACCGAACAGCAATTGCTTGCACTATACATTGCAGTATTGTATGTGGAGACTAAATTTGGTCTTTTCACGTTATGATTATTTTTCAAATAACTAAGGTTGAGTAGTTAATTTTAGAGCTTCACTGTTTTATTGTTTACACTCTACCATTGATTTAATATAAACGCATGTAAAGAGCTACAAGAAATATAAAGGAGTTGTTTTCACTTCACCATGAAAGTATTATGACTAACTTAAGTATGTAGTTGTGTTTTTTGAATAGCTAGTTAGTACTAAAGAAACCAGACATAAATTGCTATAGTGGTTTTCATTGGACTGTGAAACAATTACTAATAGTCAGTATTTAATAGTGTCTAATAGTCATATTTCAACTAAAGAAAACACTGAGTATTTTATGAGTTAGTCTACTAGTGTGTATTAGCTTAGTAAGTAGTGCACAGTGTGATGAAAACCACTCTATTTTATTTTCTATATGACCAACAAGCAGTGTGTGCGTTAGTCTTATTAATAGTGTTTCACGGTGAAATGAAAATGACTATAATTTAAACGTATGGTAGGTGGAAATACAATTAGTTAATTAAGATATTAGAAACCACCTTTGTAGTTTTATTATATGTGATTTGAATATCGTCAGATAGGTTGAAAATGATTGACTTTAGATCATCTGGACATGTTAGAGTTGCTTCAGAAATATGTGTTTGTTTCAGTATTAATAGCACAATATTTGTGAACATGGTAACATCAACTTTGGTATTGTTATACAATCAAAGGCCACCTATGGCCAACTCGTGGATCATTGTTAGAACATTTTGAAAGCGCTTACAGTTTAGACCGCTCCATTACGATTATGTAATTATTTTCTAGGATTAGCTTGAGATGATTTGAAGCGAAAAAAAAGTATTCAATGTTGTTGTTTTATTTGTATTTTTTTGGTTGTCCTCTATTTCCCTTACGGTCCGTCGTTCCGTCAGTCCGTGATCCACTGACAAGTCTGATATTTACCTGGTTCGATCTTTGGTTCGTGCGAGTTCAAAGAGTGTCTAAGAAACAGTGTTATTAAGTTGTTCTTGCAAAATAAACGCCAGAAAAAGCAAAATAGACAGTCATTGAAGCAATTGGTGTTATATTTGAGGCGATTTGGGCTGTTGGGTGTAGTTTTTAGAGAGGCCGTTTTAGCTGTTTATTTGTTGTTGTCGAGGTCGACCTGGAGGTTTAAAACCGATCACGTTATCTGACATATTGTAAAGAAAGAAATATTACTTTCATCTACATATACATAGATCGTTAAGTTGAACTACTAGATAATAGGGTGAAGCGATTTAAGTTTTGCGAATAAGTTTGTTGTTCTGTGCAAGAAGCTAAGAGCTTGGCAATCGCCAGTTTCAATCGCCGTTCGAATTTGTACGAATTAATAGTAGTCAATAAAATTAAACTATATTGACAGATAAACCCGTTACTTTAATCAAAAATATAAAAGAAATAATTACAATAAGCAATATATTTACCCTAAAACATCACTAAAGTATTATACTGTTGTTGTCTTCACTTCTAGTATGTATCGTACTCTCTAAGAATGCTTACAATGCTGTTAAATATCCAGTAGTAACAGCTTCCTCCTTTGTAACTAGTTGTGAATCCATTCCATAGCATTATGAAAGGATGGATAAAAAGTAGCTTCTGTTTATAGCAGGGAAGATTTCTCGATAAATTTCATCATAATAAGTTAGTTCGCTTGGTTCGCTCGTAAATTGCATGATCTTTAGTAAAATTCACAGTGACCATTTCCGAAAACATTCGACATAAACTTATGTGTAATTCTACTGCGAATCGTGTGGCGTGAGCACATAAAATATGAGAGTATTCTCGATTACTTCGACCGAGAAATCATTCCTTCGACGAATCAAATATCCATGTGCTCGAAGTACGCTGACCGAGATCTTGGGGCTCAAAAGTTTACACTGACGATCTAGTGAGTGAGCGAGTGAGTGAGTGAGTGAGTGAGTGACACTTCCGGTTCAAAAGCCCCATCCCAATAACTCGAGGATCTTAGATCCACGAGTTAAAAAGGTTAATGAAATAACCCACTCTTTTTTACAAGCTTTTGGCTTTTGTGCAATTTTACAATTATTGCATTCTAGGTATTTCTGGTTTGATAATTGCACTTTTTTATGGCATTTAAAGCAACTATGATACATATTCACTCGATTTACTGTCCAGATTTCTCCCTGGACTGTTATGTTTGAGTAATCACTTAATGGTAATGCTAGTTGCTGTTGAAAGTCGTTGGTAACACTGATTGTTGTTGTATCCCCTTTGGCTGTGTTAACATATACCTCGTTCGTTAGTGTGTTCTTCTTTACTCGGATGTTTTGGAAATTATACGTTTTATCCTGCTCAATACTGCCAATATGGTCTTCCCATATTGTGATTTTAATGCTATCTGTGGGGTCAATGAGAATGGCTTCGGTGAATTTTAGTGTGCCATTGTTAACCTCTTTGATTTCTTGCAAAGTAGCTACTTTCGCTTTAACAGTGACTAGTTGCCCTACACATACTGTTTTCAGTTGTGTAATTGAAAAATTTGTAGGTAATTGTTTTCTGGTAAAATCAATGTCTGGGCATTCTTCAATTTCTGAAGATTCGTCAATTACTATGTCTTCGCTGTTGCTTTTCATTTCAAGTCTGAACTTCTTTATTTTAACGGGTTTCTTTATTTTGGCACAGGATTCTATGCGGCTCCTTTTTTGGGGGGAAAAACATACCACTCGGATTGTTTTTGATTTCAATTGAAGTTGGAAATCAAAATAATTATCTTTTTTGAGCGGGGAAACGTTGTGAATAAAACCTGACGCTGTGCCCTCATTTAGTGCTTGAATTTCAGCTAGTGTCTCATCAGAAATCTAATGTATAAAAAAAATTAATAATTAGCATATTTTTGTGTGCAATAATCATAATGCTTATAATAGTTTTTGAGGAGTAAAAATCAGATCTGTCATTATAACATCTTCTAATGTGGTAATTTTGACAGTTTTTACTTAGGTCCAATCTTTGATTATTTATTTGAGCATTTAGTGTTGAAGTTTGATGATTGCATTGAAACATTCATTGTTTTTTTTTGTGATTTATTTTAATACAGGAATTCTAGATGGTTCCCTATCCCTAGCACGTGGTTTAACATGAACATTTCTTACAATAGATCTATGTTGATTGTGCATATTTGTGTCATTTACAGTTTCAAAACAATGTTGATCTTTATTTATCACAGCTTTCATTGTTTTTTGGCTTATAAGCAAAGCTATGTTGTCATAACAAAGACGTGTACCGTTCAGTGATAGAATTTTTGTGTGTGTCTCATTAATTAATTCACATTTGGATTCATATATCCTCTTAATAAGAGGCTGTTTGATATACCCACATTGGGGTAGTTGTTTCGTATTCCTTCGAAAGGGCTCAATTATCCTCTTACGAGGCTCATTATTCCCACAAAGGGGCTCAATTATCCTCTTGCGAGGCTCATTAATTCCCCGAAAGGATTGAGTGTTTCCTTTTGTTTCGTTTTTTATTGTTGTTTGTTTCGTTATGGTTTGGTTCACAGCGTTGTTCTCCTTGATTCGAGACAACATGGCTTCGGCTTCGTCGAGCATCAAGTGTGGATTTAACGTGTAATTTCGCCGTAAAGAACGGTTTAAAATCTGAAAAACACTTACGAAAATACTCTTCATTTCTACCGTTATAGTAGAATGAAAGCTGTGATAGATAAAGAGTGTTAAATGCAATAAAAAGAACTAGATATACTCACCAACTTAGGAAACTTGGAGCAACCCGTCCAAACAGCGAGCACGAGGTATTTCCGCTGTACTATCGTGAACAGTTCGGAGCAATGTCGGAAAGAAATCAGCACGATCTCGGAAAGGAGTCGCGTGTTCGGGTGTTACACTCTTGTTTTCTTGTATTCATTCTTACATCGGGCGATAGCATAGTGGTTACTTCGTCCTTAGGACGGGAGTAACCACAAAAAGGCACTTTCATTTAATTATTCGCCGTCGATTAGCGTAGCGCCATCGTGTTGACAAGAAATCATTAACAATTGAAACAGCTGCTTCCTGATATACAGTAAGTTGATTTGACGATATTTCTTATTTCGTTAATATTTTGCCATATTCGATCTTATAGCGAAAAATAGTTTAAGCTATATCAAAGAGTGGATTTGATATTTTAGTGTTTGTATTAAGGCCGATTTAGACAGGCGAAAACCGTACAGTCTAAATCGGCTTTTATACCCATTTTGGGCTTTTTTTGAGTCTGCAACAACAATCCGCAGTGACGGGGGAATCCCCTCCATATCTGTTTTCCCATAGTTCGATCCTATAGCGAAAAATAGTTTAATATAAGCATACATTAGATTTCATTTATTTCATTTCGTCTTTTTGTAAGCTATATCAGAAAATGAATTTGATTTTTGCGAGCGTTTTTAAAATACGCAAAATTGGCTTTTTAAAAGGTGCAAGTCGACAGAAATCAGTAGGGGAATCTTAGGGGAAACTTGGTATGAAGATATAGGTAATGGGGGTTTTCCCTTTTTGCAGGATTGAATTTTATTATTTTTGTACTTGTACACTTTGCTGCAGCTATTCTAGCCGTTATAGTACACATTTATAAACATATCTATAATGATAGATTAAATGCGATGTTAAATACAGCGTTTCACTCGTAAAATATCCAGCTGTATTACACATCAAACTTTCTTATAAGATATAACTAGACAGGGTTTACTCGTGCCCTTGATCTGGCTCTTATGGAGAGATGATCAATAGCTAGGGACATTAATTGATTAAAGTAATTAGGGACAGATTATCAGAAAAACTGTATAACTAGACAGACAGACAGAACTACAGACAGACAGACAGACAGACAGACAGACAGACAGACAGACAGACAGACAGACAGACAGACGGACGGACGGACGGACGGACGGATTATCAGAAAAACTGTATAACTAGACAGACAGACAGACAGACAGACAGACAGACAGACGGACGGACGAACGGACGGACAGACGAACGGACGGACAGACAGACAGAACTACAGACAGACAGACAGACAGAACTACAGACAGACAGACAGACAGAAAGACAGACAGACAGACAGACAGAACTACAGACAGACAGAACTACAGACAGACAGACAGACAGACAGACAGACAGACAGACAGACAGACAGACAGACAGACAGACAGACAGACAGACAGACAGACAGACAGACAGACAGACAGACGGATTATCAGAAAAACTGTATAACTAGACAGACAGACAGAACTACAGACAGAAAGACAGACAGACAGACAGACAGACAGACAGACAGACAGACAGACAGACAGACAGACAGACAGACAGACAGACGGACGGACAGACATACGGACGGACGATCGGAAGGACGGACGGACGGACGGACGGACGGACAGAACTACAGACAGACAGACAGACAGAACTACAGACAGACAGACAGACAGACAGACAGACAGACAGACAGACAGACAGACACACACACATGTATCTGCTAATATGAGAAAGATATAATGAACGTGATAATCCTAATGATACAAATAATAATGATATATAACATAACTTTGCTTTAAATGTATCAAAACATTTTTTCTTTCAGATTCAGACAAACATGACGTTAAACCCATTGTGCAAAATTGTCTTCATCACATGTATCCTGTTCTCGAAAACCGCAGCAGCAAATTTTTTCCCCGTTTGTAAAGATGAGGAGGCGATTCTCGATTGCTCCGTCCCCGGAGGTACATGGAAGTATAAGAAAAAAGGGGAAACGATTCAAACAAGTTTGACTGAGTGGCATAATGGCCATAATAGAGTGTCCCCTCATACACCTCAAATATTTGACGGACGGATCACAGTCGCTGATAACAACACTTTAACGATTGCCTCGTTTAAGGTGAGTTTGTTATGCAGAAATTGAAACTAGCGAGTAAACTAGTATAGGCTGCGTCGGTGTTTGATATAAACGATAGGTAATAGAATGAAATTTGTAACACCGTAAAAAAAGTTGACTTAACTTTACTGACGTTTCGAGCTAAATGGCTAAAGACGAAGGGCTAAAGCTCAAAACGTCAGTAAACTAAGTCAACGTTTTTCTCAGAGGAGAGGGGGGGTGGGGGGATGTATCGAACATGTAGGTAAAGAACGTGGTTCCATTCGTGCGATCGCCTGCGATCGCGATCGCAACCGACCAGGAGTGAAGTATTGGGTGCGCTCAATATATTTCCCTTGCCTTGCCACGGGCTGTACTAAATACAATGGAATATATCACAAGCTATCAAGGCTTATCCTGAGCAATGAATTTCTTGCTTTGGGCTGTAAAGTATATATCACATGCTATCGAGGCTTAGCCTGAGCAATTAATTCCTTACCATGGGCTGTAAAGTATATATCATATTTTATCACATGCTATCGAGGCTTGGTCCGAGCAACTCAAATCTCTAATGCATGTTTTTCTGTTCTCAGTGGGAACACAATGGAATATACATCTGTAAAAGCAACACACCTGTGTTATATCACGTGATCGCTGTACAGTGTAAGGCCATGGCTTGCATTGGCGACCAAGTCAACCTCGAATGTGGCTCGTTCCTGGGCACTGAACCAATCAGGGAGTTGGCATGGCATGTCAACAACACCAAAGCCCTGGTAGCCAACGAAGACCTCCATGTTGAATACCGAAAGGACGAATTCGATTGGCTGATCCTTAATGGAGATATTCCAGCAGCCTTGAAAGTACACGTGGTTTCTCCGCATGTCCAGCGGTTCACTTGCGTGACATACGATGGTGATGATGGTGTCACGCCACGACGCTCTCGTGTGACATTGTACCCACAGTACTGCGCTACCAATACCACAGTAAGGGACAATAGTAGGGTGAAAGAAGTTTCCAGCGACGCTTCCGTACATGACGTCATCAGTCATGGAAACCGCTTGAAGTTATGGTGGATGCTGGTTATTCTTATTGCAGGATACGTGACCTCGTTTTCATGAAGAGGCCAGGTAAGAAGTTAAGCAGAAACTTGTTTGCCACAACACCGCCTAAAGCCTGGTTCTCATATCGAAATATGGCGTCCAATTTTAATAACTATTGTTCTTTTAGTGGATAAGGCCCGGGCAAACGGCTTCAACATTTGCTTCAACATTGGTTCGATTTTAGAACGCTGTAGAATATGGCCGTTGAACGATGTTGAACGTAGGGGGCAAACGGTTTCAACAATGTTAATTGAAATGGGTTGGCAAACGGCTTCAACATTACCATTCAACAAAATCGAGAGGATGTAAAGCAAATGTTAAAGCCAATTGCCCGGACCTTTAGTCTCGTGTTTACGTGGAAACACAATTATTTATCATGAGCCCGAGTTCTCACATGTATGTGAGGCTAGCCAGTCAAGAACAATAGTTATTCAAATTGGATGCCATGTTATTTCGATTCGGTGTATATGTTTGGCTGCCAGAATAGCTTAGAGTTGTTTTTATGTTAAGATCTTCCACCTTCAGCCTTCAGTGATATCTTTATTATTTCACAAAAACGAAAGCCTCATCACGATCCTGGCGATCGTAGCCACTATATATGGGAACCAGGCTACAGTTAGAGTACAACCACTAAAAGTGTGCAATAGAGTACAAACACTAAAAGTGTGCAGCATAAATACCACTAAATACTGCTAAATTATGCAAATTCTTTTGTTCACTATTGTGTAATCAACACTATTTAGTGGAAAATAGTACAAAGTATTGCACACTTTTAGTGTTTGTACTCTACTTTGTAATATTTACCACTAAATAGTGTTGATTAAACAATAGAGAACAAAAGAATTTGCATAATTTAGCAGTATTTAGTGGTATTTATGTTGCACACTTTTAGTGTTTGTATTCTAGTTATTTTGCTTTTACTTTTTAATTTATTTAACTTTTTAACTTTTTAACTTTATTTATTTTAATTTGAAGGTAAAACTGGCCGAAACAGCAAATCAGGACGATTTTGGTATCAAATATGTAACCTTATTAGAGTGTTTTCATATAAACCACTTTAATTTTGACATGCGCAAATGAGCATATGTGTAAAATATAATGCTAATGTATGTGTAGCTATATGGTTTCATGTATTTCCGTGACGCGTCCGTGTTAGGCGCCGTAGCTTTTCACAGTCATACGAAATCTGTTCTATTGTATTACAATCAATTATAGAGCATAGATAAATCTGGCTACTTCTATTTGTTTTTGTAAATAAGTCAGCTTTGTATTTAAAACAACTATTCCCCTCAGGCTCCATTAATATCGGTAAATAATACCCTCGACTTTGCCTCGGTTATTTAAATTGAATATTCGTCGATATTCAACTCGCGTGAATAATTGTTACAGCGCAACGCGTAAAAGTATGGTCACTGATAATGTATTCGCATACTTCTGTCTCGCCATCGATCCAATAAGCGTTTTGACCCGAGACAAGATAACACAATCCTACAACGCTGATTGGATCGATTGCGAGACAGAAGTATGCGAATACATTATCAGTGGCCATACTTTTACGCGTTGCGCTGTAATATATTCTAGGTTCATCGTATATTCTAATATATTTTATTTTTAGTGGATACTCGAACTGTGAACACTTCGACTCTTTTCTGGTTACTTTTTTTTAACCCACATCCCATTAGCGAATAGATTAGAAATAAGATTTATTCTAATCACTTAGTGTATTTGTACTCACTGCTTCTTTTTTAGTGGTTTTAAAGCAGTAGAAGGTTCATAAAATAATAACATGAAAAAAGTCAAGTGTTCAGAGTTCCAGTATCCTTGTTGTAAATATATTCTTATAGGTTTATCATACTTATGTTTACTTTTAATACGATATGTATTTTCTATTTTTTTAAAAGAACTGAGTAGAATAAAGTTTTTGTTTTGTTTTATACTCTAGTATTTAGGGAGCTTTCATTCATTAGTGTATGGGAGGGGGGGGGGGATGGGCAGGATTTAATAAAAACTGGACGAAATAGAACACTTATTAATAAATGCAAGCCTTCGTTAAAGCTGATCTCAAAAATGTTAGAGGCCGGTTTATACTTTAGTTTATACTTAAGTATACTGAAGGCTAAAGACTTAACCGAAACGTCTTATTAAATATCATCAAAATTAGTCAGAGACAACCTAATTCTTTTGTAAAAAAATACTTTAATATATTACGTTACATTATCATGATTATTTTGTTTTTGCTTCAAGTTGGGTTGAGTAGATACAAAATATTTAATTTATCCCAAATCATATAAAATAAATCCTATCAGAATGCTTGAAAGCTGTTGTATATTCGGTGGCATGGTATTCAACTGCCTCTTCCCATGAGACATTGCGGGTTCTCTTTATTTTACATGATGTGGGATAAAATAGTTCGATAAAATAGATGTAGGATAAAACAGCTATTTACAAAAAACGTAGAATACTGAATAGTGCATTGCAAGACCAAAGAGCATTGTGGGGCGTTTATATATTTTAAAGTAAACTAAACAATAACAAGTTATTTTATTCTTATAATTAGTGTATTCCATTCAAAACAATATACGAGCTAGTTATGGGGAATAAATACCGCTGCATATTTATTTATTTTTATTTCAAATTAATGAGACCCACAATGCACTTTGGTCTTGGAATGCACTATTCAGTATTCAACGTTATTTGAACCAGCTGTATACAATAGTTATACAACGTGATAACAGTGCTCACGTGATATATGTTATTAATAAAAATAGTTAACCTTCATGAGATTTGCCATAATATTTGTTTTTGGATATACGTGATATGGAATTTCTGCTTCCAGGTGATCTCGCTTCGAAGCGCGCAAAGGATTGTTTCAGTCAAAACGAACAGTTCCAAAATGGCGCCGCCTTGAGACAGCAACGATTTCTGTTACTTTGAGGCATTTGCGTTTTGTTTTTATTCTTTTTTATTACTCATAGAGCAACAGAGAGATTTAATTTGTTCTCCCATATAATTTTTCAATGTGAAGTTATGTTAAGGACGTACTTATAGACGGTTAACACGGGAAACAACTCTCTCAAACGATGCCATTTTGGAACTATTGGTGATGCGACAAAAAGGATTCTGATTGGCTAAGACTAGCCGGAAGTGCGTGCGCGAAATCACCTTGTTGGTGTATTCAATAAAATGTCCCTACTGATAAGTGAGTTTGTTTATTTCTCTATATAACCCACCAGGGAAGAATCTAGATGTTTGTCAGGGGGGTGTCCCGATTACCAATGAAGGGCTCTTAAGGTGTTAGGGGGTATCCGGTCCCTAAATGTCTTAAATTGTGTTGTAAATATTTAATGTAGTGGTAGTGAGTGTGAGCGAACCTCACGGAAGAGCTCCGACAGGACTGGATCGAGTGACGCGTTTTTAGATGATACGACTATACTCATAAAATAATATAATGTATTAAAAACACATGTTTACATATTTTACATGGAAGTTCTTTAAAATATCCATATCATTATTATTACTAACCCATACTTACTAATCCCCAACCATAAAAACAGTCTTAAAAAAAACGGCCCGAAGGTAGAGTACAAACATTAAAAGTGTGCAACATAATTAGTACTAAATAGTGATATTTTATGCCAATTCTTTTGTTCTCTATTGTTTAATCAACACTATTTAGTGGTAAATAGTACAAAGTATTGCACACTTTTAGTGATTGTACTCTATAATAACTTACAATGTAATTTGAACATATTTTACACTGAAACTGTGCTATATAAATTACATATCATTATGAATGAAAACAATTGAAAAACACATTTAACATATTTTACATGGAATGTTTTTAAAACATCCATATCATTATTATTACTAGCCCATACTTACTAATCCCGTAACCATAAAAACAGTCTTAAAAAAAACGGTATAAACATTAAAAGTGTGCAACATAATTAGTACTAAATAGTGATATTTTATGCTAATTCTATTGTTTTCTATTGTTTAATTAGCACTATTTAGTACTAATTAGCACTATTTGTTTCACGGTTATATTGCTTGCACTCTATAATAACTTACATTGTAATTTGAACATATTTTACACTGAAACTGTGCTATATAAATTACATATCATTATGAATGAAAAGAATTGAAAAACACATTTAACATATTTTACATGGAATGTTTTTAAAACATCCATATCATTATTATTTCTAACCCATACTTACTAATCCCCTAACCATAAAAACAGTCTTAAAACGGCCCGAAGGAAATAACTTACATTGTAATTTGAACACATTTTACACTGAAACTGTACTATATAAATTACATATCATTATGAATGAAAAGAATTGAAATACATATTTTACATGGAAGGTTTTTAAAACATCCATATCATTATTATTTCTAACCCATATTTACTAATCCCCTAACCATAAAAACCGTCTGAAAAAAGGAAAATAACTTACATTGCAATTTCAACATATTTCTCAATGTGCTGTATATACACCTACTTGCAAGAACGTTGTCATTAACATTTGAACATTTGTAACTTAGGCCTCGTCTACACGAATCCGATCCGGCTGAAACCGCATAGAAATATTTGCGTCCACACGAATCCGCGTATCCGGAGGATTCAAGTAAAAGTATGCGGTTTCGGTGACCAGATTCACTGGATTCGTGTGGACGATAGGCCGATTCGCATCAAAAAGTATGCGGTTTCAAAAGTATCCGGATCCGTGTAGACGAGGTCTTAGTGGATAAGGAATAAATTAAAAGTACAAAAGAAAGAGTTCTGCTTCAATGATCTTCTTTTGTACTTTTAATTTATTCCTAATCCACTAAATTACAAATGTTCAAATGTTGTATGACAACGTTCTTGCAAGTAGGTGTATACAAATAGCATATAATCACTAATATTTGTGGTAGCTTCACAATATAACAAAAGGTTATGCACACGAAAATTCAAGCATATATATTCAGGGAATTTCTTATCAATCGACTTCAAAAACTGTAGTCCGAAATTCCTGTTTACAATGGCAAATTTGAAAACATTTCCACGCATGCGTAGTCGTTTGACCACTGTGTTCATAGAGATTGCATATCTTCCATGGCTAATATACCCATACCATCCTCTTGTGGGACGGTCTATGACGTCATAACCACGCCCAACATGGCGACTATTAAGATATCAAAGCGATTGCATATCATCCATGTCTACTATACCCATACCATCCTCTTGTGGGGCGGCCTGTGTTTCTACGTATTTATAGAATAATGACATCACCAGAAAAACGATCATGACCACGCCCAACATGGCGGCAAAGAAGAAGAATTCAGTAGAAAGATCCTTAAAGAGATGTGTTTCCGCTTCTATGACAACAACCAGGTTGCCGAACGCGACCGTGAGCAACCAAGCGGCCTGGAGACAAGATTTCATGGACGCGGGGGCTTGGGAATAGGCGAATTCAAGACCTGGGAATAATTTGAAAAGGTACATTGTAAAGCGCATTTGATTGTATTTCACATGGAGTGCACCCAGCATAATACCAAAATCATCACTACAACAATCATCATCATCATCGTCATCATCATATTTAGCCATGCAACTGGCTTTGTATTGCTTCCTATAGTTGCTATAGTTACCTCAGTTGGCTCTCACCTCCATATAAGGATAATTAATAATATGTATAATAAATTGTAAATTGTAAGGTGAAAATAACAAATTGTAATTGTCATATCAATATACCATAATCATCACATAATTACCATCATCATCATCATATCATTATCACCACAACCATCATCATATCATTATCACCACCACCACCATCACCACCACCATCATATCATTACCACCACCACCATCATCACCACCACCACCATCATCATCATATCATCATCACCACCATCATCATATTATCACCACAACCATCATCATATCATTATCACCACCACCACCACCACCATCATATCATTACCACCACCACCATCATCATATCATTATCACCACCACAACCATCATCATATCATTATCACCACCACCACCATCATATCATTACCACCACCACCATCATCATATCATTATCACCACCATCATCACCACCACCACCATCATATCATTATCACCACCACAACCATCATCATATCATTATCACCACCACCACCATCATATCATTACCACCACCACCATCATCATATCATTATCACCACCATCATCACCACCACCATCATATCATCATCACCATCATCACCACCACCACCACCATCATATCATCATCACCATCACCATCATCATTATCATCACCACTACCATCATCATCATCACCATTATAATCATCACCATTATTATCACCACCATACCTGTAATAGAAAACAATATCTCTCCACTTGTGATAACAAAATACTGCGGTATCTGCCACAACATCGAGACAGTCTTACTCTTCACGTCTTTGTACACATACACACCATCACTTCCATTACCCATCAAAACACCTGTATACACCGCGTCATTATCGAGAGAAACGCTCTTTACACCAAGTACATCGCCATTTTGGTCCTTAATCTCAATATAATAAACTTTCGAAGGCACAGTAGTACATTTTGTCCGATTCGAAAGCTTCGTGTAATTCACGTTTGTCCAGATTGGCTTTCGATCCATTGAGAGGGTGAACAATTTGTTTCGCATCTCAGCTCGACTATCATCAATGACGACGCAAAACGACGCACTTGACAAAGGCACATCTGAATTATCCCGCGTGAATAAAACCCACGTGACTTGATCACCATAGCAACCAATAGCAAAATCATACGATTGTTTTTCAGTTAAATTGAACTTGAAATGTTTCTGCCCGCATTGGGCGAGTACGCTGATGTCTAAGACTACGGGCGCAGAGAGTTGTAGACTGTTTGATTTCCCAAGAGGGTCGATTGTGGTGTTGTAGTCGTTGTTTGTGTAAATACTTGTCTTTGCGTTGATGGTGTTTATGAATCGAATTTGAGTCTTGCCTGTTGGAGGTCCTGTGTCGATTTGTGCTGCCTAAAGTACAATAGAATATCCATTAGAATCTCATACTTCAATTTAAACTCGCGCGCTGATTGGTTGAGAACGAAACTGGATGCGAGGGTATTTAGCGTGGAATACCCTCTCATCCGGTTTCTGAATTCATCGGAACGAGCAGCGAGCAGCGAGCGTCTGGTTTTTGAATCTTAATATGAAGTATGAGATTCAAGGTAAATTCATTTTTCGACTCGGGAATTCCACGTTGAATTTCACTCGAAAAATCAATATCGCACTCATCGCTCAGCGGACACCGCGATTCATGCGATATTTATTTCTCTCGTGAAATTCAAAGTGGAATTCCCTCGTCCTCCAATGAATTTACCTATAGAACCACTTAATGTGAAAATAGCTCGAGCTTCCTTAAGCACAGGTAGCCAACATTGTTTTTTGAGGTTTTTGAATACAGTATTTGTTTTAAAGAAATACTTTAATAAAACTTCAATTTCTTACAGAGTGTATTTGTGTTGTTTGTGATATTTGTAATGAGTTTTTCATACATCACAAACGAAACACAAATACACTCTATGTAAGAAATGGAAGTTTTATTAAAAAACCCCGTGCTCAACAAACAAGTAATGCATGCCAAACTTTCTTTTACAGTCATTTGACTAAACATTGTCTCTTCAAAGGAGTATGGGTAGAAATCACTGAAGCAATTATTTGCATATATTATCAACATCTTGAGCTCTCAGTGCCTTGTTTCTATTTGATTTACGCTGGCGATTGATTTGGATGACACAAATCCTCTGCATAAAAACTGAAGAAGTAGCTATTTACTTGTCGATATATCATCGCTCTATAAAACGGTTTATTTCTTTGCACAGAACGCGAAGGCATTTTCATGTACTCGCTACATATTTCAGCATATTCTTTAGCGCGTGCTTAAAATTTATTGCTTCAGTGATTTTTACCCATACTACCGCTTGGGCTAGTCGCGTAGTCGCGGAGCCGGTTGACGACAATGTTTAGTCAAATGACGTATCTTTATAGCTGTTTACTTAACACATTTATGCGTGCACTTTGTACTATTTAAAGCGGCATTTACACGAGCAATTTTTCCTTGACAAGTTTTCCTTGACAAGAAAAAATTGCTCGTGTAGATGGAGTAAAATGAACAATTTTTCCTTGACAAGGAAAAGCTAGCATGTTGGCTTTTCCTTGACAAGGACAAATTGTCAAGGATGAAATTTGCTCGTGTAGACGGACAACAAGGAAAATGTGGCAAGGAATATTAATGAGATTAGTTCCCAGTCTTTTCGCACGATCAGTCAAAATAGGGACTGGAACCAATATTGTGTTAGTACTCCGCTGATTGCAAGGCATTGCGGGCACAACCTAAACCTGTGAAGGAAAACTTGTTCATCATCTACACGAGCAAGGAAAACTTGTGAATATAAAATTGTCAAGGAAAACTTGCTGATCGTCTACACGAGCAATGAAAATTGTCAAGGATACTTGTCAAGGAAAAATTGCTCGTGTAAACGCCGCTTAAGACTCTGTAATTTACTCGTAGTTTTACGCACTGATGATGGCGTAAGTACGCCGAAACATGTCTGGGAAAAATAAACCCGTGTCTTGTTTATAAAATTATTATTAGTTATAGTTTGTTTTAGTGCTTCTGTATTCTTATTATATTTTTGTATTTTGTCAGAACACATGGACCCCTAATCAATCAATAATTTGTTAACATTTGCGAACAAAATCGCGCGAATACAATTACTCGCCGCTTGGGTTTCCTGTGTTGACAAGCGCTCATGCACTTTATTGTTAATATTACTAGACTCTATCTATAGAGAAACTATGCTACGCAAGAAAAGATTTTGAATTTTGTCATTCGTCATCTTACTACAGCAACCAAAAAACCTACCACAGGAAGCATAACAATGTATTTTATTAACACAGAAAGCCCACGCGATATTCATCAATCATTAGCGCGAGTAAAAAAAATCACAAAAACATTATTTACTATTTCATCTATTTACGTTATAGATTGAATAGTGGTCTCAGTGCAAATGACAATAGTGTTACGCGCTGACTTACATTTGTAATTAGTGACAACTCAGTTTCATTATTGTGAGTACTTCGTCAAAATATATGGAGCCAAGCACGTATAAAACCTTTTTATTCATTTTGGGACATATTAATTCAACAGCATTGATTTTTGATCAAATTGAAATCATTGTAGAAAGGCTAGCTTAGTCTTCTATATATATATATATATTCCCTGAGTAAAGTAGTAAATAGAATATTGAGCAGGTTCCAGGTGATTTCGTGCTCGCTCTTCCGGCTAGTATAAGCCAATCAGATGCATTTTTGTGGCATCGCCAACAGTTCCAAGATGGCGTCGTTTGAGAGAGTTGTTTCACGTGTTAACCCTCTACAAATACGTCCTTAATATAGCTTAACATTAAATAATTATATGTAACTTGGACAACAAAAGCTCTCTGCTACTCTATCAGCAATAAAAAAGAATAAAAACAAAACGCAAATGTCTAAAAGTAACCGAAATCGTTGCTGTCTCGAGGCGACCATTTTGGAACTGCTCATTTTGACGAACAATCCTTTGCGCGCTTCGAAGCGAGATCACATGATTCGTGTCGAGTGGTTTCTTTTGAAAGAAATTTCTGCCAATTAATTAATCAGGATAGGACGAAATATAATCTATACTAGAAAATATAACTTGAAAGGTAAACAAACCAGTTTTTAAGACAAGTATTTTATGCGGTTTAATTGTTTCAAGAAATATTTTCACCGAATTTTAAACTGTAAAATATACTGTTTTGGTCTAGATCGTTTATCGTTGTATTAAACTTTTTATTATTAATATATGTTTCAAGAATTATTTCCACTGACTTTCAAACAGCAAAAGATGCTATTTCGGACTAGTTTATTTGTCCGTGTATAATTTTTCTTTCATCTTTTTTAAAATTAAGCATTATGAAAATTTCATATTTTTAACAATACAGGGGATGTGGATATAAAAACACTATTATTCTACTCAATTTCTCCGTGCAAGGCTTATGAGATTGACTCGATTTCGTGGATTAATGGCCGCTAATTTATCTATTCACAAATCGAAATCTTGGTATATTGATCCGGCGCAGAAATGTAGGGCGTTTTGCTCTCTTTTGCGCTAAATGTAAAAAAAAAGAAAAAAACATGAATAGTTTCGAAATCTTTATGAAAGTTTTTCACATATAGTCATGGTTTATTGTCCAAAAGCCGAGAAACTCAAGGATATCGAACTGTAGATTTACAGGCATTCGACCGATTCCGTGCAAGCGTGTCGCATATCATGTCCCTTTTAAAGCTTACTTTTGAAAAGGGTTTAGTGTTGAACTTCCTCATGTTTTTCTGTTCTTATTTTCTATTGTCTGTCTTGTTGGTATATGCTAAAGTGATTTCTTTTGATGCCTTGGTACCATCGACCACCTGGTCATGAATCGTCCAATCATATTGTTGCGCATTATAAAATGAACGATGTGTTTCTAGGCTAGGCGTTATAATTTGAAATGAACTTTTTGGTAGTCATTGTATTACGCAGTTTAACTGATCAATTAATCTTTCATATCCCCAATGCTATTAACAAAATGTCTGGGACTCATTAATTGCCTGATATAACATTGATGAACGACTGTTCAACCACAGTGGTGTTTCTGTTTCGTCCTGTGAAGTTATAGAGTCACACATATTTGAAAACAGAAATGTCTAATTCTAGCTTCACAGGTAGTTCACAAGAGTGTTTGCTGTCGCAAACGTTTGACTACTATAACATCACAGACCTGCCAGGTTCTGTAGAACCAACTTGGGCAGTCTTTGCTGTCATCAACGGCATTGCCGCCCCACCAACGGTTCTTGTTAACCTTCTAATCGTTTGGACGATTCTGGAGGATGATAACCTAAGAGAAATCAGTTACAATATTTTGCTTGCCATCTTGGCAGTGACTGATCTCCTGGAAGGACTTATAGTGGAACCTTTATATTGTTGGTATCTTGTATCCCTGCTTCAGCGTCGTCCCATACCATGTCATTTCACTGTCTATTCAGTGCCAGCGATGGTGTGCAGCTGTTGGACATTGAATACGTTGATGGTGTCCAGTTTTGACATGTACCTTGCCATAGAACATCCACAGTTCTACCGGTCAAATGTAACAGTCAAGAAAGTTATCATTGCGATCGCCATAGTCTGGGTTACCATGCTATCGAGTGTCTTAACTGGCAGTGTGTTTGCAGAGCGCATATCAGATAGCTTACGAAAGTTCCCAGCTGCAACAATTGCAGCTATAAATATCCTTATCATTTTGTACTGCACCGCGAGGGTACAGATCACAGCTTATCGTCAAAGAAGAGCCATCCAAGCTCAAGTCGATGCAGTGCAACAGGAAGAACAAAACAGACAGCGAGAGACACGACGACAACAGTACATACGTGCAGTCACCACCAGTATTCTAGTGGTTGTATCGATTCTCTTCTACTGTCCTTACATCATTACCGGCATCATACAGTCAACCAAAGGCAATGATGTGACAGATGATTTCAAGTACATCTCACTTGCCATTTCTGTAACCTTTGTCCATCTGCAGTCCCTGGTCAACCCTATCATTATAGCTCTTCGTCTGTCCTACATCCGCGAAGGAGTGATGAAAAAACTGTTTTGTCGTGACTGACACTTTTTGCATGGACATATCTATTTAAAACTAAAGTATTTTTGACCATAAATGTGGGTATCTTTGTCTGAATTTGAATGTTTAAAACTCAGACGCAAATAGTAGTTACTCCCCTTGTTCAAGTAGTAGGGGTGAACGGTGCTCCTCTAAGGGTTGAAAATATTCCCTGTGCAAAACTATTAGGGTTCTTGCTCAAAAGTCAGTTACGTAACATGACTCTGTTTCTGTAAGGGTCATAAGGGGCCATAAGGGTCGTAACTTGTCTGTGTTAATGAAAATAAGCTTAGCTGCCAAGATCGTCGCACAGTCGTACCTTTTGTGGGTTGATATCAACAAGGCTTTAACAGTTCTCATAATTTGTGCGTACCTTTTAGGGGTTATTTGCGAAATCGACCGCCGATCACCCCTACCACTTCGACGCAGGTTGAAACCTACCCCGATAGGAGAATGTTTGTAGTGGTGGAGGGAGGGTATATGCTCGGACGAAAACTACGATCATGCCAAAACTCGTCTATATTTTTGTTGTTGGATTCTTTTCAAGTCCTACACTGATCAATGCATGTATTTATCTGAATTGTATTGATAACTTCTAATGCTCCCTAAAATAACCACAAATTTGAGTAAATATTGAAGCGATGTCATAGAAATATATCTTCATCTATATGATATTGTACCATATTCAATATCGTCATTTGTTTGCTTATATATTAATTCATATGTTTATGTAATATATAATATTTACATCATGTAATAAATTATAGTATACATGATCATATATAAATGTACAGTATGTATGTACATAACAAAAAATGTAAATGTAATATATATCATAATATTTATTTGTTTATGTAAGAGATAAATACCGAGAACGGAGGCAATAAGCCGTATAAAGCCCGAGGGGCCGTAATACCATTGGTATTCAAGGGCAATATACATTAGTATTCAAGGGCAATATATAGATATTGCCCTCAAATTAGTATTCAAGGGCAATATATAGATATTGCCCTCAAATGGGGGTAATACGCGATATAAAGCCCTACAAATAACAATGAAAACCGATGTAATCGTGTAATGAAGTATAGTTAACACAAACTAGCCTTGATTAGCATCACTATTTGCGGGTTATATATCTGTAAGGGGATTATATGTAAAAGAAGTTTCTTTAATGTTAATAAAATGGCAAAATGTCAAATAGTTTTCAATGATTCGGTGCTCTGCCTCAACCTCGTTCCCAGCGCCTCTCCCTTCGCTTCGTTTTTTTTTGGGTGGGGCGGGAATGGTGGGTGCTCTGGGGTTTCCATTGTTTCCACAACGTATAGTAATCGAATTCCTTTGCACCAAACGAGTTGATATGATTGGTTGATATAATTTAACTGCGCGCGCTTTGGCTGCCTTCCGAAATCTTTTCCAAGTATGGAAATGTAGAGATAGTTTTGACAAATGACACATGAACCCCTTATCAATCAATAATTGTTCAAAATGGCGGACAAAACTTCCTCGGGAACCCGGGGGTAATCTTCTGTCGCTCGTTTCTCGCTCCCAGAAAAAATACCCCTGGGAACGTAATCTATTGGAGCTTGTTCCGGAAGTCAAAATTCAGCTCTTCCCTGATTGGCCAACCCGCTGAGGTCAACCAATGAAAATCAAGATAACCATTCAAAGGAAGTCGTTAAATAATAGTTTGAATGGTTATCTTGATTTTTATTGGTCGACCTCAGCGGATCGACCAATCAGGAAAGATCTGAATTTTGACTTCTGGAACAAGCTCCATGTTCCCAGGGGTATTTTTTCTGGGAGCAAGAAACGAGCGACAGAAGATTACCCCTGGGTTCCCGAGGATGCGAACAAAATCGCAATTACAATGCAATGCAATTACTCGTCGCTTGGGTTTCCTGTGTTGACTAGCGCATATTTTATTGTTGGGTTTCATGTGGCAGCACGAAGCCTTTGCATTGCAAACATTCCCTTTCCCAGAACCCACAGTCAACCGTAAAGCGGTAGGTTTCTAGACGGTTGACCGCGGGCTCTGGGAACGATAATGCATTGCAAATTGTCCACCATGTGTGATGTAATAAATGTGTGAAACATATTACTACACTCTAGAGGGATTACAAATGGAGAGAAATGCTATGCGAGAAAGGTTTTTGAATTTTGTTATTCGTTATCTCACCACAGCAACCGGAAAAAAGCTACCACAGGAAGCCCAACAATTGATTTCATTAACACAGGAAGCCCACGCGATTTTCCTCAATCATTAGAGCTTAAAAAATCACTAAAACACAATTTAGTTTTTCATCTATTTACAATATAGATTGAATAGGGGCCACTGCGTAATCGTGGAGTAGCCTCATTAAATATTATTATCATTATCATTATCATTATCATTATCATCTTCATCTTCATCTTCATCTTCATCTTCATCTTCATCTTCATCTTCATCTTCATCTTCATCTTCATCTTCATCTTCATCTTCATCTTCATCATCATCATCATCATCATCATCATCATCATCATCATCATCATCATCATCATCATCATCATCTTCATCATCATTATCATTATCATTATCATTATCCTTATCATTATCATTATCATTATCATTAACCGTGGGATTCAATTCCCGCCAAGGGCATATGACATTAGTATTATTACCTGTATCTTGAGCTGTACAAGTCCAGCTATAGCAAAAGCCAAAGCTGCAAGCACCATCCCCATACACATTCTCTTCAAAGGTAATGGCTTTATGAATACTTTGTAAATAACTCCTTCAAACACTGGTATGAGTAGTATTATAAAGACGGCATTTAAAGCCTGCATCTGGTCGGGTTTGATTGTCCCTAGAACGCCTAAGCAACAAGAGAAATGATCTTTAGATTGAAATACCAGTGAATATGTATTGTCTAGTTGCACTATTTTGTACAAACTTGTGGATATCACTGCAGCGGAGTAAATGCATATTATCTAGCCTATACCATGAACAACATCCTCACTGCCATCACCATCATCATTATCATCATCATCATTCATCATCACCACCACCACCACCACCATCATCATCATCATTGATCCATCCATCTGTGTTGCCTGTAATACCGAACGTGATCCATGTTGGTCAAATAGCAATCATCATCACCATCATCACCACCATCATCACCATCACCACCATCATCATCATCACCATACCTATTGATCCATCCATCTGAGTTGCCTGCAACACCCAACGAGATCCTTGTTGGTCAAATAACGTCCAGAAGAAAGGCAATGGAAGAAACATGAACAGGACTCTATACAAAGCCTTGATGTCATCGATAAGTTGATCATCATATATATCATCTGCCCATTCCATCCAGTGACCCTTAGACACGGTACTCTGAAACATGTAATCTTTTAGAGTTAGGTTTGAATTTCTTAAAGTGCGAATCACAAAACCGTGGGCACCTAGAAATATTTAAAAAATCGTTTTTTGTTTGTTGAACGACTCCGAAATTACTATATCACGCCAAGAAGTTTGACTGATGTGCAGTATGATAAACGTTTTGTAGTTAGAGTTTGTAACAAACAAAAAAATGATTTTTTAAATATTTCTGGGTGCCCACGGTTTTTCGATTCGCACTGTAATGCTTGCCACGTGAGCAGGCTTACCTCCATACATCATGAATTAATTATTCATGAATTTATCAATCTAACAATTTATTTATTTATTTATTCATTCATCCATTCATTTGTTCATAATGTTTATTCATCCATCTATTCATCCATTCATTAATTCATCTATCCATTTATCCATCCTTCCATCCATTCATTCATCTATTCAACATCCATTTCTTTATTTAATCATTCATCAATCCACAACCTCGTTCCCAGGGCCCTCTCCCTTCGCTTTTGGGTGGGGCCATTTCCTGCACCCACATCCATTCATCCATCCATTCATCAATCCATCCATCCATTAATCCATTCATTCATCCATCCATTCATCCATTCATCCATCCATTCATATATCCATTCATATATCCTTCAATCTATCAATTCATTCATCCATTCATTCATCAATCCATCCATTCATTCATCTATTCATCCATTCATTCATCCATTCATTCATTCATCTATCCATCCATTCATTATAAATCCATTTATCTATTCATTCATTTATCTATTTATTCATCCATTCATTTATTCAATATCCATTCACAAGTCATAAGTTACCTTATTGGTAAATTTCATCCATTCATCCATTCATTCATCAATCCATCCATTCATTCATCTATTCATCCATTCATCCATCTATCCATCCATCCATCCATTCATCTATTCATCCATTCATCCATCTATCCATCCATCCATCCATTCATCCATTCATCCATTCATTCATCTATCCATCCATCCATCCATTCATTCATCTATTCATCCATTCATTCATCTATCCATCCATCCATCCATTCATTCATCTATTCATCCATTCATCCATTCATTCATCTATCCATCCATTAATCCATTCATTATAAATCCATTTATCTATTCATTCATTTATCTATTTATTCATCCATTCATTTATTCAATATCCATTCACAAGTCATAAGTTACCTTATTGGTAAATTTGCGACCTAAAGCATGCCATGTTGCCTTGGTAACAATCCATACAATGTTTCCAGTTGGTGGTCGTCTCTTATAACCATGGCGACCACTCCAGAACAACAGAATGGCAACAACCATGAGTACGGCTGGTACTCCAAAGGCTAGAGAATAACAATCACCACCAAAACAATCCACATCACCTACAAAATGATAGGTAATATATTGAAATTTGTATCACCGTAAAAAATGTTGACTAAACTTTACTGACATTTCGAGCTTTAGCCCTTCGTTGGAGTAAAAGAGTTAGAATGTGTAGTTACAGAAAATATCCATACCCCCCCCCCCCCCCCCCCACGGAGGGTTTTTTATTTTTAGACCCCCCTACCCCCTGGAATTTCCATTCCAGAGGGTCTTCAAAAGACCCCCCTACCCCCTGGAATTTCCATAATTTTCCCACTTGCTTTAATACCCCCTGGAAAACCTCAAATTCATACCTAAAACGCTTTTTATGTCTATAATTCGCGGACAAAGGCGTTAATTAATGGCACAATTTTTGTTGTTATTACGTAGCCACAAAAAAGTAAAAAAAAATTGATTTTCGGCTTCTGATTTTGTAAGTTACTGTGCATGATTATTTTCTTGGAGGTACCAACCAGTTTGAAGATAAATCTTGCAAATTTAGCCAGTTTATTTTTGAAAATATCGTGAAAAGCGTCCTGGCGCCGCCGCCGTGGGTCTCACACGAGCACAAACTTACATCAGAGATCGCGATTTATAGCAAAAAACGGTTAAATACTTTCAGAATATGTTCTTGCCTTTTTAACAGTTAAAATGTCATGCTTTTACAGTGCTT
The DNA here is from genome assembly GCA_949775045.1 of Metridium senile. Classification (NCBI taxonomy): domain Eukaryota; kingdom Metazoa; phylum Cnidaria; class Anthozoa; order Actiniaria; family Metridiidae; genus Metridium; species Metridium senile. The sequence goes on along the minus strand of OX459108.1, from coordinate 2,310,576 downwards.
TTGGGTCCTTTTGCGAGCTAAACAACACTACACTGGTGCGTTACGTGACATTTGACACGTGAACGGTAAGGCGCAATTAGAGGGACTGAGAACGACTTGGCCGCCATTTTGTCTTGCTCGAAGCAAGAAATGCAACTTAGAGAGACAAAGTGTTGAAATAAATGCCTGGAAAATCTTGGAAGCTTTACAACAAGCAATTTCAGATGCACTTTAATAGCAAGAGTATTTCTTTGGTTTAGTTTCCTGCTACCGATAGCGAATTACGGTACTATACGTATCTCTTGTAACCCTCTGGAAAAATACGTTTTTATACCCCCCTCTCCCTCGGAAATTTTCCACTTTTAGACCCCCCTACCCCTCGGAATTTCTGTGACCCTCCGTGGGGGGGGTATGGATATTTTCTGGAACTACACAATAAGCCAGACACTGAGTTTAAATAAGAAGCGGGAAAAGTGATGAACCAATCAAAAGGCGATATAAAATGTAGGAGGAGTTAAAGAACAATGGAAAAATTAATTGAAAGCGAATCGTTCATTCATGCTGAAAGGTTGCTGTGTACCTAAGGAATAAATTAGTCGCATTTCTTTAGATTTACGGTTATTGTTAGTTCCAGTAATACGACATAAACCAAAAGCTGTCATGTGATTAATGTTATGATTAGCAGAATTAAAATGGCGGGAGTCTGGCTTAGTGTTACAAAATTATTAGAACATTATTGATTCTAGCCTCTTCCTCAGGCATCTCTTACATCTTCTATATCTCTTAAACAGTAAAACCCCGCATATAAGAGCCAGCACCTGTTAAAAAAGAACCACTTGAGCCTAAAAGATTAGACTGGTTCTTATATGAAAGGTTTCAAGACTTATTTGGTCATTTGAAAAAAATATATGATGAGTCTGAATATGACCAAAATTAAAATCAATGCAAGAAAAATGTTTTACAAATGTATTATCAGTTAGCTTTCAATGAGAATACATTCATCATTCAGATGCTTCTACATAACAATTTATATAACATAAAAAACACTATATAAGGGAAATTGTTTTTGATTTTCTTTGTAAATAAGAACCAGTTAAGAACCACCTTAGCCTAATTTCTCACTTTTATAAGAACCACTTTAGCCTAACCTCGAACAATAGCGGTTCTTATGTGTGAGTTTGTCCTGTATATCTTTTCATTGGGCTTCCTGTGGTAAGGAGGAAAAAAAACTTGTCCCATTCTTCCTTGACAAATATTTCAACACAGGAATCCCAATCGCTTTAACAAAGGCATCCCTAGCTAAGGAGTAGCCTGTGGAGGAGGCATTATTGATTCAAATGTTACAGTACAAATTGGACAATACCAAAACGAGCAGAGGACTGGGTACTAGTTTGCCTAATTGATCTAATTAATTGGATTTGGTTGTATTCTGACCAAGATACAGAATCTGGTGGAAAAACAAGGGCCTGTTAGCAGTTTAATTTTCACTTAATTTTTAACTGGATTATGAAAGTATGATCCAGCGCTAAAATAAGAGAAAATGTTGGTAAGGCAACATTTTTACATTCAACTGCTCATATCTGTTTTTTGCTCAATCTTTGTCAAATTTTCACTGGCACAACAGTCAGGTCTCAGCATACTACAGGGCCCACAGTAATTGGCCTAAGCTGTTGTGGTGTCCCTGCCTTCGTATGAAGGAAAAAGCTTAAAGGGGGACTAGCACGAAAATGGGCCAAAAATTCAAAATTAATTCAAAATGCTTAAAAAATCGATTGTTATAATCTTTATAATATCATTAAAAAGCCACATGATTTTCTTTTGCTAAATCTAAGCGTAAGACCTTCATTTCAACGGGTGTTTTTTGACCCGCCATTTTTCAGATGTCGCTTGATCATTAACTCGGTAAAGAGCCTGGGCCGAGATCTGTGACGTCAGTTACTTGATAGAAATAAACCAACCTGAGAGAATCTGTAGGTGAGAAGCAAAACACGCGATAATTTCATAACTGATAAAAGCAGACAAACATAGTTTTTTCAGCATGCCATCAAATAGATGTGTTGTGCAGGGCTGTAGCAACCAATCCGATCCAAAAAATGGCATTTCGTTGCATCTCTCGCCTACTGACAAGACCGAATGTGCCAAATGGAAGCGCTTTGTTGACATTCACAGTGCGAACTTTGAGCCGCAAAATCGATTTGTTGTGTGCTCAAAGCATTTCGAAGGAAGCTGTTTTGAGCGAGTAATGAACGTACAAGGAATCAAGAGATTCTTAATCAAAGGGTCTGTACCCACAATCTGGTTTCCAGCCGGCGACGAAGGTCCAAATGATAACAAGTTCAGTGACAGGACACGCCGCAAGGTAGGTTTTGCTGACTGTGTAAATATTATAAATATTATAAGCTAAAGTCCTTCTCCTGAATTTTAACAGTTTTTCGAGCAGAAATTTATAGAAAACTTATTCATGTCGTTTGTAAAACTTTAATTCTGAGCTAGCTAAGCTAGCTGTTTTGTGATCGATGTTGTATTTACGCAGTGTCAGTGTATGTATATGTTCGCGTGCCTGACACTAGGTCACGAATAACTACATGTTAATTTTTAAAAAATCACTGCAGAATAGCATACTAGTTTAGTAAAACATACTTTACTTTGTTTAGCTCTACCAAATCATTCTTTTCACCGTATTAAGTCGAGATTTCCAGGCGTAAAAATAATTCGACTCCCTGACAATATTCTGTCACGCACCCGGACATATAGACACGTACTGCGTTGTATTTAACCTTACTACATGGAAAATACACGTAAATGAATAAACAAATGAAATAAACAAAATACAAAATCAAGTTGAAAAGTATGATTTTTGTAATTCACGACTTATATTTTGTACTTAGCACTGATACGGCGATGTTTGAAATCTGACGAGTCTAAGTTAGTAGTTGTTTTGTTTTGCTTCGATGAAAAATTTCCTTACAATTAGATGCTTAAAGACATGGGAATTGATCGAAGACCTACAGTGGAAGTACCCAAGGTGGCCTCTCCAGAAGAAAACCAAGTCCAAGACCAAATAGCCTCACCACAAGAACCAATAGCTGTAGAATTAACAAAAACAACAACAACAGTAGATCTAGAGTTGGAGCACCAACAAAATTCTATTGCACAGTCAGTAAGTTGACAATTCAGACATACATGAGTAACTGACCAAACTTTACTTTGTAGCTATAGAGTCTTATAACATAACACTGTGACAGTCATAAAACTCAAATATTCCTTTGATTAATCCTGTAGATATCAAACCTAAATCCTAGTCCTACATCAACAGTAGAGTTGGAGCTCCCACAAGTTTCTATTAATACACAGTCAGTAAGTTGACAATTCAGACACATATAACTGACAAAACTTTACTTTTTAGTCTTAATTTGCTCAGTTGTTTAAAAGTTATGTGGTGCTATGAAACAACTCAGTAACTACATAGCACAAAATAGTTCTTTTATATTGAATAATTAATTTTGGACCATGCAGTTAGTACTTTCATAAAACTCACATATTTCTTTGATTAATCATGTAGGTATCAAACCTAAATCCTAGTCCTACATGTAGCAGTGCCAGCAGTCCTGTAGATAACAATCAGCATGATCTTAAGACAAAAGTAAAAAACCTGCAAACCAAAATCCGCAGAATGAAAAAAAGTGAATCAGATTTGCTGAGTGCATTGGCTACCAACACAAAAAAAGCCCCAGTGGTCTCAACAAAAAGTAAGAAAACAATGTACACAAAGTACATAATTGATAATGACAATAGATATAAAAATAACTGATAAAAAAAATAAAATGGATTATAATAATTATGATGACAGCAAGAAAAAATATAATTAATGATGACAATAATGATAATAAATGTATTTCTTTTTCTAGCTACTCAGACTTATCCATATGATTTTCCTGAAAAGGAAAACAAGAGGCAAACATCTGATGAAGAATGGGTTCCCAGTGACAATGAATGTCCCGTGGAATTGCTCGACATGGAAGGGCAACATACCCTTGAAGAAGAGCCAGAAGAAATACCGGAGGATAATGACCAACAGTATATAGATTATGGAGACGACGATGAAACTATAGCTCAAAAAGTCACATGTAACACCAGGTTTGCTATTTATTCAAATTAAAAACAAGAATTGTGTGTTCCAGTGTTTAACCCCTAGCTTTATAGCAGTATACATATATATAGTGCAAACACTAAATGTCTACAATATAAATTGTAGAAAATAGTACTATATTATGCTAATTCTATTGTTTTCTATTGTTTATACAGTACTATGTAGTAGTGAATAGTGCAAAGTATTCCCCACATTTAATGTTTGCAATCTAATACTTGCATTAAGATATGCAATAAAATACTTTTACATGCTACAATTAAAGTTACATTTCTATTTAATTAATACAATGTAGTCTGCTATTTTCTTTTCATCTTTAGATTGGACACAGAAGAAAAGGATGCCCGCAACGAACCAAAAGCAATTGTTTTCCTATCTAAGCTACTAGTTCTTTTCCAGTTCTGTCGGTACTGCTTCTGTCCAAAACCTGATATCGACATCAAGCAAAGTGGAACATACATTGTAATAACTTCCAAATGTCAGAAATGTGAGAAGGTTTATATCTGGGAAAGTCAGCCCAAAATACTTGGAAGGATTCCTGCTGGCAACTTACTGCTGAGTTTTGCAGTTTTGTGTGCAGGAGCATCCATAAGAAAAGTTTTGCTTGTACTCAAGCACATGAATCTGTTAGTTTATCATGAAACAACATATTACTACCATCAGCGCCATTTACTTATACCAAGTGTTGTTACATTTTGGCGTTCGTACAAGCAAAAATTGATTGACAGTATAGATGGAAAAGAAGTAGACCTGGCTGGTGATGGGAGGCATGATTCCATGGGGCATTCTGCAAAATACTGTACATACTCAATCTTATGCTGCACTATTGGCCTTATTATTGATGTTCTTTTAATTCAGGTATTTTAACATTGATTTTTAAAGTCATGTTTAAAGTGAACTAATTATACAACAGTATAAACTATGGCCTTCCTGTGTGTCTCCAACACTTTAAAGTACCAGTAGTTATGTGTGGCTGAAGACTGTCACTGTGATTCATTTCTTGGGTTGTACAAAGGATGTTGGATTCATGGTTCACTGATCACCTAACAAAAAATATAGAATTAAGAATAAATAAGTTATTAAGTGATTTTATTTTCAGGCTAATGAAGCTGGTAGCAGTACTGCTATGGAATTTTTAGGGCACCAAAGGGCATTTGCCTACTTGTTCACTACTGGAATGATAATTAAGTCATTCATTTCTGATCGACATAAGTCTATTGGAAAATGGATGCGTGTAGAATGTCCCAAAATGTGTAAAGAACTTGGGAAGCCTGTAGTACATCATTTCTATGACCTTTGGCATGTTGCAAAAAGTAAGTAGTTATGCCACACCTACATTTACACCCATAGTAGGCCAGAGAAACAACAAAGTTTCAAATAAATCACAGTGATGTAATTTTCAAAAAGGATCTTGTCAACCTCCTGATAGCTCAAATTCATTTTTGCATTGTGTAACATATATGCCCTAACGTATTACATGTCTGCATACCGCAGATAAAATTGTAAACTTATATATTTGTTTCTATTATAAGAAATCCAGAAGATACTTATCAAATTAAGTAAAGAGAAATCATGTGAACTAATTGGGCGGTGGAGAAAAAAGTGTGTCAGACACTTTTATTGGTCAGTAACAACAACCAAGGAACTTCTGGGCGAGGTTAAACTAGCAAAATTTCAAAGTTTTTTCTCACATGTGATAAATGTCCACAAAGAATTGCCAAATCGCATATTTAATGCTTGTGCTCATGATCCTCTTACCAAAGAAAGGGTCTGGATGACAAAAGGTAATATTAAAATGCATTTGTATCAGCTACAATGCATTTTTGGCAGAATTAGAAGTTTGTTTGTTCAAATTAATTGCAGGATCAGAAGCATATGGAAAACTTGTTGATGCCCTAAGTACAACCAATATTACAACAGCAATAAAAAAGGCCTCTTCAAATGGTCAGACAAGTTATTTAGAAGGGTACCACTCGGTAATAAATCAATTTGCCCCTAAAATGTTGGCGTACTCTTATCTTGGAATGCTAAGCAGGTACTAGACTATACAATGTATAAACAACTAACTACTTACCTGTCAGTAATAATAACACCCAGATCTTCTATTGTTCATCATCTTCCTCATCCAAATCCTGTTGAATAACAAAAAAGATAATTGATTCCAATCCATTGATATGATTCGTTTATTTTAGATCATATCTGGCAGCACTGCATTTTAATTATAATGTGAAAAGAGAGTCAGTAGTAAATGATCATGGTGAAGCCAACCTCAGAGTACACTATCCAAAATACAAGTATGGAGAAGCAACAGTCAAGGAAGAAAAAATACCACAAAAATTTGGTAAATTTACTTTAAAAAAAAAAATATCATTTAAAAAAATACTTGCTGGTAGTACTACAATTATATCTGATATTCATTGACAGGTTATGTTGATGAGATTTATATGACATTGATCACAACACCAAGAGACAAGTTAAAAGAGATGGAAATTGAACTAGACAACAGTGTTCCTGGGCCAATGTGCTTTGGATTAGATAAAGATTCCAAACTAGATGCCATGGCTAAATACAGGCAAAGAAAAGCAAAAGCAACAACAATAGTCCCACCAACATGTACAGGTATGTAATATATAAAATACATAGATAACCACAATAAACATTTTTCATGTGTATTAATTTTGTAGATGAACAACTTCGACAATGGACGACTATTGGACCAAAACAAAGAAAGGCACCTTCATGCAAAAAATGTGGACAGCCAATGAAAGGGCACAACAGAAGCCAGTGTCAGCAACAGACATAATAATCATAACATGGGGACAAATACAAGGAATTAGTTTAAAAAAAATTATTGATAACTTGAAATTGATTTTTGAAATTTTTGAAATATCTATTCAGTGAGGATTTGTTGATATTGTGACCGAATAATAGTTGTTTTAAATGTTTTTGTTTTTTCTGTTCATCAACACCATCACTATATCATATCAGCTATAATCAAATATATGAATGTTTACCTCTGAGTCATTCTGTTCTTCATCATCTTCCTCCTCGAAGCCCTTGTATTGTCCATCTTCAGATGGGAACTGTTTTCTGATCTTATCATAGGCACAGCAAGGTAAAGGAAGCCTTCTTGATTTGCCAATATACTCCCATACCAGTCTTATAAACTGGCGGTAAGCTACTGATCGTAAGAACCTAGAAATGTAAATGGTTGATTATAAAGTGTGACCACACTAAAAAGAAATAAAAAAATAATGGACATGTTCATGTAGATGAAACTGGCATCTCAAGTTGTGTGTATAAGCACTATATAAATACAATAAATTATTTTTCTTGACAAATGAACAACAAATAAATAATAAAAAGTAAGTAATAAATACAGTAGAGACCTCGATTACAATCAATTTATTGTTCAAATTCAATTCAATTCAATTCAATTCATCTTTATTTACTACATATATTTACAATTTTATTTAACAATATTTAATTGAAACAGATTCAATAGTAGTAGCTAACTGTAATAGCCAGAGGCTAGACTTGACAGTTAGCTTAATATATATTATTGAATATGTTTTAATTACTTTGAAAGAGGAGATAATTATTAATTAATAATTGAATAATTTGTGAATAAATAGATAATTAAATAAATAATAGAAATAATAGAAAAAAGGTACAAAATGACGGTAATACATGTACAGCTTAAGATAGCACAATAGTATTTGATTATTACAAATAAGATAAATTTACAAATGCGAAATTATATAATTTCAGTTATAGATGGCAATATTGGAGGTCTATTATGTACATTATATTCAATATTATAAGCAAAACTAGATAAGAAAAGAAAAACAAGGCTTAGCTAGCATAAGAATCTATCAGTCTTTTTTTCAGTTCTTTTTTAAACAATGGCCTGCTGAGCATTTTAAGATCTTCATCAATGGAATTCCAAACCTTTACACCATTAAAACGGATATTGAATTTGCCATAATTAGTTCTAACACGAGGCAAAGAAAGAGAAGATTTTGATGCAAGTCTGGTATTGTAGTTATGTGTCTCTTTGATTTTTACAAAAAAAGGATCAAATACACTTGGTAATTTACCTGCATGATAGTCATACATGAATAATGCATTATGAAAATAGATGAGGTCATGAAGTTTTAGTATCTTTAGATTTATGAAGAGAGGATTAGTATGATCAGTATAGGCAGAAAAGGTTAATATGCGAATGGCTTTTTTCTGGCGAAGAAATAGAGGGTTGACCGTAGACTGATAAGTATTTCCCCATGTTATTAGAGCATAAATAAAAAATGGATAAAGAAATGAGTAATAAAGATTGATAAGGATATCAGTACTAACAAAGTGCCTTAGCTTTGAAAGAGCTCCTATATTACAAACAATTCAAAATCCCTAAATAATTTATTGTGTCTGCTCTTGAATACACGAGAGAGAAATGTGAAATTCGACAAAAACTCTAAAGTTGGTTCATGGTTTTATTTTCCACACAATAAATTTACAAACAAGAAATTAAGATAATATAGGAAAGTGGTTAACACTAGTATCAAACACCCTTACTCTAAATACAAAACAGTAAAATTTACAGGTCACAGAAACAATGGCAATTACAATCTGAAATTAATAGTTACAATGAAGTTATAATGAATAATCTATATATTAGGTATAGTATACAAATACGAAAAAAATTTATCAAATATCTAAAAGCTAAAAGGCCCGACGGTTTCAACATTTGCTTCAACATCCTTTCGATTTTGATTCAACACTGATCCAACACGTTTCGACAATGTTGAAAGAGTTTAAATCAACAAAATTGAACGAATGTTGAAGCAAATGTTGAAACCGTTTGCCCGGGCCTTAAAGTCAAATATATCTTACTTGTGTTTGTCAACGCGATTTTCCTCGTACATAACAGTATAGCGCTTGTTTTTCCGCGTTTTCAATCCGATGGCGGCTATCTGGAGTACCCACTCATCTAGACAGCCAGATGAGAAGCCAGGGTGATCTGTTATACATGCTGGCGGTTCTTCGACGAGCTCTGCTAGCCTTTCTTGACACCGATCGATGTCGCAACAACAAAAGCATTCCTCCGGCTTTGTTATCAACTCCAAAGAGCAGTGTGTACACTTGCACCTGTGAAACAGTAAAATTGCTGTAAATAATTATCAAAAAAAATACACAAAACCATTCATTTTAAGGTAAGAAATCGATGGTAAGTATTATAAACATACCACGAATGAACGTCTTGCTCTTCATAACGTCTCTTTAGCATCGCTTCTTCCTCTTCTTCGGCGGCTAAAGTTTGTCTATATAACTCGTTCTCCTCTTCAGTAGCGATCGGCTCTATGTCCTCATCGTCCTGAGAGAGAATGTTTTCACCTGGGTTCATAGTAACGCTTTCTGAATCGCTCGAATAGTCAGTACTTTCTGAATCAGAAGCCATGTTGTATGCCAAGTCTATCAAGTAACTGACTTCACGCGCAGACCGCTGTACAAAAAAATGCGGGCCAAGTAGGCGACAGTCCAGCGATGGCGAATAGGTGTTCAAAGTAGGTTTAATGACAATTTTTGTTAGGTAAATGCATTAAAACACCATTTTTTTTGGCAAAATAAGAAGGAATTACTTATTTTTCATCATTTAAAGCTAAAAAGGTTATGTTAAATTGCAGTTCACTTTCGTAGTATTCTTGTGCTAGTCCCCCTTTAATAAATATTATAATAAAATAAATAAATAAAATATTTCATATTTTCGCTAGCACTTTCTGAAAATGTTACTGAAATCCAAAACTCTAAAAAAGAAAAACTTTCAGGTACTTTATTATACACCTATTTCAAAAATCGTTGTCGCAAACAAAGCCACAGTCCACACTCTGAAGCCTGCAAAGGATGTCGGTATTTCTTCTCTTGTTATTGATTTATTCATAGCATATTTTGGTAGTACAGGTTTGTTTTATATGACCATAACAAGTTGTTGTTGTGGTAGATATAAATACAAATATTTATTTAAAAAACGTGCAATAAATCACAAATTAAGTCCATGTAACCAACATCCTTTGCAGGCTTTAGAGTGTGGACTGTAGCTTCGGCTGCGACAACGATTTTTGAAATAGATGTATATTCTCACCTCTTAACACAGGAGTCAGTAACATTGATAACAAACTGCCAGCATTTATAGCAAAGTAAAAAACAGAAAAGAAACTTTGTAACAAATGCTCCTGATCTGAAGAGAACTGGTCACCGCCAAATGCAGACACACAAGGCTTGATTCCACCAGTTCCTACGGCGATGAGAAAGAGCCCAATCATTGGGCCATGGAGTTCATTCCTGCCCACAGGCGGCAATGCAGTGATAGACACTACTGCATTACCCAGTGCATATATCACAGATATATAGAGAATGGTCCTACATGTAGGAGAGATAATTAATTAATAAATGTAGAATGATGATGATGGTAATGATGATGATGATAATGGTCATAGCAATGATAATGATAATAACAATGATGATGATAATTGTAATCAGTGATAATGAGGATGATAATGATGATGATAATAGTGATAATAATGATAATTGTGGTGATATAATGATGATGATGATAATGGTGATGATAATGGTGATGATAATGGTGATGATAATGGTGATGATGATGATGATGATAATAATGATGATGATAATGTTATAATGGTAATCATAATTGTATTTAAATGCCAATTGTAATGATGATTGACTTACTGACTGGCTGACTGACTGAATTATGAATGAATAAATAAATGAATGAATAAATGATTAAATTGTTTGCCTGACCGACGGACTGCCTGCCTGACTGATGGACTAACTAACTGATCGAATGAATAAATGAATGAATAAATGATTAAATTGTTTGCCTGACTGACAGACTGCCTGCCTGACTGATGGACTAACTAACTGATCGAATGAATAAATGAATGAATGAAGTCGAGTGAACAACTTATACTGACCTAATTAATCAATTTAGTCAGCTAGTCAGTCAGTTAATCAATGAAATAATAAGGATGAGAACTAGCAAGTTAACTATGAAAGCTAGGCTGTGTCAGTGTTTGATATAAATACAGGGTTCGTACAGAATCCTCAGAGAAAATTTCCAAAACTTTTCCAAAACTTTTTCAAAGCCTATTACTCAAAATTCCAAAACCACACAAGTGAAAAGTGCCAACGGGCATTTATTGCGGCAGGAAAAAAAATCATCAGCGTTTTTTTAATTACAACGAAAACAGTTCTTTGCAAGGTAGGAGCTGGGCAACCGACAACAAATTCATAACTTTTCCATAGCCCAGCAGGTGAAAAAGGAATTTTCCAAAACTTTCCAAGTCCTGGAAAAATGCATGACCAATTTCCAAAACTTTCCAAAACCTGTACGAACCCTGTAAATATAACATTTCACAGAATTGTACCAGCTCTTCTCCAATGAAGGGCTAAAGCTTGAAACATCAGTAAAGTTACGTTTTTAAGTTAATATTTTTCGACTTTTTTACAGTGTTCAAATTTCAATCTATTACCTATCAACCAAATAATCTAATAACTAAAATACATTTTATGAAATTACCCCACGATAAATAGACACATGTACAACTACAACCTCAGAAAATTTTGAGCCCCAGGTGGGAAACGAACCCATGATTATTATAAGTCTGATTTTAGAATTTCCAGTAGCTCAGTGGTAGCTAGAGCATCCGTCTAGATAATCGGAAGGTCGTGGGTTCATTTCCCAACTGGGGCTCAAAATTTTCTGAGGTTGTATAGCTGTGTCTATATCATATCATATATCATATTCTCGACATTTTTTTACTGATGGATTTCAGTGTATATCAATAAAATATATTTAATTAATATATAATTATTTAAAGATAATTACCAAATGAAGGAATGAATGAAGGCATGAATGAACAAACGAACGAGAGACCAACTAATTAACAGACTGAGCTATAGATCCGTAGAGTAGCATGCCCCCCCCCCCCCCCCCCCGTGTTTACCTGTATTTGCCAATCCATCCATCAGCCAACATAGCTCCAAACAGGGGGGTGAAGTAACACAACATCGAAAACCCATGAAATATCGCTGTAGCAGTATCTCCATTCAATCCCAACTGCTTCGAAAGATAGATAAACAAGATAGCTTTCATACCATAATAAGAAAATCTCTCACAGAACTCATTTCCAACGATAAAATATATAGATTTCGGAAACGAAGATTTACAGAGTAGGAATTTGCGTATTCTGCCCCAACCTCGTCCGCTAATTTTTGCCTCAGTCGGATTGTTGGTTGTTTGTAGGGCCGGTGATGCAGTGTCGACAAAATCGATGCTTTCAAAACTCTCAACTCTGGGTCTCTCCTCTTGATTCGCGTCAGCCATTTTCTTCAAAATTGAGCAGCTAGAACTTCAAGCGTTTTATGTCCTTTAGCACTGCAGTCTTCTTAAACTCTTCTCATTGAGAATTGAGCTTTAAACTGTCAATATTTAGCTTGTAAAGTTCGGTGGGACTTTCGAATAAATTTCCTTTTCTTCGCTGAACTTTACTCGTTCAAATGTGTCTTTGATTTCAGTAAGTCAGTCTTCAGAATTAGTTACAAAGTCTCTCAGTATTTCCCTTTAGCATTCTTAGCTGTGAATTTCGTCTTTCGTTTGTAATAAGGCTGCAAAATTGAGTTAAATTTGCGAACTTTTGGTGCAAACCCAAAGATGGTCGCGCGCTTCCTCTTTGGTCTGAACACAGGGAGCCCAATTAGGGGCTCCAGCTGTAATGCAATATTCGCTACGTGACGCTCAATCACTGATAAATGACAAAATTGTGATGATGATGATGAGGATTACGACTGATAATTAATGATGATGATGATGATGATGATAATGATGATGATAGTGATGATGATGATAGTGATGAAGATGATGATGATGACTAAAATCTAATAATATGATAACAGAAAATTTTTAAGGATTTATTGAAAAAAATTCTAATTAATAGATTTATCAGTTTCCTTTGATCTGCCGTCTCAAAATACGTATACTGCCTTTATTCAACATACCACAACTAAAATTGTACTCCAAATAATTACCTAAGGCTTAGGACTTGACCTTAAATTAATTTACATCACGACAACTCTAAGCCCTTGGAGGCCAAACAACACTCCTTGATAGTTGATTAATAACTAACCAATAACGCGAACAGTTAATGAGTAATAATCTGGCCTACTTTTAAGTCTTATAAAACTCCAAACTCAACTGCAGTGAGCTGCTTATGCTATGGAATTGAACGCGAGTGACAAGGCAATTATCCAGGAGAAACTTCAAAGTGCTAAAGAAACAACGGCTAAGATAGTCGCGGCTCTTTCAAGCTTGGATGTCGATTTTGTGACTTTCAAAGAAAGGAGTTATCAGACTATGTGTGAAGTTCGATCAGCAGCGGATTTAATCGTCAACGAAGTTAGGACACACGAAGAAAAGTTAGTAGTTAAAGTACAAGAGATTATTGATTTAAAAGAAGAGTATGTCAACACACAGAGGCAAATTCTTGAGAACAACATTTCTGAACTCCAACAATGCATCGACTACACGAGTGACATTTTGAACACTTCTTCAGGCGACTTCAACGAGTGGAAAAGCGCTTTAGGTTCACAACTAGACTCTGTCAATGATCTACAAGACAGTTCTATGTATAAAACAACAATGAACGATGAAGGAAAGTTGTTATTTATTTATGCAAATGAAGAGCTTTTGAAATCTGTAGCGAGCTATGGAACTATAGTTGATGAGGTTCCAGACATCTTCAAGTTTAATCGTCTAGATGATTATGACGGTGACCAGCGAAGGTCGACAGTCGATATTATTCCAGTTATCACTCTTAATGGGATTGTATTAGACGTTGATGTGGTGATTAACGATGATGACGAATCATCAGATGATAACAGTGATTTAAATGATGATGATGATGATGATAATGATGATGATGATTCTCATGATGACAGTGTTGATGACAATGATGATGATAACGATAATTCTGATGTTGATGATGACAATAATAATGATGATGGTGCTTGTGGTAATAATGATAATAATAAACCTCATGATGATGATGATGATGATGATGATGGTATAGATGTTGATCGACGTATTATTAACAAAAAAGGTAATACTAAGAAAAATAGCTTTCCTCAAAAACATCAACTAAGTACATTGTTATGAATTTGTAAAGTCGATGGGATAATTAGTACTTGAATATTAGTACTTGATGATGATGATGATGATGATGATTATAATATATTATGATAATGAGGAAGGTTATGATGATGGTGATGGTAATGGTGACGACGACAATGGTGATATGATGGCATGATATGACGATGATGCTGGTGATGATGATATTAGATTAATATTTATACTAGATTTAATGATAAACGGTTTTAATATTTGTAAGAGCTAGATGATAATAAATAGTTATGTTTAGTGATTTGATCGACTTGCTAAATTATTATGGCTTCTCTTCTCTTCTCTTCTCTTCTCTTCTCTTCTCTTCTCTTCTCTTCTCTTCTCTTCTCTTCTCTTCTCTTCTCTTCTCTTCTCTTCTCTTCTCTTCTCTCCTCTCTTCTCTTAATTCTCTTCTCTTCTCTTCCCTTCCCTTCCCTTCCCTTCTCTTCTCTTCCCTTTCCTTCCCTTTCGTTTTCTTCGCTACCCTTCTCTTTTAGATCTCGCGTATTTTCATAACAAATTCAACTATATTCGTGACATCTTACATGAACTGTAAACTGTTATGTCACGCCTTCCCTACTATGCAATCGCGTGACACATTATGGCGAAGTGAAACAATGTGTTATCTTCCACGAAACATCTTTGTCAAAATTCTTTCTTCTAAAACCAGTTTGCTTGGGATAAACACATCAAAAATATATATTATATCTTCAAAATGTGCGAGGAAGTTTTCAACTTTGAAAATTGCAAGTAAGTTTACAATAAAATAAGCTAAATTTAGTCAAACTTTTGTCCCCAAAATTCCCGAAAACGTGTACTCGGAAAACATGTTTAAAACATAGTTTCACGTCTTTGTTTACACGGAAATTGTCTTATTTCCGTAGTCAAAGTTTTAAATGACCTACTGAATTAGTTTTGGCGTTATTTCAAACATTTAATCGTACATTTTAGTCAAACACTGATTCTGGGATATGTCAGAACTAATTATAGATAGTTTTAAATCGTCGCAGTCACAGAATCTAGTTCGACTGAAATTTATATTATATTTATAGGTTAAGATCTTTTTTTTTTTAAAGTATTAACTCAATATAATTTATATAAAGAGACCATATATAGTTTAGTAATTTGTACAGTTCGCTTCCCTCGGGTCATCCAAGACTTTTGTTTTGAAATTTAATACTCGGTTGATTCTAAATTGGGAACGGGTCGTGCATGAATGGAATTACTAGTAATAGGGCGTTCAAACTTTAACTCAAAGCAATTTACGATATATTATTCTATGAAATTAAAATGACAAATGTTTTTTTTAATAGATTTATGAATGGATGAACAAATGAATGAATGTGTGAAGAGATGGATGAATTGATAAATATTAAAAATGAATGAATGGATGGATAGATAGATAAATGAATGAATGGATATATAAATGAATGGATGAATGAATGGATAGATAAATGAATGGATAGATATATGAATGGATGAATAAATGAATGGATAGATAAATGAATGGATGGATGAATGAATGGATAGATAAATGAATGAATGGATAGATATATGAATGGATGAATAAATGAATGGATAGATGAATGAATGGATAGATATATGAATGGATGAATAAATGAATGGATAGATAAATGAATGGATGAATGAATGGATAGATAAATGAATGGATAGATATATGAATTGATGAATAAATGAATGGATAAATAAATGAATGAATGAATAAATTAATGGATAAATGAATGAATGTATAAATGAATGAATGTATAAATGAATGGATGAATGGATGAATAAATGCATGGATGGATGAACAAATGAATGAATAATTATAAATTAATGGATGGATGAACAAATTAATGTCTGAATGTCTTTGAGCAGATAAATAAAATATTGAATTAAGGGATGAGCAATAAATGAAGTTGGGAAGAAAGGGAGGAAGGGATCTAGCAAGAAGGAAAGTAATAAAGATATAAATCAATGAATTCCTTTAGGGCCACTACACATAATAAATCATTTCATGAATAGATAATAAATAATGAATTAGTTACCATTGAAATATATTACAAAAACTTATTGATAATTAGGTATCCTGCAGTCGTAAAATACAATATTGTGTTACAATTTTCTTTTCAGGCAAGCCGTTATCAACTATTGTGTCAATAATAGCAAAGCCTTGGCATTTATATCAATCTAGACTTACAACACATCCAATAACAACGAAATGCATCACATCAGGAGGTAATTATTGAGCAGCGTTTTGTGACAAAATATGTAACATAGAGCTACAATTTTTGACAAAAGCAGTGACAGTTGGCACAATTATGATAAAGTCATTGTGAAGCACTGCTGAAATTCTACTACTCCCTCCAACCCCCTTGGCAATGTTGAGGAGGGGTCGAGTCATTGTTGGGTGCTTATGTGGTTGACCTATCAATGCATGTCTATGGGGGGGGGGGGGGGGGTACAATTGTTTCTGCACCCTAAATACCTTGAGACGTTAAAAAAATATATTGTTTTATTATTGTGAAACATCATTAACATTGTTCATATATAGTAGAGATTAACACTAAAACAAGTGACACATGATTCTTTGTTAGTTATTTTCAACAGTTGAAATTTCAATTTTTAACTGTATAATTATGAGTAACAGTGAACATGGAATAAGAGTTATATGGAATCTAAGTTCACAATTAATGCTAGTATCGAGAATTGAGAGTGAACGTATGTTGTGTCACATGACCTTTCACATGACCATGGCATTATATATGCCTTTTTTGGTGGACAATTGTCTGTTGACTGTATTAAATTACATCTAAAAATTAACCATTGAGTGGAAATTCCTATCCCGTGGACACTATTGTGTCTCCGACCGGAAGTAAGAAGTAAGAAGTAAGTAAAAATTAACCAATGACTCGATCTACAAGTTTACATGGAAGCTCATATACCAGCCTCACTTCCGCAAATACAGTTGCTGCAATTTTGGTAGCCTGCGTAGCATTAACGTTTCTGTCGCGGAGAAAGGAGAAAAAATTGAAAAATCGTTTTTGGGGTTACCTGTGGTGCAAAAAGCGGAGCTAGGGGGAGGGGGAGACAAGAGGGAGAAGGAAACTTTCCTTCCCCCCTCTCCCTCTCCCTAACTCCACTTCTTGTACTCGTCTTAGGTTTCGCGCGGCCACATTGGCGACACAGCTATCCCAAAATACAATTTTTCTCTTCCCTGAAAAGAAATGCTTGCTACGCAGGCTACAATTTTTGCTGTAAAAGTTCATATTTGTTACAAATAATCAGTCCTTTCTGTTTCCATAGTGATCTATGGTCTTGGTGATGTCATAGCACAGAAAGTAGCCTCACCTGGATCTGTCATCGATAAACACGTAACTATACATTATTGTAAATCTCCAGAATGTTTTTTTTGGGGGAGGGGGCGGGGGGTTCCTTCCTTGGTAGGGTGTTTTTGTTGGCAAATTTTGAAAATGACTCCAATAAGTATTAAGAGGTATATACATAAGTTATAAGAAATGTAAAAGACTTGTACAATGTTCTTGGCAACTGAGCTTATATTTAGTAGCAAAGCCATCAAGTAAAAATGACTTTATTTGTACACTATATGTTCCATAAGTCACTCTTGAGCCAAATCGAACCCTAATAGGACATGTGTTTATGTTTTAAATGCCCTAAAAGTAACCTGAGTTTCAGGCTCTAGTCCCTCCCCGCCCCCTCCCCGAAGGTCTGATACTCAGGTTACCCTAAAAGGAGCACAGTTCACTCCCACTGCTTTGACGTAGAGTCCCCTCCCTCAGGACTAACCACCTATCCGCCTCCCCACTCCTTTATCATTTCTGAATTTGACACAACAGACAGCTTAACTGCTAAACCACCCCTCCCCCCCCCCCCCCCCCCCCCCTGAATATGCACCTGTCACCTGTTTTATATTACTAGCCATGGTAATACATTTTATTTCTTTGATTTTCACCAGCGTGTCCTTCGAGGGGTTGTTTATGGCTCAGTCTTCGTAGCTCCACTAGCTCATCTTCATTTTAATTTTCTAGACTGGTTGGTTGTCACAAAGGTTAGAGATCATTTATATTTGATTCTGATGCAGTGTCACAATTTGTTCAACTCTATTCAATTTTATTCCATACCTTCATCCCTTTGTAGGTCTAAATTATTCTATTCTATCCTATTTCACTGCACTCCAATTTGTTCTCTTCTATTCAACTCCATTCTATAATATTGTATTCCATTCTATATCCTATTCTATATCCTATTCTATTCCATTCTATCATATTTGTATTCCATTCCATTCTATCATATTTCTATTCTATTCCATTCTATCATATTCTATTCCATTCTATCATATTCTATTCTATTCCATTCTATCATATTCTATTCTATTCCATTCTATCATATTTCTATTCTATTCCATTCTATCATATTCTATTCCATTCTATCATATTCTATTCTATTCCATTCTATCATATTCTATTCTATTCCATTCTATCATATTCTATTCTATTCCATTCTATCATATTCTATTCTATTCCATTCTATCTTATTCTATTCTATTCCATTCTTGACTATCATATTCTATTCTATCATATCATATTCTATTCTACAGTGAGCAAAAAAAAAACACAGTGAACTAATTATTTGTTCCTGTATTATTGTTTTTGTTTTGTTAGCTATGTGTTCGCAAGTCTTTTGTTCCATTTGTCAAGGTGTATTTTGATCAGTTTCTATACTGGGCACCATCCATAGTGTGCATCTACCATATAAGGTAACAGACTGCCGAGATAAATCCTCGATCACAATCACCATTATACTTATCAACTATTGATCTTATCATCAATGTCCATGCAACCTCATTCTAAGGGCTTTTTAGCTTGTGAGTTTCCAGACCAACCCACATGCAAAGGAAAAATCCCTGGAGGTTGATCATTATCATCACCATCACCAACACTATCATTACCAGCATCATGACCACCACCACCATCATCACCATCATAACTATCATCACCATCATGACCACCACCACCATTATCAGTCATCACCATCACTATCATCACCATTATCACTGTCATCACCATCACCACTATCATCATTATCACTATCATCACCATCATAACTATCATCACCACCACCACTATAATCATCATCATCATCATGACCATAACTATCATCACCACCACTATCATCATCTGTACCTCCACCATCATCATATACCGGTAACCATCATCACTATCATCGTCACCACTATCATCACCATCATTATCTGCATCTACGCTATCATCATATATACCGGTATACAACCATCAGTCACACATTAAAATCATAGCTGCCATCATTGTCATCACCACAACCATCTTCACACTCTCAACACCACCATTATTGTCATTTTCTTCCACAACATATCATCACCACTCAACTTTAAAATTAACATGTAACAATATATCTAGTATGTTAATTAAACAAATTTACAAATTAGTTACGCGTGCATGGTATGTCCTCTTATTTACCATGGTTGGTGTCATCAAATTGTCTAAATTATTGTGGATCCACAACAGTTTAAATGAGATGTACGTGCAACCGTGGTAAATAGGTGGACATACCACAAGAAACTATCATGAATTTGTTTTTTTACCACATTTAAAATATTTTTACTGCTCGCGCTCTGGTATGTACTCTTATTTACCATGGCTCTCAACCAATCAGAAAGCAAGAAAATAATCAAATGTGGTAAAAAAACTAACAATTTCTATTTGATATCATGTATTAACTATGATTCTAATTATTCAAGCATGGGAACAATGGAGGGACTTAGCTTTGACCAAGTCATCCAAAGACTGAAAGCTGTTTACTGGCCAACACTTAAAGCTAACTGGACACTATGGGCACCTATGATGGTAAAGGCCCTGGCAAACGGTTTCAACATGTGCTTCAACAACTGTTCGATATTTTGTTGAATGGCAATGTTTAAACGCTTGTAAACTCTTTCAACATCAATTCAAAATTGTTTCAACACATTTTAACAATGTTCAAAGAGTTTAGAGGTGTTTTTAAACATTGCCATTCAACAAAATCGAACAGATGTTGAAGCAAATGTTAAAGCCGTTTGCCTGGGCCTTGTAATTAAAGAAAGGCCTGGTAAAGAATTTAATTCTAGCTTATATATATCCTCTTTACATTATACTACCAAATTCACTGAACAATGTTCACAGTCTAAAAATAATGGTTGCCTAGCTACTACACAGTAGCAAATTGATTTTATTTCATGGAAGTGTTATCCTTCTATCCCACTTTACCAATTAAAGTTTATTGTACAAGTGAATGTTCTTTTCTCTGCAGATCATCAATTTCAAATTCATTCCTGTTGCACATCAACTAAACTTCTGTCTAATGGTGGGCATGGTGTGGGCGAGCATAATCAGCTATATCAGAGGTCATACACCAGTCATTATTGAGCAACGACCAACACCTCTTGACACTTTAAACATTGAAGACTTCAATAATCTACCTCACTGCTCTCGACTTAAGGTGAACAACAATTCTAATTCTATGGAGAAAACAGCTTCTCTACATCACAAAGTGCAATTACATGTACCAAGAACAAACACGCAATCTGAGACAATTGATAGTAACAAAGATCAATTGTCCTCAACCTAACACAGGACAACAAATCTAATTCTATGGAAAAAACAGCTTCTGTACCTCACAAAGTGCAATTACATGTACCAAGAACAAACATGAAATCTGAGGCAAATGATATTAACAAAGATCAATTGTCCTCAACCTAACGACAAGGACAACTCACCACTAATTCTATGGAGAAAACAGCTTCTGCACTTCACAAAGTGCAATTCCATGTACCAAGAACAAACATGAAATCTGAGGCAAATGATATTAACAAAGATCAATTGTCCTCAACCTAACGACGAGGACAACTCACCACTAATTCTATGGAGAAAACAGCTTCTGCACGTCACAAAGTGCAATTCCATGTACCAAGGACAAATTATGTGATAAGGCAAATACCACCTTATCAAAAACAAATTAACCATGCATGATCATACTTTTCATAATAAGCAATTATTGGATGAGGTTGAGCATGATATCGTAAATTATCAAGGCCGAGGTCTGTGTTATCTGCCGAAGCCTCCTGGCTGAGGCAGATAATACTGACTCGAGGTCTTAATAATTTATGATATCATGCGAAAACCGAATTCAATAATTGTTTTATTATACATTTTTTAAAGTAAAATTACAATTATAATCAGGCAAAAGAGACAATAACAAGCAAATCTCGCTGACATTTTCACATCAACTCCCTGCAAAAGGAGAGAGCCTGGGAACTTGACAGTGATAACTACGGATACTGCAATTATCACTGTCAAGTTCACATGCTACTGAGATTTAGCCATGTGCTCTCGGCCAATCAGATTCAATGTAGTTAGTAAAATGTATAATATTTTTTAAGACAAACCCGCTTCAGTCAGCGTCAAAATAGTAAAGACACCTTTGCACTGGAGTAACCATTAGGCTCTTTTACAATACTGGTATAGCACACTTATTAAGTATGCTATGATTGGTGAAAACCTATGAACTATTTTGTGTCACACTTTTTTCAAATCTTTAAAGTTGATGGCGTCAGCAACACATGCACGAACATGGTAACTGGAATAAAGTGAGCTCCAATTGGCTGAAAAGCTATGAACAGGGTTCGTACAGAATCCTCAGAGAAAATTTCCAAAACTTTTCCAAAACTTTTTCAAAGCCTATTACTCAAAATTCCAAAACCACATAAGCGAAAAGTGCCAACGGGCATTGATTGCGGCAGGCAAAAAAATCATCAGCCGTTTTTTAATGACAACGAAAACAGTTCTTTGCAAGGTCAGGTTAGGTAGGAGCTGGGCAACCGACAAAAAATTCATTACCAATTTCCAAAACTTTCCAAAACCCATACGAACCCTATATAAACTATTTCCCCACGGGTTGCATGGTATCCCGGGGGGGGGGGGGGGGGGGGTGGTACTTGACCCAGTTTCTGACGGGGACGTTGCGCTGGTACCTCTAAACCCGGACACTATTTAAGACAGCAAAATCCTAACAGTATGTACCCTATTCAAGACAAATTTGTAAAAAGTAGGCCCAATCCAAGACTCAAGGTGGAAATTGTATACCCTACACATATTTACACCCTGTGTAGGACATAATATTCCTTAGTAGCAATTGTATTTCATTTTGTGGATCAAGGCTTGCACACACTAGGCGACAAATTGCTCCAAGGCAACAATTCCTTTCATATACACAGAGTTTTGTGGAAATTTTTGTCCCTGCAACAGAATTTTGTTCCTATACATGACAAACTGGTTTAAATTCATGTGTCAGGTCTCGGCAACAAAATGAGTCAGGGCCAGTTGTTTCCAAAGAAATGCACACAAAGCAACGTTGCAGCAACATGTTGCCTGGTGTGTACCAGCCTTGTATTGTGCTTTCATTTATTAGTGTGTGGGGTGGGGAGGAGGGGTTTCGGCAAAACCACCTGTTGTCTTCTCCAAATATTAACCACCCCACCCCCTTCCTGGTTGACAAAAATACCACAACCCCTCTAGACTTCAAAACAGTCCCTACTTTTACACAAAAACTCCGAGGAACTCCTCATTCTCGTGCGACCAGAATGTCGTCCGATCGAACTTCAACTTGTTTCATCTGAGTTTTCGCGTAAATGTAGGGACAGTTTTGCAGTTTACAACCCCTCTTATATGTTGTCCAGTGTTTACTAAAGTGATGATGACAGTGATGATGATGATGATAGTGATGATGATGATAGTGATGATGATGACAGTGATGATGATGATAGTGATGATGATAGTGATGATGATGATAGTGATGATTACAGTGATGATGATAGTGATGATGGTGATAGTGATGATGATAGTGATGATGATGATAGTGATGGTGATGATGATGATAGTGATGATGATAGTGATGATAATGATAGTGATGATGATGATGATAGTGATGATGATGATAGTGGTGATGATGATGATAGTGATGATGATGTTGATAGTGATGATGATGTTGACAGTGATGATGATAGTGATGATGATGATAGTGATGATGATGATAGTGATGATGACAGTGATGATGATGGTGGTGTTGATGATGATGATAATGATAGTGATGATGATGGTGGTGATGATGATGATGATAGTGATGATGATAGTGATGATAAACACTACAAAACTGCATACAATAAGTAACATCCTGCCTCCCCAATAAATGAAATCCCCCTTATGAGTGAATACAAGACAGACTAGTGCTATTAAAGGATATTTATTGAACCATTATTGATGTATTAATATCCATAGGCTTCCAATACTTCATTGACACCCTTAAGCTCGCTGGCTTTAGATTCCTCTGCCTTTGTTTTTAATTTCTAAAAAAAAATATAACAAATGTCAGTCACACCTCTGTTAGGATAGCAATGTTCACACTAGAAGACAGACTAATCGTCTGGATAAACAAACTTGCTTAGGGAAGTCTATTTACCTGCAGTTTCTTCTTGTGTTCATAGTAGACTGCAGCCTTCGCCTTACGTTTCTCCTCAAGTGTGCTTACAATTTCCTAAAAACAAACAAAACTATCAATACAAACACTCGTTTAATTGATCCTTAATTTTACTCAGCCCCATATTAGCCAAGGATAACCTTAAAATCTAATGAGCAATTACCTGATATTTCCAGCCAACTTCGTGCGAGATTCTTCCAAGAACACAATACTATAACGGAAAACAAATATTACTTTATGACCAAAAGGTATCTACATGCAGGGCTCGAAATGGCTGCTTGCCAATGCCAAATGTCAGGCCAAATTTAAGGTTTGGCAGGCGAAAATCATTATGAACTTCCAAATGGAATTCAGAATTGCAGTCAAAATTTACTGAAAATCATCTTTCAATGTTCCTTTATCTGGAAGTGGCAGGCCAATCTTTTTTCCTATTTCGAGCCCTGACCTGGATTTATGCCATGGAAGAAAATTCCAACAAATTCTTTTTTTACCAAATTCAAAACATGTTCTCTGTCTTTACCTTTCGTCCAGGCTTAAGTCGTACAACACGGAGACATGATGGAACAACCATGCGCTTTTCCTGAAAACAGAGTTCTTAAGTCAAACTTCTTGAATAACAAATTATTGATGGCAAATTGTGATTGTCTATGGTCTGTGATAGTCTGTGGTCTTTGGAAATACTGTTCTATGAATACTGCAGTGTTCGACTATTTGCGAACTCAGACATTCCAATGGTTAGTTGTGAAATACGTTTTTGGATGCCGTCATTGAAAGACATAAAAGGTGCAGAGTTATTAGCAGCAGCCAAAAACGTACTTCACAACTAGAAGTTAGAATGTCTGAGTCCGCAGATAGACGAAAAAGGCAGTAACATTTGAATGGTCTGAACCCAGGTGTAAGTTATGGCTATGAATTGTGATCATCTGGGTTTGTGTGTAGTCTTGAGAAAGACTGTTGGTGTTGGTGTCTGACATTTGAATGGTTTGAGCCAAGGTGTAAGTTATGGCTATGAATTGTCACTGGGTGTGTGTAGTCTTGAGAACAACTGTTGTTTGTCTGGTATTTCAATGATGTGAACCCAGGTGTAAGTTATGGCTATGAATTGTCACTGTCTGGGTGTGTGTAGTCTTGAGAAAAACTGTTGTTTGTCTGGTATTTCAATGATGTGAACCCAGGTGTAAGTTATGGCTATGAATTGTCACTGTCTGGGTGTGTGTAGTCTTGAGAAAAACTGTTGTTTGTCGGGTATTTCAATGATGTGAACCCAGGTGTAAGTTATGGCTATGAATTGTCACTGTCTGGGTGTGTGTAGTCTTGAGAAAGACTGTCGTTTGTCTGATATTTGAATGGTTCGAGGCCAGGTGTAAGTTATGGCTATGAATTGTCACTGTCTGGGTGTGTGTAGTCTTGAAAAAGACTGTTGTTTGTCTGAAATTTGATTGATTTGAATCCAGGTGTAAGTGATGGCAATGAGTTGTGATCATCTGGGTGTGCGTAGTCTTGAGAAAGACTGTTGGTGGCTAATGTTTGTAAGGTTTGAGCCCAGGTGTAAGTGATGGCAATGAGTTGTGATCATCTGGGTGTGTGTAGTCTTGAGAAAAACTGTTGGTGTTGGTGTCTGACATTTGAACCCAGGTGTAAGTGATGGCAATGAGTTATGATCATCTGGGTTAGTGTACTCTTTAAGTGACATCTGAATGGTCATTCTAGAGTGTGTTTTTTTTTTTAAGAATGTGTTGTTACCTTGTCGTAGGGGTTTGGGATGCCATCAAAGACCTTGAGACGGTTCATGGCTTCTACTCCTCTCTTGGTCTTGTGGGGAATCATTCCTACAAAATACAAATGTCATAAATGGTGGAAAATGACTTTTTCAAGTTAACAAATATTTTATATTTTGTCATGTGAAAGAACTATCATAAATTGACATTCGCGCACAGTATTGCTGCTCTGTGCAAAATGGTAATAAAGTTATGCTAAATTAACAATGTAAGGATTTGTATGGAATTTAGGGCTTTGTGGCCTCAATTGGGTGTTTTTCTGATTTTTAAATCCATGTAACTTCATGTGAATTTGATATCTTTTTATACACTCATGAATAATTAATGAAGAGAAAACAAAGACAAAATCACTAGCGTGAAGGAGTTTGAAATCTGATGAAACACTTGCATAAAATTAATCCAACTTTGCTTTGAATTTCTCCAATAATTATCCAATAATTTGAGAGTAATATCCAACAATCGAAAGAGTGATTCATCAGGTTTTCAAACACCTCAAAATGGGCCCAAAAAAACTCAGCTGCGTCTCATTTTTTCAACCCATTTTTCGGTGTTTGAAAACCTGATGAAACACTCTTTCTTGTGTTTGATATATTACTTAACAAATTTTAACAAAAGTATTGTTATAATGAATGTCTATCATATGATACACAAGCAATTTTAGATATTATGATAATTAGTTAGTGCCATTACGATAAAACATGTCTGACATTGTCCACACTACAGGATGAACAAAGCATCTTGCAATGCAAATTGTCACAATTGACAGACAAACTGTTTATTAAATTTGTTTGTCAAATGTGAATGTCTTATTTGAACTATTTTTGTCTCAAATGGTGTCTGTCATAAGGCAACTTGTCCGCCCTATGGTGGTAACATGGCTTATAAATCAATGGTGTATCAAAGCCCTTATATTAACCATTGTTACACTAGAAGACAGACAAATCGTCTGTTAATTTGTTCATCTACAATGTTATGTGAATAGACCTGCTCATTGTTCCCATCTACAACCTCAGCCTCGATAGCATGTAATATATTCTTTATAGCAGTTCTCAGTCACATGTGCACCGCTCGCATAAAAAGCACCGTTATAAAACGTGAAGTTGGTGGACGTCAATCAAACTGTGTTTACAAGACGCATGGTGTTTTTACTTCAGTCGGGTTGCGAAACATGTCTGAATCTGTACGCTGAATTCCCACAATAACCTCTTCGTCGGATTCAGACATGTTTTCGCAGCCCGACTGAAGTAAAAACACCATGCTTCTCGTAAACACAGTTTGATTGACGTCCACCAACTTCACGTTTTATAGCGGTGCTTGTTATGCGAGCGGTGCACGTGTGACTGAGAACTGCTGTAAAACTTGACTACAGCCTGTGGAATTTTGAAGTGGTTCAATTAGCTATCGAGGCTGAAGCTGTGGACGTGAACTTTGAAAAGGTCTATTCAACAAAATCAGACAACTGTCAATCAACAAATCAAT
Organism: Metridium senile; assembly: GCA_949775045.1. NCBI lineage: Eukaryota > Metazoa > Cnidaria > Anthozoa > Actiniaria > Metridiidae > Metridium > Metridium senile. Next base: position 2,283,395 of record OX459108.1, on the reverse strand, counting down.
CAATGATCATCAAGTTAGCCATTTTTATCAACAAATAGCTTACCACGGACAGTTCTCCAGAAAATCCTGCTGGGGGCACGGAAATGGATTGGGCCATGTGATGGCTTGGTGTTGGTTCGCTTGCGCAAAAAGTCAAGGTACTTCACTATCAAAAACAAAATGAACACATAAATAGAGAATTTGAACTAAACAAAAAATGTTGAAATCAGAAATAATTTTATTTCAACAATTTTGTTGTTCATATTACTGTTGAACATTAAGGTATTAAGACTGGCTAAAGTGCATGTCATTTGAAAAATTATTAAAAATCTGTGTTGGTAGCACTTTCAGGACTACCATAACAAGTTACTAAATAGATTTTTCTATCAAAAAATGTAATCGAAGGTGAGCAATTTCACACCTTAGGTGTCATAATTGCACAGGTAACCCAGGCCTTTCAAAATAGTTTTTTCGTGATATCTCGCAAAATAATTAAGTTACGAAAACAAACTTTGAAATATTTACTAGAATCAACGAGAATATGTTCAAAACATCTTAAGTAAAGTATATATTGAAGAAAATTGCAAGGTTTTTTTGGTGTGAATTAACAGTACAAAGGCCTTAAAAGTTGCTTTGATGTAAGGCAATATCATTTCACATGTGTTACATAATGTGGTACTTTTATAGCACACTAGTGTAACCGCTAGTTATCGTGCATTTTTACTCCAATTGTTTCCTTATCAACATCTATCGAAAGCATTAGTTTGTGACTTACACTTGTTTCTGTAGAAGTTTCCACTAATACAAATTTGTTCGCATCGTACAATGACAACACGTTGACCAAGAAGAAGAGTCTTGGCAACGGTTGAAGCGAGGCGACCAAGCAAATGCCCGGAGGCGTCAATCAGTACTTGCTGCAACACAAAAACCCATGTTAATCAGAGCAAATATTAAACATGAATTGCAACAATCCAGGCAGATATGTATAGTCTTGAGAAAAACTGTTGGTGTTTGTATTTATGTTTGAATGGTTTGAGCCCAGGTGTAACTTGTGTTGATGAGTTGTGATCGCCTGGTGTGTGTAGTTTTGACTGTTGTTGTCTGATGTTTGAATGGTTTGAATCCAGACCTTAGTAATGATGGTGAATTGTGATCAACTAACTCAGTCAAACAGCAATGATAGTTCATGATAGTTCCAACTATCATGTGCGTTTGGCCACCATCATGCACTATCATGGACTATCATAGAGTTTAAACATGCTCAAATTTCACATGATAGTCAATGATAATTTTTGAGGTTTGACCACGCGTACAGGATAGTTGATGATAGTTGAGACACCTTCAACTATCATAGCCGTTTGACCTCCGCTTTAGAAAGACTATTGATGGTGTTCGGCATTTGAACCACTTGAACCCAGCTGTAAATTGTGATCGTCTGGGTGTGTGTGGTATTGAGAAAGACTGCTGTTGTCAGTAGTACCTGACGCTGGTATTCTGGTCAGTTAGAAGTGATGATAGTGTATTGTTTTATTTTTATGTTATTTGCTTCGCCTAAATAAATTTTATGTTTCTACAATAAATATACAAACTAAATACGTAAATTAGCACTTAAGACAATAGGCAGGGACACCACAACAGCATCAGCCAATTACTGTGATAATAATCTGGGTGGAATAAGTATTGCAAGGCGTCCTTTCAACGACAAAGTGTGAAGAACATTGAAGTAACAAAAAGAAGCAGAGCAGTTTTATGTTGGCAACAGGGAACGAGAGTATTATCACTGAACAGATAATCCCTAGCAAGGTTGCCATGACAATGATAGAGTGGTTTTCTGTCGTCCGTGAAAAAAATAGTACGCAAAATGCATGTTAGTAGGTATTACCTGTTGGTAGTTAGAGCTACTAATAGCACTATAGACCCTTTTAATAAGTCCCGAAGTGTTGTGTTTTCCGCACTTGACGTCAAATTTATTCTTTTGAAATTTGTATAATATGAAAGGAATTGAAAGGAATAAATTTGACATCAAGTGCGGAAAACACAACACAACACGGGACTTATTAAAAGGGTCTATATATACTAGGCTAGAGTGGCCTTCACATATTGTAGCATGAAAGGGAATTTGATTTTCCACATTACTATGACTATGACGATCAATGAATTTGTTTTAACAGGTTATAAAAGTCACTGCAGTTTCTTGTGATTTAATCTTTAGAATAAATGAATGTTATGATCAAATTAATTTATTGTATGACCACCTAATCTTGACTCTTGTAGTCTCTTGTGTCTATTACCATAACGCGCTACTACAAACTATATAGATCTAGTTAGTCATTTTTCTTTCACAGACAACAGAAAATCACTCTAGTAAATTGTGATTCATCTGGGTGCGTGTCTGGCTGTTTTATACAGTTTTCCACTTTCTGAAAATTCAGACATTCCCACGGCTTATTGTGAAACACTTTTTTAGCTGCTGTCAATCAAAACTTATTAGTCGGTACCTTTTAAATCCTTGATTGACGGCAGCTAAAAACGAAATTCACAAAGAGCCAGAAATGTCTGAGTTCGCAGAAAGTCGAAAACCGCAGTAATGATTGACACAAAACCAGCTTTTTTTTACATTATTAGTATAATTATTATTTCTATGTCTGTAAAGAGCTATTTATACTATAAAAGTGTCTGTAATATAGAGGTTACTTTGGCAAATAATGCATGAGATTCAATTTGCTGGGACCTAAAGAGCTACCCATAACATAGTTTAACGCTATTAGATAGATATTAATATATTTCAAATATAGATTAACAGTTTGACCAACGGTTAAAATCATAGAAAATAGATATAAGAATGTTGGAATCAAATGGATTCTGTAAATTTCGTCAAAAGGTCTCAAAAGTCTACAAAATCAAAATGGCAAACATGGCGTTTTGGCTTATTTAGAACCAGATAGCCGAGTTATTTAACTTAGTAGTACTATATCATTCCAACCACTGTCAAATAACTGTTTTTCTTAGGAATCGGATAAGTAAAAGTTTATAATTTTCGCAAAAATGTTTGAAAGTTTGTTATACCACGTTGACCATGTGATTCAAACTGACTCGGATGCATCGACATTTTAGCGATTTTTTGCATCGTAAAACGCTACACAATTTGCTCAACATTCGCTTGTATAGTCTTTGATATATGTATTTTAGATGTGTTATAGTTTTAAGGGCATAGGATAACGTTTAAATGGGGAAAATTGAGCTTAATTTCACAAAAAGTTCAACATTACCTTTTCAAAGCCCATGCTTTCGGTAAGAGGCCGAACATGGAAATCTTCGGGGTGGTCAGCCCTTCAAAGGGACGAGAGAGACTAAGTACCCGTAAATGGGCTTCCTGTGGTGTAATACAGGAAACCCAAATAAATGAAATAGGCTACAAAATAAGCAAAAAAATTTATAATATAAAATGAAAATAGTAAAAAAAGATGTTTTTGAAAGAAGTGAGAAGATATTATAACTTTAACAACATATATCACAGACGTAAAAATATTTTTAAATATTTTTTTTTTCTGTCAACTGATTTAGATTACTCTTTGAAAAAAAAATACGTTTTAAATGTAATTGAAAATATTTGAGTACATTTTCAAAATGACGATAGAGCAGGACAGAACAGCAAAGGAAATACAAAAGGAAAAATCCAGCTTTCCGCGGTCACAATCGTAATGACGTAACAACTATTTCACCACGTGATCCAGTTTTCACGTACGCATCGAAGTCTTGAAGTCTCTCCAAAAACACTCGTAAAAATATGTCTTCTATCGCAAGAACGGCGATAAGTGCTTCAAAAACATTACTGCAAGCCTCGTCTGCTATTCGAACAGGAGCTCCAGCATGTTTGTATCACAAAAATGTAAGTATTTTAAGTAGAAATGACGACAGAAGCGAGAGAGTGTTTGTGAAAGCATGGTCGCCATTTTTTCACGTCTTCTGTACTGCACAAAATTTGACGTTTGTGCAAAAAGCTACATAATTTCTCAACCAAAACTATCTCATTTCGTTTATAACTATTTATGCTATTCGTTTAATATCTTCAAGCTTATAAATTTAGTACATTAATAGTTGGATTTAACAATTTCATGGTGCAATATTTGTTATGTAAGAAATATCGATTGTAATGTAAACAAAATGGAGACACGATATCGGCGCAATTCGATATATTCTGATGTAAATGTGTCTTTAATTTACAAAGATTTACTTAACGAATAGAGTGTGTGTAGTTTTGTATATTATGAATATGTTTTACAGTGTGAAATGTGGAAATATAGGAAGTTTAGTATATAAGTCCACGCGAAGATCACCCGATGCAGAGAAAACGATTATTCAGCTGCTTCTTTAAAGCTCTTTTACATAGAATAGAGATTACACATATTGAGCAATAAACTGAACATAAGCATGAGAAAATGAAGAATTGCCCATTTTGCCATGCTTATGTTTTTGCGAATGCCTGGCTATATGCTCACAGTGATTTAATAAAGCATACGGGATGCACACACCAGGTGGCCGTTGCTGCAACAGGTTACTGTGTCGATTCCCTTTTACAGGGCTGTCGACCCCAGACGTGTTCAAACCTGGAGATTGCCGATAATTCGAAAAATGTCCGCCATTTTGTTCGATAATTTCCGAAATTCTGCCATTTTGTTTGGCATGCCTTAAAAGTTCCGAACCAAAAAAAAGGCTTTGTACATATGTCAGACCCTTTCTTAGCAAATTTATCAATTTTACCAATTACCCGGGAGATTTGACGCCGAAATCTTGAGACCGGAAGAAACGATCCAAAATCTTGAGACTCCCGGATTATCCGGAGAATTGACAGCCCTGATTTTATGACATACTGAATTTATGTGAAAATCTTATTCCCTGCAACAAAAGTTTTCTTCTGCAACGAGTCACAAAAATAGTCCCCTTCACAGTTCCCTGAGCCATCTTGAAAGGTAGCCAGGCCTTTGCATCAAAGTGAGACAAACTTTGAGCTTTAAGTATTTTACATTGGAAGTCCCTTCAGCCGAAGCTGATCTTCCAGAGAGCCGACGGTGCACTCATTCTATTTCCCTCTCTCCATCAGTGCTCCGTTTACGGGTATTTAAAGCTACATGGAAAGAAGAGAAGTTGAATTAAGGATGTGAGGTCACTGGGAATCGAACTCGGGACTAGCTCTCGCACAAAACAGCAGGCACTAACCAACTGTGGCACCCTTGCTTCTGGAGCATAATGACACAAACTTTTATTTAGTTGTCTAAAATGGACTGAACTATTTTTGATGATATCAATAAAAACTGGCTATTGTATTTGTAGGTGATTGATCATTATGAGAATCCCAGAAATGTTGGATCTCTTGACAAGGATGATTCAAGCGTGGGTACAGGTCTTGTAGGTGCACCAGCCTGTGGAGATGTCATGAAGTTACAGGTATGCAATGGGATACAATAATAAATTATTAGAGCATTATTTTTAATGTTTTCATAATAATTAATTGCCTGTCCCACTTGACTACACTCTCGTTTGAAAATAAATGGTAATCAGACTAGATATTGCTCATTAGGGACTTGTCAGAAATTAGCAGGGGGGGAGGGGGGTGGAAACTGGGGGAGGGTCATCACTTTTTAAGAACCTAAAAAGGGAGTGTCACAAAATAATAAACCACCAAAAATGAGGATTGTGCAAAAGAAGACACTGACATAGGGTAGGGTCAAGATACTTTGGGAGGGTCATGAGATTTTCATCACTTCATTTCAAAACTCCACCCCCCCCCCCTCCCCCTGCTAATTTCTGACAAGTCCCTTAGTATAAATACACAAGCGATTTATAGTAAATCATGTGCAGTGATTGAGAAATTCACACTTTTTCTTGATAGTCACTTACAGTGTTTCATACTCTTTTAGAAATATGAAAGGAACAGTTTTTCTTCACAAAAGGCTGGCTATATATTTCTTTTTGAAATAATATATTTTGTATAAATTTATACTAAATCAATTATCCATCTCAGACTACAACTTGGTTATTATTCATTGTTAGTATAAATACAAAGGTGATTATACAAAATCGCGCGCTCTGATTGGTTTGCTATCTCGGATTATCAGCCGATAATCACCTTTTCGGACAAAATGGCTGCCAGTAGTTGTTTTGTCACTGTTAGCGAAGATGAAATTGAAAACTTTCAAGAAAATGCTGTCCTAAAATCGACAAAAGAAGCTACTAAGTTTGGTGTCAAGCTATTTAAAGGTATCATAGTAAATTTTCACGTTTTTTTTTTTTGTCATTATGCAAGACAATGTTTACAATTTTTACGCGTAACGGTCGCGCTTTTAAAAAATAAAATATTTTCACTTTCAATGCTGTTTCCTTCTTTCTTTTTTGAAATAATCACCTTTGTATTTATACTAAAACGATTATTCACCTCAGGCGAAGTGATTATCGGTGAATATTTACCTCGCAGCTCGAAGACTCACCGCTCGGTAAATATTCACCGATAATCACTTCGCCTTCGGCGAATAATTGTTAAATATTCACATTGCCTTCTGCAAATAATGATATTGTTAAATGGGAGGAGATAATGGGAATAGAATGAGTTTGGAGTTAAATAGAAAAGTATGCTATAAGCTCTTATATTACAAATATACGGAGGTGCACATTTGCTACCATGAAAATGGTAAGTAAATGCCCCCGAGACCAGGCTGTTGTGCCGGAGGCATCATCATCATCATCTTTTCCCACGAGGCACATTGTTGGCCTTGAGGCGCTTCTGATTGGTTGGTGTTGTAAAGCGAACTCTAATCAGTTGCTGTAGGGCTGTTTTGTCCATCATCATACGTCTTGCCTGGTGTGTATCGACACACAGGAGCTTTTCGATGTTGTTCCATCCTTTCCCTGGCGTTCTTACATCAAACAATACCTGCTTTTGCAGAGCATCATTCTCCTGTCCATGTACTTATCAGCCTGTCTTGAAGAATTTTATTTTCTTTGCAGATAAAAGTTGATGACGATGGTAAAATCATTGAAGCAAAATTCAAGACATTTGGTTGTGGATCAGCGATTGCTTCAAGCTCTCTGGCTACCGAATGGATCAAAGGAAAATCAGTAAGTATTAAGTGAACTATTATCCCTGTTGTGATCCTTAAAGGAATACTACAGCCAATATATAAGACCTAATTAATGCACCTATCAATGTCTTGCTCCAACGGGGGGAGTGCAGGCTTACCTAGGGGCTATTGATATTTTTGATATCTTTTTGTCAATAGCCCGAATCCTGGGGACGTCAAATTCATATACTTACTCATATATTTACTGTTGTGGACGCAGAACATATTGTATTGTATTGTCAAAAAAACACTCGCACTCCCCCTGTTGGGGCAAGACATTGATAGGTGCATAATTCTAGTCTACCCATCACCTGATGAAGACAATACAAGGAGTAGCAGTTGAAACTGTTGCGGCTCAAACCTTCGACATTTGTGAGGCAAATGAATAACATACTACTAGTCTCTTATCTGTGACGGATAACCTCATATCACGTTCATCATTGTAATTTATCATCATCATAAGTATCATTATCATCATCTGCACTGCAATCCTTGTTGTCATTGTTATTGTCATCACTATCATTTTCATCATCATTATTGATTCCTCTACCGTCATTGTTATCATCATCATCACTATCATTGTCATCATCCGTACTGCAATCATTATTGTCATCGTTATCATTGTCATCATCACTATCATTTTCATCATCATCACTATCGGTACTGCTATCATTATTGTTATTGTTATCATCATCATCACTATCATTATTATCACCTGTACTACAACCATCATCTTTATCAGTACTACAATCATCATTGTCATCGTTATCATTGTCATCATCATTATCATTTTCATCATCATCATTATTGGTACTGCTATCATTATTGTCATTGTTATCATCATCATTACTATCATTATTATCACCTGTACTACAATCATCATCATTATCAGTACTGGGACCATCATAGTCATCATCACTATCATTGTCATAATCTGTACTGCTTGATCATTATTGTCATCTTTATCATAGTCATCATCACTATCATTTTCATCATCATCATTATTGGTACTGCTATCATTATTGTCATCAGCATCACCACTATCATTATTATCACCTGTACTACAATCATCATCATTATTAGTACTATCATTATTGTCATTGTTATCATCATCGTCACTATCATTTTCATCATCACCATAATTTTCATCATCAGATGTTATTATCGGTACAGCTATCATTATTGTCATGGTTATCATCACCATCACTATCATTGTTATATTGTTATCACCTGTACTATAACCATCATCATTATCAGTACTGTGATCAGAATTATCATATCTAAATCCTCCATTTCAATGTATTGTTAACAGGTTCCATTTAAATCTGTACTTTCCCATATAAATCTGTACTTTCCCATTTAAATCTGTTCTTTCCCATATAAATCTGTACTTATGCAAATTGTGTTGATGTGTGCTAAACACACAGATCAACCAATCAGAGTATATTATTTCTGAAGTGAACTTCTCTGATTGGTTGATCTGTGTGTTTAGCACACATTAACAAAATTTGCATTAGTACAGATTTAAATGGGAAAGTACAGATTTAAATGGGAAAGTACAGATTTAAATGGGAACCTGTTTGTTATTGTTCTTATTGTTGTAATTAACAAATGCATTGTCATGAATTGTGTTTACAACCAGGTTAACGAAGCAACAGATATCAAGAATACTGACATTGCTAAGGAGCTATCTCTGCCTCCAGTCAAGCTCCATTGCTCAAGTAAGTTTGAGAAATGACTCAGAGCTAACTATTTATTCTTGACTATATATGCCCTATGCAAAAAGAGCAAGGTACTGGGAAAGAGCAACATGAAACACCATAAACAATAAAATATTTCAATAATTTTTCCCTGTACAAGAAGGAGCATGTCTAAATTAGTAGTTTGGTAGAGTAATGTTGTCATATATTGAATCACTCCAGAGTTATCAGCATTTAAAATGTACCAAAAAGTACGCAAAAGCAAAGCTCTAAAGGCCCAAGAGCAAATTTTAAGCCAAGTCTTTATAAATTCAAAAAACTGTAACTTTTGATCAGTTTATGTTACTACATTGAAAGTTTGGAATACGACTAATTTCGATGTGCTCTTTCTAATAAAAGCAATGGTGTCTTCTAATACTGATTAAAAAAGGAATTGCCTTTTTGCATAGGGTGTAAAGACTGAATTGAAAAATGGCGTCCAATTTTAATGACTATTGTTCTTGACTGGCTGGCCTTGTTTTCATATTTTGATTCAGTGTATAATCTCTCAAAACTCTAAGTAGCCATCTTAAATTAACAATTACAGTACATTGGAATTTGATTACAAAACCGTTTGCACTCAAATTCTTTTGTCTTTTTTACAGTGCTTGCTGAAGATGCCATAAAAGCTGCACTTAATGACTACAAAGTAAAGCAAGATTCCAAGAAACATGCATAGAAATACATGTTTAAGTAACAGGAATTATGGTTTGATTGACAACAATCAAACAATCTTAATACATTCAAATATGATTCTAGGGTGTGATATATTCTTTAGAATTTAACTGCAGCCAAAAGTTTTAGTAAAAAAAAAATAAGCCAATAGATCATTTCACAGTTGCCATCGATCAATCTCAGCCTCGATAGCATGCAATATATTCTTTAGAATTTGACTACAGCCTGTGAAAGTGTCTCAATTGTTTGATAATGTGGATATTCCTTATTACTTAGAGCTGTAGTCAAATTCTAAAGAATATATTACACGCTATCAAGGCTGAGGTTGATCGACAAGAACTGTGAAAAGGACTGTCCACAGTTTTCGTAATCTGACCTCAGCCTTGATAAAAAGGAATATATTATTTAGAATCAGTCAGTGTTTGTAGAATAATCATTTTGATGATAGACTAATTTGCAGTTCTTGTGATTGAATCTAAGCCTTGATATATGTAGCTTGCAATATTTTCTTTAGAATTTGACTGCAGCCAGTTAATACAAGTAAACTATGTCAGCACGCTTCTAGGGAAAAAACAATAGCATGTGCTAAATTCTTTAGAATTTGACTGCAGCCAGTCAATACAAGTAAACTATGTCAGCACGCTTCTAGGGAAAAAACAATAGCATGCGCTAAATTCTTTAGAATTTGACTGTAGCCAGTCAATACAAGTATATATCTTCAGTTAAAACACTTGTCACGGTTATGATTTCTTTTGTCAATATTTAATGTCAGTGTTTCAAGGAGGGGGGGGGGGGGGGGGTGATGTTTAGTTTTCATGATCAACACAAGCTATATTTGTACAGTCTTTCAATGTTGACTGTAGGCTTAAAGCCTGGTTTACACTAACAACATAAGCATAAGCAACATACACAGACTCAGTGAAGCATTTCTGCCATAGGTGTGAGAAAAGACAGGTGCGGCTAATGATCAAAGCCCAACTGAGTCTTTGTATGTTGCTATATAGTTAAGTCTGGTTCACACTAACAACATAAGCATAAGCAACATACACAGACTCGGTGAAGCATTTCTGCAATAGGTGTGAGAAAAGACAAGTGCGGCTAATGAGCAAAGCCCAACTGAGTCTGTGTATGTTGCTATATAGTTAAGCCTGGTTCACACTAACAACATAAGCATAAGCAACATACACAGACTCAGTGAAGCATTTCTGCAATAGGTGTGAGAAAAGACAAGTGCGGTCAATATGAACAAAGCCCAACTGAGTTTGTGTATGTTGTTATATAGTTAAGTCTGGTTCACACTAACAACATAAGCATAAGCAACATACGCAGACTCAGTAAAGCATTTCTGCAATAGGTGTGAGAAAAGACAAGTGCGGCTAATGAGCAAAGCCCAACTGAGTCTGCGTATGTTGCTTAATATGCTTATATCGCTAGTGTGAAGTAAGCTTAAGTTTTGAAGCATGTATATATAATTATATGTATATTAAGCGAGCTCATTTGCATTTTTTTTTTTAGAGATACATTCCATGTGTTTTTTTAAAGATGCATTCCATTTGTATTTTGAAAAATCATTGTAATTTTAGATAATGGAATAAGATACTCTATACTACATCATAAAAAATACAGGCCATCAGAATGCTTTAGACTGGGAATCGTCCCTACTTCTCCCTCTGGATTCACAGTGCCCCTAACCTCCCCTTCTCACCCCCAATCCCCGCTTGGCCATGTTTTATTTAAAGGCTCATTTTTCTCTCATTTTCCTTGGAATCCGGAGGGAAAAGTAGGGACTGCTCACAGTCTAGAGTGCTTGAAATCTGTGTATATTCAATGATATTCAACTGCCTCTTCCCATTTATTTTAAATAGTTATATAATATTTTCTCGTGACATACCGTGAATATCCCACTCGTCATTTCTATTTTCTTTCCATATACTAGGAAACACAGGTATTCCACTGTATGCCACTCGAAACCATTTTATAACTAGTATATATTATGTTAGACTAATACACCTTAGCAGAGGGAGGTTACTGATTCCTGTAAATCTAGAATCTGGATTTTGATAAGGAATTCTTTCAGCTCAACTAAGGATGGATGTAACAAAGGATGTATGTATGATGTGTGTCTGTTGGGGGGATGGGTGTGGAGTTTTCACTCCTTTTATGAAGGGAACAAAAACGTTTTGATGCATTTTGTGTCCATGACTCATTATGTAAAACTTCGCGCAGTTGGGATGCGATAGCGTCCACCGCAGGCAACTTCTCGCCTTTTAACGCTTGTTTGCTTTTTGGGGGTTGCAAGTCGGGCTGGCTGTTATGAATATTTACGTGTGATTATTCGTCGCCACAACATTTCTAACCATGTCCATTGAGCTACAAAACTACGAGCAAAATGGTAGTAGCGAAAAGATGAAACATATTCATCCAGTTTTGCCGGACAACATCGAAAAAGATGATGGTGTTACGAATGTCGAAGCGACCGATCTTGGTCATATCTCGCTCCATCAGGTATAGTACATGTGTTTAAAACAGCGCGATTTACTCCCAAATACAAATTAAAATTGGCTTCTATTCCATGATTTTACCATATCGCATATTCTGTTAATGTAACTGATTCAATGTGAGTAGTTATTGGACAGATTTGTCAATTGAATATTAAGTTAGACAATATTTGTCTTTAATTTTTGAATATTGTGTTGCTCTCAAAACGTATTATATATAATTTCAACGCAACAATTTTTAACTCTCAATGTCGCAGGTTAAATATTTAATTGTTTTGTATTAATTTTTTATATTACTATTTCTACTATGCCAACTTGAACACAAACAAATCCAAAGTATCAAACTTTAAAAAAATATTACTAAAATCCGAATAATGATTATTCAAAATAAGTCATGGAAAATGATTTACTTAATATTGATATTTCAAAAAGAATTGAATGCATGCATGAGTAAACGTAGTGACGTATTTTCATTCATTTTGTAAGCATTCTTTAGATTAGCTAAATTTTTTTATTTCTATATCATGCATAATTGATTGTTATTTTTGAGTATTTTTATTGTGAATATCATAATACATGGAGTTAAACTGAATAGATATTGATATATTTTTTCATTCATTTGCTAGCTTATTTATTTTTTTATATTATAAATATATATATATTATTTCATATAATATTTAATTGTTTGTTTGTCTGTGTCTATTTGTTGGGCTATATATTCAATCATCCATCTATCAATCCATCCATTCATTCACCCATCTATCCATCCATTCATTCATTTCTTTATACATTTCTTTATCCATTCTTTTATTTATCCAACCATTTACTCATTCATTTATTCTCCCATCCATTCATTCATTTACTCATTCATTAAATCAATCAAGTATTTATCCATCCATTTATTCGTTCATTCATCTATTCATTTATTCATCTATTCATTCATTCATCCATTTATTCATCCATTCATCCATCTATCCATCCATTCACTCATTCATCCATCCATCCATTCATTGTATTATATATCCATTTACAGGCTGCTAGAGATGGCAATGCTGAAGTAATCCATCATCGACTATTCAAACTAGGGCGTGCCTCGAGTACACGTCGATTCAAGACTCTCAATAAGCTAGATGACGACAATGTATCTCCCCTCCATTACGCTGTCAGATATGGTCATCTCAATATCGTGAAAATATTGATTGAAAATGGAGCTGGTGAGAATAGATTTGTATAGGAAATCGCACGATCTTGGAGGAATGTCCAGTACATACTGGCCTATGGGGTCCCCTGTCCTTCCTCCTGTGTCCCCTTGTCCCCAAGAGAATATCCTTAAGCAGGGGCGTCCGATTTTTTATTTATGATATTAATACTGAAAAACTAATTTGTATACTCTGCAGATTACGAACATCCTTTCACTAATTTAAATTTCATCTATCTTTTTCCAGAGGTTGACCTAATCGGACCAGATGGAGCGACCCCCCTGCACTACGCTGCGCGGTTCTTCACGAGTAGTCTAAAAGTACGCCAGCAGTCAACTGACAGCCTAGCAGACGATACCAATGAACCACAAAGGTTCTGGTTCGCTCTCGAGGATGCATTACGGTCGGCACATGTCTCTGATGTGGATAATATCAGCATAGCAGGCGATGAAGAGTCAATTGTTGATTACTTGTTAGAGATGAAAGCCAACATTAATGCACAGGACAGCTATGGCATGACTCCGATGCATTATGCTGCAATGAAGGGGAATATTTCTGCTGCGAAAGAGTTGCTACAAAGCGATGAAATAAGGATTGATGTAAGTATAAATCGAGATAGATGATTGGATTGGATGAAGGAATGGATGTAGGAATGTATATATGAATGAATGAAATAAGGACTGATGTAAGTGAATATTAGATAGAATGTAAGAGACTTTAGTATATAACATGTTGAATATTACTGCTGCGAAAGAGCTGCTACAAACCGATGAAATAAGAATCGATGTAAGTGAATATAAATATATATAATGTATAAGAGACTTAAGTATACAATATGTTGAATATTTCTGCTGTACATGTTAAAGAGTTGCTACAAATGAATGGATGGGTGAATGAATGGATGGGTGAATGGATGGATGGATGGATGAATGTTTGAAAAAATGAATGAATGGATGGATGGATTGATGAATTAATGGGTGCGTGCGTGCATGAATGGATAACTAAATATATGGATGAATGGATGAATGAAAAGATGGATGAATGAATGGATGAATTAATAGATAATAGATGGATGAATGGATGAATGAATAGAATAATAAATAAAAACATAGATAAATGTAGGGATATGAATAAAGAAAAGATTGAAATTTTGAATAAGGATTCAATTGAAGTAATCAAAACATGATTGTATGCAAGAATGCGTGACACACACCAATGACCATGAAGTGATTGCGTTACACAGGAGCCAGATACAAGCGGCGGTACTGCCCTCCAAGCAGCATGCAACGACGGATCGTTACTGGTCGTACAAGCCCTAATAAAACGAGGCGCCGACATCCTTTCCAAAGACATCGAAAAGATGACACCACTCCATTTCGCCTGCTCAGAGGGTCACCTTGATGTTGTCAAGTACCTGTTAAAACAAGCAGACAAGAAAGGCGGGGAAGAAATGGTCAAAACAATGCTCTCTGCTAAAAACTCTGAGAAAGAGTCAGCCCTCCATTCGGCGACCGACGGGGGGTACTTGGACGTGGTTGAGTTCCTGATCGAGAAGGGAGCTAACGTCCGTGATACTCGTAGCAACAACACTCAGCCTTTGCACTTGGCGGCAATCAGTGGACAAATCCATATCGCTAAGCTTTTGATTGACCATGGTGCGAATATCGAGGCGCGGAATATGAACCATGAGACACCGTTGCATCGCGCTGCGGAATTCAACCGAGTGGAGTTTGTGAAGTACTTGATTGATAAGTAAGTACAGAATATGTACCTGTTTTATATTGCAGACTTGTTAAAATTTGTGTTGTGATGAGCCCATCCGAGGGGTTTTAATGAGCAAGGGAACAAGCACATTTATTTGAAGGGAACAAGGGATACTGCATGCCAAATTATTTTTTGGGAACAATTGAACAAAATATGATAAAACAATAGTTTTTTGGGAATCATGGAATCATAAGGTAAAACGTTTCAGGGAAACAGTTATTTAACTTTCAATGGGGAACAAGGGAGAAAATGCAAAAAGATCAAGGGAACATGGGAGCATGCACCCCCTGGGGGGCTCTGTGATGGTGGTAGTTGTGGTATAGTGATTGTGATGATGGTGGTGGTGATGGTGGTAATAGTGATTATGAAGATGATGATGATGTTTATAAAGATTATGATGACGATTTTGTACGTAGATGATGACGATTATGATGATTATAAAGATGGTGATGATGGTGATGATGATTATGATGGTGATGATGATGCATGATGATGGCGATGATGATTATGATTATGATGATAATGACGATGATGATGGTGGTGATAATGATTTGATGGTGATGATGATGATGATGGTGATGATGATGATATATGGTGATGATGATGATGGTGATGGTGGTGATGATGATGATGGTGGTGATGATGGTGGTAATGATGAT
This sequence comes from Metridium senile, assembly GCA_949775045.1. Taxonomy (NCBI): domain Eukaryota; kingdom Metazoa; phylum Cnidaria; class Anthozoa; order Actiniaria; family Metridiidae; genus Metridium; species Metridium senile. Next base: position 2,267,767 of record OX459108.1, on the reverse strand, counting down.
AGTGATGTTTATTATGATGGTGGTGATGGTGGTGATGATGGTGGTGGTGGTGGTGATGATGATGGTGATGATGATGATGGTGATGATGATGATGATGGTGATTATAAAGATGGTGAGAATGTTGATGATTATGATAAGATAATAGAAACTGAAATAGTATAGTTAATGAATAAATAAATATGTTCAAATAGGAATAGTTTACGATAGAAAGATCATTTTGATGCTACATTGCCTTGACTGATAGAGTGATTTTCATATGACCGTGAACGAATAGGCAAACTAATAGTTAGTAGTAAACACTAAACCCATTGTTTTCTTTTGTTCTTTATCAACTACCACAAACTGAATGGTCTATTTTCTTGCACGGTCATATGAAAATCACTCTATAAACGATAGGTAATAGAATAAAATTTGTAACACCGTAAAAAATAGAAACTAGTATAGCGAGTAAACTAGTATAAGCTGCGTCGGTGTTTGATATAAACGATATGTAATAGAATGAAATTTGTAATACCGTAAAATATGTTGACCTCACTTTACAAAAAGTAAAGTATTTGAGTAAATTTAAGTCAACATTTTTTTACGGTGTTACAAATTTCATTCTATTACCTATCGTTTATATCAAACACCGACGCAGCCTATGCTAGTTTACTCGCTAGCTTCCATTTATCTCAGTTACTGATATACCTAACTGATTCCCTATCGTTCTTTTAGGGGAGCAAACATTGAGAGTTGTGATAAAGACAACTTCACACCGTTGCTGGAGGCTGCCAGTGAAGGACACACGGAGATTGTATCTATTCTGCTTGCTCATGGTGCAAATATGAAATGTACAGATAGACAGAACAAGAATGCTATCTTTATGGCTGCTGAACAGAACTGTGTCGATACGCTGAAGGTATATGGGAATATATGATGATGGGGATGATGACGATGATGATGATGGTGATGATGATGATGGTGATGATGACGCCGGATGATGATGATGATGGTGATGATGATGATGATGGTGATGATGACGATGATGGTGGTGATGATGATGATGGTGGTGGTGGTGATGATGATGATGATGATGATGTGATGATGTTGGTGATATATCGGTGATGATGACGATGATGGTGGTGGTGTGTTGATGGTGGTGCTGATAATGATAAAGATGATGATATGAAGATGGTGCTGGTGGTGGTGATGATAATGATAATGATGAGGGTAAGAGTGATGGTGACGATAAGAAAGAATATGACATGAATATTTACATACCAAGACAATCTAGAGATTATGATGATGACGATGATGATGATGATAATGATGATGATGCTGGTGATAATAATGATGATGATGACGACTATGATGTTCTCTTGTAGAAACTTCTAAGCAATCCATTATCCAAAGGACTTATCAATAAAGGTGATCTCTACGAAGCCACACCCCTCCACGTGGCTGCCATGAAAGGATTCGTTGTCGTAGCAGAGGTACGTCAGGCAGATCATAGATCGTAGATTATAGATTGCAGGTCTAATTTTTTTAATATTAAAATTGAGTTCGCTGAGCGTGCGTTATCGACGAATAACAGCACTCCACGTGAAAATTTGAGCCAATTATGGGGACTCAGATTTTGTACAGTGCACGAAATTTTAATATTAAACTCTTATACATTGGAACCCGTTACTGGAGAGCTTCTTTGTGTTTTTTTTCCCTGCCTAACGTAGTGTGGCGAATCTTGTAAAAAAAAAAAAAAAACCTGCTGTTTTGGACTAACGATATTTGTAATCGATGTTTCAGTTACTGCTGGATAATGGAGCCAAGATTGATGCACGGAACGATGAAGAGTACACGCCTTTACATCTCGCTGCTAAGTTTGGTAGAACAAGGTATATTATCTTAAAGTTTATCATCATCATTAGCAGCATCATCAGCAGCATCATCATCATCAGTATCATTACTATCATAAATAATTAAATAAATAATTTGACATTTATATAGCGCAAATATCTATGTACATATTCAAATGCGCTTGTATGAGAGTGAGGCAGTCACTGAGGGTGGTCACGGCCAGAGATTTGTTTACGTCCTCAGTGGTTCTTTTAATTTACGTCCACCTTGTAACATAGTCAGAGTGAAGGCAGACGGGACCTCCGGCTTTACGTCCTTATCCGAGAAGACGAGGCACTGAGAGAGTAAAGTATCTTGCCTAAGGACACAACGTAATCGCCCAGGTCAGGAATCGAACCCAGACCATTAGGCCCGGAGTCCGACACGCTGACCGCTAGGCCACCACGTCTCTCACCACGTCTCTCATCATCATCGCTATCATAATCATTATCTCATCATTGTGATTAACAAGTTTTCATTACTATCGGTGTCTCTATCGCCGTATAATCATAATCATCTTTATAAACTCACCTTGATTTCATCATCATCATCATTACCATCACCGTCATCTTTACCATAATTATTATCATCACCATCATCATCACCACCATCATCTTTATCATAATTATCATCATCACCATTACCATTACCATCACCATCATAATTATTATCATCACCATTGCCATCACCACCATCTTTATCATAATTACCATCACCACCATCAATATCATCATCAATATTAACATCATCATTGCTTTCATCATCATCATCATCATCATCACCATCATCATTAATATTAACATCGTCATTGCTTTCATCATCATCATCATCACCATCATCATTAATATAAACATCGTCATTGCTTTCATCATCATCAACATCATCATTGCTTTCATCATCATCATCATCACCACCATCATTATTCAGTCATCCTCATCAAAATCATCTTTACTATTTCTCTTTAGCCAGAGACCAAGAAATATATAATGATAAGATGTTATTCTATGTTTTCCCCAGGACGGTGCAGGCATTGTTAAAGCGAGATAGTTCGATCATCAATGACGAAGACGAGGCATCCAACACCCCTCTCCATCTTGCTGCCATCGAAGGACACTGGAAGTGTGTACGGCAACTGTTGGAGAGTGGATCACCTGTCGATGCCAGGTAAGATAAATAAATAAATCGCTCTTTTATCGTCTCAATGTATTCAGCATGCAGACACAAGTGCCATACTAATTCACCGATTCAGTCCCATTTACTTCCGGTCGGTCACGTGACCTGAATTGGGTAAACAATGGCCATTGTTGACATGTCGCCATAGTGAATGTTTTTGCTTGTGAATCTTGTTTTTACATGTAAATATGGTCCATTATTGCTGTGTCTACAACTGTAAAAACAACTCAACTGACTCAACAATTTCTTTTCATTCATTTCCTAAAGAAGATCGTTTAAAAAAGGTACGTTGTGGCGCTTTTTTGTTTGATTTTTCGACGCTTTGAGCAAGATATTGTATCGATTCGAGCGGCGTGACTGCAAGCTGACATGTTTGTTGTTGTACTTCAGGTTTGGATATCGAGGATTAAAAGAGACCCCAATAAAGATTTTCGTATTTCAAAGAGCACTAAAGTTTGCTCTACTCATTTTATAGAAAGTGATTTCATTAACAGCGAGAGTCAAAAGAAAAGATTGAAGCCTGATGCATGTCCGTCTGTGTTCAGCTGGTCGAAGGATGTTCAGAAACGAAGCTTTCCGGAAAAGAAGAGAAAATTGGAGTTAGAAATAGAAATAGCTGCTGCTGAAGAAACAGAAACTGCCTCTGAGGGTGAAGGTTTCTTTGAGGAAACAGATTGCAAAGAAAAGGTTTCAAGAGGGGTTCAAGTAGATGTTGAAGTACCTTGTTGTCACAGATTCTCAGTTGGAACTTTGCGATCGAAAGCCAGTACCGAAGCCATGCAGAATGAATATTTCAACCACTTTACGGGATTTAAAGGCTACGAAAAGTTTAGACAGGTTTTGAATTTTGTTCTGCCTGGATTAGATAGAAGTCGTCTAATTTACTGGAATACTAAAGGGGCAAATGATCGTCGTATCGATACAAAAATCTTGTTTGATTCAGACTCAGATGATGACTCAGATGATACTAGTAGCTCTTCAAGCCAAAGTATCGATGAATGCGATGTCCCAGTTTCTAGAAAGCACATTCTTCCCGTGGAGGATGAATTCCTTTTAGTAATGATGAAACTTAAATTGGGTCTGACTAACTTGGACTTAGCGGTAAGATTCTCTATATCTAAAGCAAATGTTTCCACTATTTTTATCACTTGGATGAACTACTTGTACGTCTACTTTGGAAAGATGAAAATATGGCCCCATAGAGATATTATAATTGACCAAATGCCTAGTGAATACAAAGCCAAGTATCCAAATACCGTTGCAATAATAGATTGTACTGAAATAAAAATAGAATGCCCATCTTCACTTTTGAAACAGTCACAAAGTTATTCTAATTACAAATCGACTAACACTGTTAAATGTCTTGTTGGTGTTGATGCCAAGGGTGGAATTTTGTTTGTATCACAACTGTATAGTGGCCTTATTTCAGACAAGGAAATTGTTACTAGAAGTGGATTTTTAAAACTACTAAAACAGAAACTGGAAGTAAGAGAAATTGTGCAAAATGATGCAATTATGGCAGATAAAGGGTTTGATATTGAAGAAGATTTGAAGAAACTGGGTTTACAGCTTAATATTCCACCTTTTCTTGGAGCTGAACCAAGCTTTAGTGAAAGTGATGTCATCAAGACTCAGACTGTAGCTCAACATAGGATACATGTTGAAAGAGCTATCGGTAAAGTCAGGAAATTTCTCATTTTCTCAAGTAGAATTCCTGTGAGTATGCTAGGCATTATAAATCAAGTATGGAGTGTGAGCTGTATGTTAACAAACTTTATGGAACCTATACTTGACTGATGTATGAAACACATTTACTAAATTAATTTTACTAAATTAACACAATATTGAGTCACTTCTTCATTGCTTAACTATAGAGTAGACACGCTAAATCTGTGACATATAATTAGTACTAATTAGTATTATTCCATCAAAAAATTATTTGTTTTCTATTTTCTATTATCACTATTTAGCCTAAAAATTAGTATTTGTTTCACGGATTAACTGCATCTACTCTAATAGTTTGACTGATTTACTCTATAATTTACTCTATAAACTATTATACCATATTTACTTCGAGTCAACTATAGGTTCCATATGTATGTAACATGTACCATAACTCTCAGGTAGGCCACAAGTGAACAGAGTGTTTGATGTGTTATTCTATCTCATGCCACAAGGGCTTTTCTCTGGGTTATCTGTTTTTCTACCCTCCACAAAAATCAACATGTAAGCAGAGTTGTAAGTTGTGTAAATAATTTAATGTAGTGGTAGTGAGTGTGAGCGAACCTCACAGAAAAGCCCCAATGTGGAGTGCTGGTTGTAAAATATACATTTTTTTCATACTCTATACTTGATATCGCGACTCAGGGAATTGAACAAGAACACAGGTTGACTTCAACTTAGAATTTGAAAGCAAACAGAATTTATTTGCCATTTTCAAAATGGCCTATTAAGCACAAATTGGTCTTCACATGACCTTCCCTGTCAAAACAAAAATGTAAATCATCATCTATCATATCAGAAACTTTAACAACAACAAGTTACTACAGGGTTCGTGCTGATGTCAGTAAAAAAAACTAAGGAGAATTCAAGGAGTTTTCAATTTCCAAAAAGTAATTTTTACGCACTTTTTGCGACAACTTTGATATACAAATGACATTCCTGTCATTGTTAACATCAAATAAAAAAAAGTTTGCTTTATAAAGGAACAAAAACCTTTTTTTCTGTTGGTTGGATAATAAATAGATTATAAGACAGTTTATGTGATATATGGCTGGATATAATTTACTTGTTCACTTAGCCTACAGCATATCAGTAAAATAAAATATCCAGCCACAATACACTAAACTGCGTAATGACTATAAGTATCACTAAGGCATAAAACAAATGTATTTTGTAACAATAATGCATTGAGTCAGGTAAGTGTAATGTATTTATTTGTTCATGTTGATACTAAATAGTGCTTGTATAAGACACAAGACACATATCTTAAAAAAAAATCCAGACATAAGACATAATTGATTAATGATAATAAAGAATAATAATTTAATAAATTTATAGAGCGCTATATAATTACATGCTATAGCGCTTAACAGTCAAATTCTTAATAAATAACTTGCCAAATTCATAAGACATAATTGATTAATGATAATAAATAATAATAATTTAATAAATTTATAGAGCGCTATAAAATTATATTCTATAGCGCTTAACAGTCAAAGCAATTATTATGTACATGTGTTTTTACAATCATAAAAATATAGAAACATAAAAAATATATAGTGTCCCGTCCATTAAAAGTTACTAAAAAATAAATGAAAACAATAAGTAGTAGAATATTCATAAGCCATATGCTTTTGTAAATAAGTACTTAAGTTTTGAAGTGTTTCTTGAAATTATTCAAATCTCTGCATACAATGCTGCACAATATTTTATTGGCATTGCTTCCTTTATAGTATGAGATAGTCTCAAGCATGTTAAGGCCTGGGAAGGCTTTACTGGGGGTCTAAAATTGTTTTATTTTTGCTATATTGTTGTTTTTATCTAAAACTTTACCAAATCTTTTTGAAGGGGAAAATATTTTACAAAAATAAAACTATTTCAGCCATAATTAACCCAGGCCTTAACATGTTTGAGGACTGTATTTTGAACATGCAATCAAGTAATTGATGAATAAAGTTTAAACGTTTAAACTTAATTCATCTTAAACGTTTAAACTTTATTCATCAAGTACTTGATTGTATGTTCAAAATACAGTTCTTTAAGTTTGGGTAAAAGGGTAAAATTGCAGTAATCCATGTCAAGATATATTCTTTCAACATTCATGTGCCGTGATGTCGACAAATACACTACAAAGTCACACCATGAAAGACCTGTTAATAGAAGCTGGCCCTGGACCTGTGCATAGTAAACATTCATCCTTTTCAAGTGAACTTTGCCATTGATAACATGACAATGAAAGGTAGGGTCTTCACAAGCTTCATCCAATGATCTATTTCTCCATTTGAAAGGACACTTAATCTCAAGTAGTCCAAAATGATTCTTTTCAGATGGATCAAATATTTTCCCATCTGGAGAAGCACCCAGATATGGGTATAGTGGATTGATAGACAAACCACACTCATAAACAGTAAACAGCTTGTTGACATTCTTTTGCATTTTTCTAGCATAAATACTCCTTGCCAATGACTCGTGCTGTTTGCCATGTTTTATAGCTTCCACTTTTGATAAATCATTTTGCTGGAATAAGCTTTTCATGAATGCTTCAGTGGGTTTCATTTTTCTTGTCAACACTCTGCCAAAGTTTGAAGCAGTAATCCTTGGCTCTCTGTATTTATACCAGTCTGCACATAGACTTTGTTGTACAGTAAGATTTTGGATTTGATAGGCCTCTGTAGTAGTTACTCTGATCTTTTGTAGAAAACTATGTTCCTCTGCAGGCCTTTCAGATATCAATCTCTCATACTCATTGTTATCTGCATTAACAGGAAATGGGATTTTAGGAAATGCTAAAATTAAGTCTGGTTGGTTATCAAAAGTCAATATTTCAGTTACTGGTCGGTCAAGAGAAAAATTTACTTTTTGTTTTCTTTCGTCAAAAAGCTGATATCCTAAATAAGAACCAAGTGGTACATTTCCCAGTACAGTATTTATAATCTGTGAACACTGCTGGTCACCAAGGAGATATGAAAAGGGAGGTTTTCTTTTTTCTTGTGATAAAGTATAGCTCATTGCAAGAATGTCTCTCTCTCTCCCATTTATGCTCTTCATTCTCTTAGCATCTGCATTGTATAGCTTACAGGCTATTGGATCTCGTTTTCTTTTGTTTTCCTTATCTTTACATGATTTCGCAAACGTTGACTTCATTACTGGTTCTGGCTCGATTTTGTCAGTTGGCCGTGGTTTGTGCCACTGTTGTGGCAAACTTGTACATGTTTTGTCGGCTGGTATTTCTTTAATTCCTAATAGTGACCAATGGCAAAGCAAATATAAAAGACCAACTACATGATTGCAGTGACCACCGGATCTAAAAGAAAAATAAAACACGTTTTTGCATGATTTACTTATGAAGTAAAAATCGGCGACATAGTACACTTTCAATCATTATAGATATTTAAAATCAACCATTTCGAGCACTACTTACCCTGCCTTACAAGAACAGTTCGATTTTTGACAATTTCCACTTTTATCAATTTCTGTTTGCAATGAATGTGGGTTTTCACCTTTCCTTTGCGTCCTAAAAGACCTGCTTTTCACCAATTGACAGTCATGCAGCGACGAAGTATACACATCGTGAATGTAGTTTTCAGCAAACAATTTGTATCCCTTTGGGCCTATATCTTTCTTGCCTGTCTTCTTTAGAAAGTTAATTATTGTGTTTGAATCTATTTTGGGTATGTTATAAAGACATTTCGTCCATTTCAAGACGCTAAATGGACAAGTTCTTGCAGATGTTTTAGTATCGTCCGCCATTTTGTTTTTGTTTGTTTACCCAATTCAAGTCACGTGACCATCAATGTGAATCGGTCTATTGGGCCGGGAGACTCACACTCACTACATCTACGTTACATATTTTAGCACACAATTCTGCTCACATGTTTATTTTTGGAAAAAGGGGGAGAAAAACCGGCTACAGTACTTACACGTTTATAAGAACCCATTTTTTCAAATTTAGCCTAAACGGGTTCTTACGTAAATGGTGTGTTGTGATTGATTACAATAGTTACAATAGCGTACAATAAGGCACAATCAGTGGTGCTTACACAAAGTGATGTAACCGAGTTATATAACCAGAGTTATATAACCCTCTCTATGGAGTGAAAGACTATGATAAATTAGAATTCAAGAACCCAATAAAACAGTTGAGTTACTTATTATTCTGGTGTAGTACTTGACTCTTGAGACACGCTTCAGCAGCGTAACATGGTGTTTAGCGGAATTTTAGGTTATTTAGGTTCTTAAATGGGTTCGTATTTAATGAGAAATATTTTATACACCCGTGGCTGGTAGAAGGGTGGCATGTATATTAATTTAATGCCAAAACTGGTCTGGCCTTTAGACAGTATGTGACTTCAAGTTCACTACTTTTGAGTCATGTTTTTTCTTTTTGCCTGAAGATTTTTTGAGGTTCATTTTCTAAAATAAGAACCTGTTTCCAATTTTAGGCTAAATAGTTCTTATGTCTAAATTGATATTTTTAGGCTAACAGGTTCTTAAATTGCAGGTTCTTATAAAAAATCTAGATAACAATGAAAACTCGCAAAGCATTCTGGTACTGGTAGTAAAATGACGTCATTATTAGCCTTTTCATATCGAGCAAGGGACTGGAACCAAGTTACTCAAAATTAAATTAATTTAATTCAAAAATAAACCCCTTCACACGAAAGAACAAATACAAATTAGCAACAATGGAAAGTTTGAACAAGTTTGTGCAAATTGCAACGAAATTATGTTGTTTTTTTTTTCGAAATTACAAAGAATGTATGATTTGGAAGGACGTTTTGGAAGGACACCATACATTTCTCTGTAATTTTGGCAGAGTTTGGATGCCCGTAATTTTTTTTTTATTTAGCCAAACGTTCTGAAACTTGGTCAATAAGCTTATATTTGGTTATTCTCCCATGAGACGGGGTTATCTTTACTGGAACCATAATTAAATTAGTTTTTCGCACTCGTACCCAGTCCCTTGCTCGATATAGAAAAGGCCAATTCAAATCATCTATTCATAATTTGTATTTCTCTTCTTTTCAGGAACGTCAATTTGTGGACACCTCTTGATTGCGCTGCATTGAGTGGTCACGTGAAGACAGCAGCAATTCTGTTGGATTATGACTCACCTGTAGATCCCACTGATAAAACTAGGGTAGGTATTGCGTGACCGCGTGACCTGTCACGCAATAACGTGACCAATCGTTACATGTACACATGATATGGGATGTAATGATGATGGTGATAATGTGATGATGATAAAGTGATGATTATAATAATAATGTTGGTGGTGGTGGTGGTGGTAATGGTGGTGGTGGTGGTGGTGATAATGACGGTAGTGGTGATAATGATAATAATGGTGATAATGATGATGGTGGTGGTGGTGGTGGTGGTGGTGGTGGTGGTGGTGGTGGTAAAAACGTAGTGGTGATAATGATAATAATGGTGATGATGATGATGATGATGATGATGATGATGGTGGTGGTGGTAAAAAAAAGTAAAGTAAAGTAACCTTATTTAACGTCGGTATAACTCGTGACAGTCATATAATGATAAACTTGAAGCCGACGGTGCTCATTTTACTCCCCTCTCTCAATCAGTGCTCCGTTTTACGAGTATTTAAAGCTACTTAAAGCTACACGGAAAGGAGAGAAGTCGAAACAACGATGTGAGGTCACTGGGAATCGAACTCGGGACCTCTTGCACAGAATGCCGCGCACTAACCAACTGTGCCATCCTAGCTCCTTGGTGATGGTGATGATAATAATGGTGATGATAATAGTGATAAAACTAGGGTAGGTATTGCGTGACCGCGTGACCTGTCACGCCATGACGTGACCAATCGTGATAATATCGTAGATATGAGATAAGTAGAATGTTACAAGTGTCGAAGGTTTGGACCTCGAATGATAAAAACGACGATGACAATGATGATGGTGGTTGAGGTGATGATGATGATGAGAATAATAATAATGGTGATGAAGATAATGCATGATGCTTGTGATAACGACGATAATGCTTGCAATGGTTATAAATAGATGGTTGCTATATGAATAATATGTTTATTACATATTATTTTAGGGCCTCTATTGATAACACTTATAAAATTACATTTTGTAAATACTGAAAGAGCTACCCTGTTTAAATAAAGGAATCTATCTGTCTATCACACAATTTTCTCCCCAGACCACCCCCCTCCATCTAGCATCCAGGGAAGGTCATGTTGATATGGTCCAGTTACTGTTATCCAGGAATGCTTCTATATCTCTAACAGACCATACAGGACGAAACTGCCTGGACATGGCCGTAGACAGGGGAAATAAGTATGTAACAATTATATATAATATATTATTATACAATTATATATATTTGTATTTTCACTCAGGCTACCCCGCAGAGGCTACATTGAAAGCCGTTGTATATTCGTTGGTATTCAACTGCCTCTTCCCATGAGACATTGTTGGTTCTCTTTTATTTTATTTGATGTGGGATAAAATAGTATTTTATCTCATAGTGACTACTTCATTTATTTTAAGTAATAACCCCCCCCCCCCCCCCTCCCCCCACATCAATGTTGGTGTGAAATGATAGCGCATTGATAGGTCAACCACATAACCACCAAACAATTAATGACTCCCTCCTCAACATTGCCAGGGGGAGAGGAGGGGGAGTAACAAAATGGTCCCCTGCATAGTTCCCTGCGACATCTTAAAAGGTAGCCGGGCCTTTGCATCAAAGCGAGACGAACGTTGAGCTTGCAATGATAGAGACCTTTTAACACCTTGCGGGACAATTATTCACGTGTCTCTATCATTGCAAGCTTAACGTTCGTCTCGCTTCAATGCAAAGGCCCGGCTATCTTTCAAGATGGCGCAGGGAACTGTGAAGGCCAATAGTTCTAAAATAGTTTTATCACATTCGTGCCAACACCAAAGATTATAGATATGAATGCTGGTCTTGTTTTGTGTAGGGAGGTAGCCTCTGCCATTGTGAAAGACAAGAATTGGGTGGATGCTATGAGAAACAAGACATTGGAGCAAGGAAAGGTCATGACGCCTATGAGAAAACTTATCCTGAAGCTGCCAGGTTGGTTTACTTGACTGACTCAAACTAATACATACTATTAAAGAGCCATTGTCACTTACCAGCATGCACTGCGCGAAATACTTTCGGAGGCTATCCGAAATATCAAACCAATAACTTCATAGTTCTGGTTATACCACAGGGAACCCGGCTTTTTGGTTGCTTTGCTTAAAAAAAATCGCTTTTGCATATACGCGTAGCTTTTTCGGGATTCCTGTGGTGCCTAGGAGACCTTTGTAAACCGTTTACGTAATCTATGAAATTCGACCTCTGTGAGCGGGACAGTAATCAGATCCGTTGGTAATGCACTCGTATAGAGTGTTTTAAGAGAGTGCGTTACTAAATTCGTTACCACCGCGCGGATCTGATTACATGATATGCCAACGACTGTCCCACTTATAGTAGTTGGATTTCATAGATTACGTAAACTCTTTAACAAAGGTCACGATATGTAGCGCTAATCTCCTAGGCACCACAGGAATCTTGAAAAAGCTATGCGTATAATGCAAAGACGATTTTTTTAAACAAAGCAACCAAAAGCCGGGTTCCCTGTGGTTGTACACTTCATTATAAAAACATTAGCCAACACAAACATGATTTAAACCTGTTTTATTCCTGTTCCAAACCTGTTTAGATGTCGCCGAGACCGTCATGAACCAGTGTGTCACCGACAATGGACTCCCTGTCTATCACCATGACTACGAGATAACTATGAACTACGAGTTCCTCGAGGACATCTACGCTGATTGGTTCTCATCCATGTCAGGGGGGAGCATCACGTCGTCCGAGGCTGGCAGTGTCCATAGCTTCCAGCTTGATAAGTCTGAGTTCGGTTATGCTATTATTGACGACCAGCAGTCGATAGAGATGGCTACGAAACAACTGGAGAAGAAAAATAGCCATCCTTTGATGGTCATGGTGAGTATTTAGTGATATTATCATCATCATCATTATCATTATCATCATCATTATTATCATCATTATTATCATCATTGTCATTATTAGTATCATCATCGTCATTATTAGTATCATCATTGTCATCATTATCAGCATCATTATTATTATCACCGTCATCATCCTTATTATGACCATCATTATCATCATTACCATTATCATTATTATTCATATCATCATCAGCATCATTATTATCATCATCATTATCATCATCATCATCGAGCATACTCATTATTACTATTATCATCATCATCAGCATCCCGATTATTACCATCATATCGTATAGTATCGTCATCATATTATTGTCGTTGCCACCGTCATCATCATCATCATCATTGTCATCATCATCATTTTTACAATCACCCTGCCATCTTTCTAGTCTTTTTCATCATTCTTCATCATTGTCGCCATAATTATGGTCTCCATCATAATCATCATAGTAATCATCATCATCATCATCAAACATATAACTATCATCAACCATTATCATCACTATCATTATTATCATGATCATCATCATCAGTATCCTACCCATTATCATCAGTATTTCACCATCTCTCCGCTGCTTGTCTTAATTCACCATTTGTCAATGATCTGTGAATTTTTGTCCTAGATAAAAAAAAAACGCGAGAATCTAGCCAGCCATCCTTTAGTCTCGTTCTTACTGGCAAAGAAATGGTCCAAATTCGGACGATTCGTCTATTACTTAAAACTCTTCATCTTCTTCGTGTTTCTGTTCTTCCTGACGGGTTATTCAATAGGTGTGTATTAGAACCTAACGGTAATGTTGTTACTAAGGCCTCTTTTATACGAATCCGATCCGGTTGAAACCGCATAGAAATATTTGCGTCCACACGAATCCGCGTATCCGGAGGATTCAAGTAAAAGTATGCGGTTTCGGTGACCGGATTTACTGGATTCGTGTGGACGATAGGCCGATTCGCATCAAAAAGTATGCGGGGATCCGTGTAGCCGGGGTCTAAGGAAATAGAAAACGCGCGCGCGTGCTGTGTGCTATATACAAGCTAACTGGAATATCGTTATTCTCGTTTAGATTGATTGTTTTTATATAGATGGAGAGGTGAGGTTGAGCATGATATCGTAAATTATCAAGACCGAGGTCTGTGTTATCTGCCGAAGCTGGAGGCTGAAGAAGATAACACAGACTCGAGGTCTTGATAATTTACGATATCATGCGAAAACTGAACCCAATTGTTTTATTTTACATTTTGTAGACTAGTAAACAACAATATAAGCTCTTCTTTACTGACCGAGGCAAAAGGAGCAGCCGCCATCTTCATTGAAAACAGCAACCCATGACCGAGAGAGCCTGGGAACTTGACAGTGATAAATGTAGATATCTGCTGCAGATATCACACTGTCAAGTTCACATGCTACTCAGATTTAGCCGTGTGCTCTCGGCCAATCAGATTCAATGTAGTTAGTAAAATATATAATAATACTTATAATAGCATCCCAGTCCTGATTTCTCATAAACACTGAAATGTCTCATGTTGTATTCATTGTTGTTTTTCTTAAGCCACAACACAGTTACGAGCACAGAAGCTCAACGGAACAGACAAGTGCATAAAAAGTAAGCATGAGAATCCCGAACAGAAGTTCTTCATCGATGTCGGCTCAATAATTGTCCTGGTCTTGGCGTCCTGGCATATTATTATGGAGGTACGGTCGGAAACCTATTACATATCATCATCGGGAACCCAGGGGTATTCTTCTGTCGCTCGTTTCTCGCTTCCACAACATATACCCCTGGGAACGTAGTCTGTTGGAGCTTGTTCCGGAAGTCAAAATTTAGCTCTTTCCTGATTGGTCGACCTTATTAGGTCGACCAATGAAAATCAAGATAACCATTCAAAGAAAGTCGTTAAATAAGTTTGAAATTTGACTTCCGGAACAAGCTCCAACAGACTACGTTCCCAGGGGTATATGTTGTGGAAGCGAGAAACGAGCATGATTACATATTATATATAAGATAGGTAATATAATGAAATTTGTATAACACTTTGTATAACAATTTGTATTTCACAACCGTAAAAAATGTTGACTAAACTTTTGTGACGTTTCAAGCTTTAGCCCTTCGTCAGAGCCTTTTTCTTTTACTCCGACGAAGGGCTAAAGCTCGAAACGTCAGTAAAGTTAAGTGAACATTGTTTAAGGTGTTACAAATTTCATTCTATTACCTATCGTTTATATCAAACACCGACGCAGCCTATACTAGTTTACTCGCTAGTTTCCATTTTTTACGGTGTTACAAATTTCATTCTATTACCTATCGTTTATATCAAACACCGACGCAGCCCATACTAGTTTACTCACCAGTTTCCATTTACATATTATAAGCTATATAGTTACATATATATAATTAGTTATATTTATATATATTTAGATTTTTTATACTTCTTAGCTTATGAATTGTTCTTACTTTCGAGGACCCTTCTTGTGATGTTGGTATCCTCAAAAAAGATGTTTATTACCTATTGTATTCTTTGTTAGCTTTCGTTCTTTTGTTTACTGCATGCTGTATTCGTCTTGCTGCGAACTCCGACATTCCAACGGCTAGTTGTGAAATACATTTTTGGCTGCTGCGAATTACGCGGCACCTTAATTTTATGTCTTTGATTAATGGCAGCTAAAAATATATTTCACAACTAACCGTTGGAATGTCTGAGTTCGCAGAAAGTCGAAAACCGCAACCTTCTTACTTACCTTCCAACTTACTTACTAATACTTACTTACCTACTTACTTACTAATACTTACTTACCTACTTACTTACTAATACTTACTTACCTACCTACTTACTTACCTACTTACTTACTTACCTACTTACTTACTTACCTACTTACTTACTAATACTCACTTACCTACTTACTTATTTACTTACTTACTTACTTACTTACTTACCTACTTACTTACTAATACTTACCTACCTACTTACTTACTTACCTACTTACTTACTAATACTTACCTACCTACCTACTTACTTACTTACCTACTTACTTACTAATACTTACCTACCTATTTACTTACTTACCTACTTACTTACTTACTTACCTACTTACTTACTAATACTCACTTACCTACTTACTTACTTACTTACTTACTTACTTACTTACCTACTTACTTACTAATACTTACCTACCTACCTACTTACTTACTTACCTACTTACTCATACTTACTTACCTACCTACCTACTTACTTACTTACCTACTACTTACTACTACTTACCTACCTACTTACTTACTTACCTACTTACTAATACTTACTTACCTACCTACCTACTTACTTACTTACCTACTACTTACTAATACTTACCTACCTACTTACTTACTTACCTACTTACTTACTTACTTACCTACCTACCTACTTACTTACCTACTTACTTACTTACTTACCTACTTACTTACTAATACTCACTTACCTACTTACTTACTTACTTACTTACTTACTTACTTACTTACTTACTTACTTACTTACTTACTTACTTACTTACTTACCTACTTACTTACTAATACTTACCTACTTACTTACTAATACTTACCTACTTACTTACTTACCTACTTACTTACCTACTTACTTACTTACCTCCTTACTTACCTCCTTACTTACCTACTTATTTACTAATACTCACTTACCTACTTACTTACTTACTTACCTACTTACTTACCTACTTACTTACTTACTTACTTATTTACTAATACTAACTTACCTACCTACTTACTTACCTACTTACTTTCTTACTTACTTACTTACTTACCTACTTACTTATTTACTTACCTACTAACCTACTTACTTACCTACTTACTTACTAATACTCACTTACGTACTTACTTACTTACCTACTTACTTAGTATTAATACTTACTTACCTAGTACCTGCTTACTTACTAATACTTACTTACCTACCTACTTACTTACTTACCTACCTACCTACTTACTTACTTACCTACTTACTTACTTACTTACCTACCTACCTACTTACTTACTTACTAATATATACTTACTTACTTACTAATACTTACTTAGTACCTAATACTTACCTACCTACTTACTTTCTTACTTACTTACCTACCTATTTACTTACTAATACTAACTTACTTACCCACTAATAATACTTTATTTGTGTTTCGTAGTTGTTCCAGGTATTCTATCAGTTCTTTGAGTATTTCAGCTGGGAGAATCTTCTCGAATGGGGAACCTATGTCACGTCTATCATATATGTCGCCGCGGAATTCAAGGAAAGTGAATCCATTGGATTTGAGAAGTACGTACTTTGATTAATAAGTGATAATGTGTGCAGAAATGATGATGATGATAATGATGATGATGATGATAATGGTGGTCATGATGATGGTGGTGACGATAATGATGATGATATGATCATGATGGTAGTCAGTCATAGACACGGCCACAATTATTATTAATATCATTATTGTTATTATCACCATCATTATCGTCATTATCATCACCATCATCATCATCATCATCACCATCATCACCATCATCATCATCATCATCATCATCATCATCACAATCATTATCGTCATTATCATCATCATCATCATCATCATCATCAAAATCATTATCGTCATTATCATCATCATCATCATCATCATCATCACCATCATCACCATCATCATCATCATCATCATCATCATCATCACAATCATTATCGTCATTATCATCATCATCATCATCATCATCATCATCAAAATCATTATCGTCATTATCATCATTATCATCATCATCATCATCATCACCATCATTATCGTCATTATCATCATCATTAACATAATCATCATCACCATCATCATCATTATCGTCATTATCATCATCATTAACATAATCATCATTACCATCATCACCATCATTATCGTCATTATCATCATCATTAACATAATCATCATCACCATCATCATCATTATCGTCATTATCATCATCATTAACATAATCATCATTACCATCATCACCATCATTATCGTCATTATCATCATCATTAACATAATCATCATCACCATCATCATCATTACCGTCATTATCACCATCATCATAATCATCATCACCATCATCACCATCATTATCGTCATTATCATCATCATTAACATAATCATCATCATCACCATCATCATCATTATCATAATCATCATCACCATCATCATCATCATCATCATCACAATCATTATCGTTATTATCATCATCATTAACTTAATCATCATGATCACCATCATCATCAACATTATGGTCATCACTATCATTGCTATCATCATCACCACCATCATCGCCATCATCGTCCCTTTCATCAATATCATATTCACACCATATACACAATATACACATCTGAGAAAGTTTGTCACCCGTGAATAGCACACAAGCTAGTGGCGCAAAGGATCATGGATCAGTTCAGAAACTAAATGTGCATTCTTAACGCCTTTCTTGTTGTTTGATAAGTCAGAACGGACATTTCTCAATAACATATTGACAAGTGTAGCTATGTGGCCATGAAATCCCTGCGTTCTAATAAAGTATACATATGTTACCCATAGTCCCCTGCGCTACTAGCTTGTAGGCTTTTCACTTCACGGGTGTCAAAGTTTCTCACGGAAAGGGTGTATTTCACGTCACGTTTTTTTTCCTGTTTTTCAGATGTTCCAGCACACACTCTAGTATCGGTGCAGTGTCTATATTCACCGCTTGGATATGTCTTCTATTGTTCATCAGGAAGTTCCCAAAGCTGGGTATCTATATTGTCATGTTCACTGACATCTTGTATACCTTCGTGAAGTTTTCGCTGATCTTTGTTCTCTTCATCGTTGCTTTTGCTTTGTCTTTCTACACGTTACTCCCCGATAAGGTATGACAACATCTTTTTGACATCATCATCATGATCATTAGTATTTTCATCGTTGATACATGTATCATTATTATCATTACCATCATCGTTATCATTTCATCAACATTACCATCATTCTCATAATTACCATCGTCATCATCACCACCATTATCATTATCATCATTATAGTCATTATCATTATAGTCATTTTAATCGTCATCATCATCATTTTCATCATCATGATCATTCTCATAAGCATCATTTTATCATTACCATCATGATCACCATCATTCGCCTCATCATCACCACAATCATCATCATGATTACCATAATGATTACCATCATCGTCGTTATCTTCATCATCATTATCATTACCATCACCATCATGCTTTTCATCATCATTACCAACATCGTCGTTATCTTCATCACCATCAACATCGTTATCATCATCATCTTCATCATCATCATCATCATCATCATCATCATCATCATCATCACCATCATCATCTTCATCTTCATCATCCTCATCATCATAATTACCATCATTCTTATCGTTCTATTTTACAGGTGCCCTTCCAGTCTGCTGGTAGATCCATTGTCAAGACAGGAGTAATGATGATTGGTGAATTTGATTTTGACGATCTGTTCACCGATGACGTTCCAGCGTTAGTCTGGGCTCTGTTTATCATATTCTTGATCGTCATGACATTGATTCTCGTGAATCTCCTGGTAGGTATTTCATATACACCTATTTCAAAAATGGTTGCCGCAACCAAGCCTGCAATCCACACTCTGAAGCCTGCAAAGGATGTCGGTATTTCTTCTCTTGTTATCTATTTATTCCTAGCATATTTTGGTTGTACGTGTTTGTGTTATATGACGATATCAATTTGCTGCAGTGGTAGATGATGAAACAATTTTTTTTTTTAAAGTGAAATATGTAACAAATTATGTTCATATTACCGACATCCTTTGCAAGCTTGTGTGTGCAAGCTTCGGTTGCGACAACCATTTTTGAAATAGGTGTATTATATAATATTAAGAGAGGCGTAGTAGTCAGGTGATCAAATTCCGGGCCTAATAGTCTGGGTTCGATTCCCGGCCCGGGCGATTACGTTGTGTTCTTGGGCAAGACACTTCACTCTCTCAGTGCCTCGTCTTCTCGGATAAGTACGTAAAGCCGGAGGTCCCGTCTGCTTTCACTGTAACTCCTATATAAAAAATCCTGTTGTGCTCTTCGAAAAGAGCAGGGTATTGTCTCCCGGCACAACAGTCTGACGTCTCAGCATACTACAAGGCCCACAGGGTTAAAATATTTCCAGTGCGTACCTTTTAGGTTCCATTTAGAGATTTGGCTCAAAAATCAGTTCTAAGGGTCGTTTTTACTCTGCTTTTTTTGTATCTGAGCGTACCTTTTAGGGGTCATTTTCAAAATCTCCGCCGATCACCCCTACCACTTGGACAAAGGGAGTACCCCCCCCCCCCCCGAAAAACCTTTTTCTGATGGTTATAGAAATATAACAGTAAACTTATGAGACTGTTTGATGTGTAATGTGGCTGGATATTTTACTCGTTCACTTTTTCATGCAGAGGATTTGTGTCATCCAAATCAATCGCCAGCGTAAATCTAATAGAAACTAAGCACTGAGAGCTCAAGATGTTGATAATATATACAGCTAACTGCTTCAGGGATTTCTACCCATACTCCTTTTAGGTCTAGTCGTGTAGTCGCGAAGCCGGTCGGCCGGTCGGTTTTTTCAAATGACTGTATACAGTTGACTCTCTTTGAGCGACCACCTCGTATGCGACCGGCACTTTCTTATGGTCTAAGGGTGGTCGCTTACGAGAGAGTCAACTGCACTTCAAATGAATTGAGCATGCGACGAATGTTTTTCTATTTGATAGATTGGTTTGGCTGTCGATGATATCAAAGGTGTACAGGACCAAGCACTGCTGAAACGACAGAGCATGTTGGTATGTTCCTTCGTTCCTTTCTTCTTTCCTTCCTTCCTTCCCTCCTTCCTTCCTTCCTTCCTTCCTTCTTTCCTTCCTTCCTTCCCTCCTTCCTTCCTTCCTTCCTTCCTTCCTTCCTTCTTTCCTTCCTTCCTCCACCATACTGTTTTACCAAGTCGCTTACCTTGTGTTGTTTTGTTTAGGTTGATTTGGCTCTCGATGTCGAGAAGGCGTTCCCTCGTAAACTGCGAAAGAATCTTCTTGTCTTAAAGGAGAGCTACTTTCCAAATAGACACAGGGGAATATGGAGATATTTTAGTTCTGCTCCAGTATCGCCACAAGAGATGAAGGAGGCATTGGAAATCGAGAAGGTTTGTTCCAAGCATGTTTGTTAGTCTTGCTTGTTTAAGGCCCGGACAAACGGCTGCAACATTTGCTTCAACATTTGTTGGATTTGTTGAAGGCTGTAGAATGGTTGTTGAACGATGTTGAACGATGTTGAACGTAGGTGGGCAAAGCAAAATTTAAACGCGTTTTTAACAACTCGTTTCAACTCGTTCGTTTGTTGGCTGGTTGTTTTGTTTTTTTGTCTGTTTGTTCGTTTGTCTGTAATTGGTTGTCTTTTTGTTTGTTTGTTCGTTTGTTGGTTGGTTGGTTGGTTGGTTTGTTTGTTTGTTTGTTTGTTCATTTGTGTTTGTTGGTTTGTGGGTTCGTTTGTTTGTTTGTTGTTTTATTTTTATTTATTTTTTTTGTTCTTTTCTTATTAATGCTCTCTTCTTCCCAACTTTCAGCCGCTTATCCAAAGAGTCGAAGAACACAATGAAAGTGCCGAGAAAAACATGAAGATGATGAAAACACGTTTGAAAGAAATACAGACCCAGCAAGAATACTTACAGGCCATGCTACAAGCTGTAGTTAGAAAACTAGAGATAAGTCTTGAAGATGACGCAGGCGACGAAGAGGAGCTTCTTATTCCAAACGTACCGACCGTATAAACACACTATCCACGCTCTGAAGCAAGCAATAGCCTGCGTAGCAGTCCCTCCGAGGGGGCTTGGGGCGAGAAGAGATTCTCTTGACGGAGGGACTGCTACGCAGGCTAAGCAAGCAAAGGATGGCGGTATTTTTTGTTGTTGTTTTCCGGTATTTTTTTTGTCATAGCATATGACAAATAACAGCGTAAATCGATGCATCCACAGTTACTAACTGCAAAAACGACTGAGAAGTGGTTACTCAAATAACTGAGTAAATCGATGCATCCACAGTTACTCACTGCAAAAACGACTGAGTAGTGGTTACTCAAATAACTGAGTGAATCGATGCATCCACAATTACTCACTGCAAAAACAACTGAGTAGTGGTTACTCAAATAACTGAGTAAATCAATGTGTCCACAATTACTTACTGCAAAAACAATTTTTTATCATACTGGTACCCAACGGTTTTGCACATATAATAAAAATTCACCCACATAAGAAGGGTAATAGAATGATATTTGTAACGTACACCGTAAAAATTGTTAACTTAATTTTACTGCCGTTCCGAGCTTTAGCCCTTCGTCGGAGTAAAAATGTCAGCAAAGTTAATTTACTTTTTTTACTGTGTTACACATTTCATTCTATTACCTATCGTTTATATCAAACACCGACGCAGCCTATACTAGTTTACTCGCTAGTTTCTATTTCTATTTTTTACGGTGTTACAATTTTCATTCTATTACCTATCGTTTATATCAAACACCTTCGCAGCCTATACTAGTTTACTCTCTATTTTCCATTAATAAAAATTTAGTTAAAAACTAGATTTTTAATAAATAAAAATTAACAGTAAAATAAAGAATTTTGTTTGGTAATGCTACAACATAATTCATACTTTCAAATAGATTATTTGGGTTCGAATGAATGTCAATAATATCTCTAAGATTCCATTATCGCCGTGGACAACCTTTTTGAAATGGGTTTATACATTATATAACTCTAAGATTCAAGTATCGCCTTGTACAACCTTTTTGAAATGGGTGTATACATTATATAACTCTAAGATTCAAGTATCGCCTTGTACAACCTTTTTGAAATGGGTGTATACATTATATAACTCTAAGATTCAAATATCTCCTTGGACAACGTTTTTGAAATAGGTGTATACATTCTATAACTCTAAGATATGATTCAAGTATCGCCTAGCAATAAGCATGCACAGCCCTTTTGAAATTTGTGTATAAATACATTCTATAACTCAAAAAATCATGAACAACCTTTTTGAAAAAAGGTGTAAAAGCAAGTAATTTAGCACAAATGCACAAAAACGTTTTGACAGACAAAGTTAGGATTGTTGATAACTTGTCCAAGTAAAGAACTCCTTTCCTTTGTAGTGTGACAATTGGAGGATTTATCTGTGAAGCGTTTCTTGCGAGTTGTAGGCTGTTTGCATCTTGAAACTGGAATAATTCAAGGTCATCAGCGATGTCCATGACCAATCAAGCTTTTCTCCCTCACCATATTAAAGCATGACAGTTTGCACGTTGGGCTAGTTGTGTCAGTTGTGGCTGAGTATTGCTTATTCGATCATTATCATTTACCGACGCTAAATAATAGTACTTTTCCTTTTTTTAATCATTTATAACCTGCGTAGCTAGTGGCTCTTCCTCCCTTTCCCTCCCCCTAGCTCCCCTTTTAAACTGAATAGAGAGTCGCAACGCCGGCTGCATCATTCATCGCTTAGAAACGCTTGGGCTTCCTGTGTCCGTGACTCATTATGTAAATCTTCGCGCAGTCAGTGGGTTGCGATTGTTGTGTGGGTGGCTGTTATGAATATTTACGAGTGACTATTCGTCGGTACAACATTGCTAGCCATGTCCAATATAGAGCTACTAAACTACGAGCAAAATGGTAGTAGCGAAAAGATGACACAAATTCAGCCAGTTTTGCCGGACAACATCGAGAGAGATGATGGAATTACGAACGTCGAAGCGACCGATCTTGGACATATCTCGCTCCATCAGGTACACAGTACATGTGTTTAAACAGCGCGATTACTCCCAAATACAAATTAAAAATGGCTTCTATTCAATGCTTTTACCATATTGCATATTCTGTTAATGTTACTGATTCAATTTGAGTAGTTTTTGGACAGATTTATCGATTGGATATGGATTTAAACGGTGCAATAAAGTTGAATATTAAGTTCGACAATATTTGTCTTTAATTCTTGAATATTGTGTTGCTTTCAAACGTATTGCTTTTTATAGATTCATTTATGCGGCTTGCATACAATTGATAATTAAGCTTATAACTTAATTGAAAATATAGTTCAAGACTGATAAACAGTATTTCACTCACATAATTTCACTCACATAAGCTTATAGTACCAAAAACTATACTTAAAATAGCTTAATTTTCGCAAAGGTTATTTCGGGGTCAATATACGTTTGTAAAATAACATTCACATAGTGTTCGCGAAGCGGGATTTACCAAAAACTTTCAAACATCGCAATTAATATTTTCACTGCAAATTTCACTTATGAACAATTAGAACTTTGAAAAATATTCTAGGTATTTGAATTATCTTTTAATATATAATTTCAATGCAACAATTTTTAACTTTCAGTGTCACAGGTTTTTAAAAAATTCAATTTGTAATCGCGATTGTTTTGTTATATTACTATGCCAACTTGAAATAATACAAACAAATCCAAAGTATCAAACTTTTAAAAAATATTACTAAAATCCGAATAATGGTTATTCAA
The DNA here is from genome assembly GCA_949775045.1 of Metridium senile. NCBI lineage: Eukaryota > Metazoa > Cnidaria > Anthozoa > Actiniaria > Metridiidae > Metridium > Metridium senile. The sequence continues at coordinate 2,243,431 of OX459108.1, read as the reverse complement.
AATAAGTCATTCGGAAAAAGATTTAGTTAATATTGGTATTGAAACGCTGTGACGTATTTTCATTCATTTTGTAAGCATTCTTTAGATTTGCTAAATTTTTTTGTTTTTATATCATAATTGATTGTTATTTTTGAGTATTTTTATTGTGAATAACATATAAAGTTAATCTGAATATGTATTAATTAATATATATTTTATATATTTTGTTCATTCGTTTGCTAGCTTATTTTTTTATATTATAGATATTAAGTGTTTTATTATATACCCTATTCAAACGAAGAAACATTTTCTCTCCATTTTGAATTTTTTTTATTTACGTGGATTTATTCCCCTCTAACGAGGGGAATAGATCGATTTATTTCCCTCCACGTGACATGCTCTCGACCAATAAGAAAACGAGTTTGAATAGGATATATAATAAATAATATTATTTCATGTAATATTTATTTGTTTGCTTGTTTGATCTTTTGGGTTCATTCATATATTCAATCATTCATCTATCGATCCATTCATTCACACATCTATCCATTCATTCATTCATTTATTTCTTTATACATTTCTTTATCCATTCTTTTATTTGTCCAACTGTTTACTCATTCATTTATGAAATCTATGCATTTATTTATCCATTCATTCATTCATTTACTCATTCAATAAATCAAGTATTTAACATGCATCCATCCATTCATTTATCCATCCATTCATCCATCCATTCATTTATCCATCCATTCATCCATCCATTCATTTATCCATCCATTCATCCATCCATTCATTTATCCATCCATTCATCCATCCATTCATTTATCCATCCATTCATCCATCCATTCATTTATCCATCCATTCATTTATCCATCCATTCATCCATCCATTCATTTATCCATCCATCCATCCATCCATTCATTCATTGTATTATATATCCATTTACAGGCTGCTAGAGATGGCAATGCTGAAGTAATCCATTATCGACTATTCAAACTAGGCCGTGCCTCAACTACACGTCGGTTCAAGTTTCTCAATAAACTAGATGACGACAATGTATCTCCCCTCCATTACGCTGTCAGATATGGCCATCTCAATATCGTGAAAATATTGATTGAGAATGGAGCTGGTAAGAATAGATTTTTATTATATGGCTACAATAGTATGTGCGCTCTGATTGGCTGTTTTTTGGTCTGATGTTTTCCCATCTCAGACCTTTACCATGATAACGGTCCAACTTTCGTATTTTTTTCAGACCGGGTAATTAAAAAAAGCTTTTAAAATATTGCAATAAATATATTTTGTTAATAAAAGTTTTGCCTTTCACACCTGCAGGGTGTTTTTTAGCCAGTTTAGTGTGTGTTTGATGTTTTTTTTCTTTATAAATAATGAGAGATTCTGCGATAAAATATTTGCGATTTCGTACATCGCTAAGAAAAAAAAGCCATGTAATAAACGATTTATTAACCTCGATTGTTCGGTCTGTCCAGGAAAATATCAGACCGAGGTCTTGACAGTATGGAACGAGCCAGACCTCACGCTCTGTTAATAATCTCTTTGTATAGGAAATTGAACAATCTTGAGTACAATTTGTCAATAATAGATACAAGTGATGTTTTGAAAGTTTTCAAAATTGGACGAGCCTTTTAGCCGAGTCCAATTTGATAACTTTCAAATCATCACAAATATCTATACATGTAGTTAAATTACAAGTTGTATGAGAAGATCATGCGAGTTTTTATTTATAAATATATAAATACTGAAAAACTAATTGCATGGCTCTGCAGATTACAATTTACTAGATTTAATTGTACTCCTCTTGTCCAATCAGAATTGAGAAAGTTTGTACAGTGTATTATATTTTTTATAATAGTTTCCTTCACAGTTCCCTGCGCCATCTTGAAAGGTAGCCTTGCCTTTGCATTGAGGCAATTAGATGAACATTGATCTTGCAATGATAGAGGCACATGAAGAATTGTCCCTCAAGGTTTAAAGGTCTCTATCATGCATTGCAAGCTCAACGTTCTTCTCGCTTGGATGCAAAGGCCTGGCTATACCTTTCAAGATGGCGCAAGGAACTATTAAGGGAACTATTAAATAATTTAATTTTGCATTCATACCGTCAATATCATTAATATTTATTACTTAATATTGCACAGTCTAACATGCTAATATATGATCGACTGCGCATATGATCGACTGCGCATCATTAACATTGCCCATATAAAGTAGAGATTAACACTACAACAAGTGACACATGATTCTTTGTATACTATTCCAGCAGTTGAAATTTCAATTTTTAACTGGCATAACGAGTACTAACAGTGAAGTACAACATGAAATAAGAATTATGAAATCTAAGTTAATAATTTAATGCTATAATATCAAGCATTTAGAGTGCGCTTATGGTGTACCACATGGCATTTCTTTTGTTTTGTTTTAACTTAGTAAATTGATCGATGCATCCACACTAACTTACTGCAAAAATGACTGAGTAGTGATTACTTAAATAACTGAGTAAATCGATACATCCACAGTTACTCACTGCCAAAACGACTGTCAGAGTAGTATAGTTACTTAAAAACTAATTGGTACTCTGCAGAGTACAATGCAATTTATGATTTAATTGTATACTTCTCTTGTCCAATCAGAATTGAGTTATATAAAATAACTGAATAAATCAATGCATCCACAGTTACTCACTACAAAAAACTTTCACTTATTTAAATTTCATCTATCTTTTTCCAGAGGTTGACCTAATCGGACCAGATGGAGCTACCCCCCTGCACTACGCCGCACGTTTCTTCACGAGTAGTCTAAAAGTACGTCAGCAGTCAAACGACAGCCTAGCAGACGATACCAATGAACCACAAAGGTTCTGGTTCGCTCTCGAGGATGCATTACGGCCACATGTCTCTGATGTGGATAATATCAGCATTGCAGGGGATGAAGAGTCAATTGTTGATTACTTGTTAGAGATGAAAGCCAACATTAATGCACAGGACAGCTATGGCATGACTCCGATGCATTATGCTGGAATGAAGGGGAATATTTCTGCTGCGAAAGAGTTGCTACAAAGCGATGAAATAAGGATTGATGTAAGTATAAATCTAGATAGATGATTGGATTGGATGAAGGAATATATATATATGAATGAATGAAATAAGGACTGATGTAAGTGAATATTAGATAGAATGTAAGAGACTTTAGTATATAACATGTTGAATATTACTGCTGCAAAAGTGCTGCTACAAACCGATGAAATAAGAATCGATGTAAATGAATATAGATAGATAGTATATAATATGTTGAGTATTTCTGCTGTTAAAAAGTTTAGAAAAATTCAATCTTTGTTGTGACCTTTTGCTGCTTGAATTCATATCATCCATAGTGCATTTCGGGCTAGGTATGCAACAAGCAACAAATCCTTTGCCAACTGTTTTTGAAATAGCTGTATGTTAGATAGAATGCAAGAGAGTTGGGAAATTGAGTGAATCGATAAATGAATAGATAGCTGAATGGATGGATGGATGTATGACCAAGTGAATGAATGTATTATGACAATGACAATGACAATTTGTTATTTTCACATTAATATACATATTATAAATTATCCTTATATGGAGGTGAGGGCCAACTGAGGTAACTATAACAGCTATACAAAGCCAGTTGGCTATTTTATTTTCTATTATAATAAATCGGTCATTTATCAAGAATAAATATAACAAAAATTACAAAAAAAAAAAATATATTATGTATATATAAATCGGTTAAATAGAATAAACAATTAAGAAAAATATAGAGGGAATTAAGGTAGATGAATTTGAATAAATATATAGAATAACATGAAATGTATATGAAGGAGTAAAATTTAATCATAATTAGATTAATATTTTTTAATTAGATTAATGAATGGATGGATGGATGGATGACCAAGTGAATGAATGGATTAATGGATGGATGGATGGATGAAGCAATGAATCAAATTAGAATAATGATTATATGAATGAATGCATTGAAGTATGACATGTATATGAATAGCTAAATGAATGGATGAATGGATGGATGAAGCAATGAATGGTTTAATGAACTGTAATGGATGAATTAATAGACAGATGAATCGATGAATGAAATCAGGATAGATAAATGAATGTATGAAATGATGATATGTCTGACACACATGAAGTAACCATGAAGTGAATGCGTTACACAGGAGCCAGATACAGGCGGCGGTACTGCCCTCCAAGCAGCATGTAACAACGGATCGTTACTTGTCGTACAAGCCCTAATAAAACAAGGCGCTGACATCCTTTCCAAAGACATGGAAAAGATGACACCACTTCACTTCGCCTGCTCAGAGGGTCACCTCGAAGTTGTCAAATACCTGTTAAAACAAGCAGACAAAAAAGGCGGGGAAGAGATGGTCAAAATTATGCTCTCTGCTAAAAACTCTGAGAAAGAATCAGCCCTCCATTCGGCAACTGACGGAGGTTACTTGGACGTGGTTGAGTTCCTGATTGAAAAGGGAGCGAACGTCCGTGATACTCGTAGCAACAACACTCAACCTTTGCACTTGGCGGCAATCAGTGGACAAATCCATATCGCTAAGCTTTTGATTGACCATGGTGCGTATATCGAGGCACGGAATATGAACCATGAGACACCGTTGCATCGGGCTGCGGAATTCAACCGAGTGGAGTTTGTGAAGTACTTGATTGATAAGTAAGTACTTGTTATACCGAAGCTTTTTAAAAGTTTTCGTTTTGATAGTGGTGGTGATTGTGGTAGTGGTGGTAGTGATGATGGTGTATGATATATGTATGGTGTATGATATTGATGGTGGCTATTGGAATGATGGTGTTTATATTGATGATGGTGATGCATGATGATTATGATTATGAAGATGAGGATGATGTTTATAAAGATTATGATGATGATTTTGTAGATGATGATGACGATGATGATTATTATAAAGCCGTGGGCCGTTGGCATCTAGAAATATTTAAGAAATCGTTTTTTATTCGTTGAACAACTCAGAAAGAACTATATCACCGCAAGAAGTTTGACTGATGTGTAGTATGATGAACCGTTTGTAGTTAGAGTTGTTTGTGAGTTGTTCAACGAACAATAAATGATTTCTAAAATATTTCTGAGTGCCCACGGTTTTTCGACTGTAAATAGTTCTAGTAGATGGAAAGATCATAATAATGATGCTACAGTTACCTTTACTGATATACAGGACCTAACTGATTCACTATCGTTGTTTTAGGGGAGCAAACATTGAGAGTTGTGATAAAGACAACTTCACACCGTTGCTGGAGGCTGCCAGTGAAGGACACACAGAGATTGTATCTGTCCTGCTTGCTCGTGGTGCAAATATGAAATGTACAGATAGACAGAACAAGAATGCTATCTTTATGTCTGCTGAACAGAACTGTGTCGATACGCTGAAGGTAAGGGAATATATGATGATGATGATAATGATGAGGGTAAGAGTGATGGTGACGATAAGAAAGAATATGACATCAATACTTACATACCAAGACAATCTAGAGATTATGATGATGACGATGATGATGATGATGATGTTGATGCTGGTGATAATGATGATGATGATGATGCTTATTAAAATGATGGTGCTGACAATAATGATGATGATGACGATGATGATGCTCTCTTGTAGGAACTTCTAAGCAATCCATTATCCAAAGGACTTATCAATAAAGGTGATCTCTACGAAGCCACGCCCCTCCACGTGGCTGCCATGAAAGGATTCGTCGTCGTAGCAGAGGTACGTACGGCATATATGTCTAATAGGGCAGCGCAGCGGCTAAAAAACTGGCCGCAATAACGGGGTGGCCGTATTAAGCGGGTGGCCGTAAGGCGGGGCTGCACTGTATTCAGTACTCTACTTTAAATACTGCACGAGGCCGTATAGTTCATTGAACAGTCAGCAAGGGACTGTATTTGCCGATAAAGAATGAACGAAAAGTCTCTATAACTCTTTTAATATTAAAATTGAGTTCGCTCAGCGTGCGTTAAGCCTGGTTTTCACTAGCGACGCAATGCAAGCGCAAGCACACTATGTACTAGTGCCACGCGCAAGCACAAGCGCAAACGCAAAAAAAAAGAAAATGTTTGATATCTTGCACTTGCGCTTGCGTTATCACTGCGTCAAACGGTTTTCAGGACGAAATAAGGTTTCTTCGCTTGTGCTTGTGTTTGCGCTTATGCTTGCGTCGCTAGTGAAAACTAGGCGTAACAGCACTCCACGTGATCGATTTCAGCCAATTGGGAATTTAGATTTTGTACAGTGCACGACATTTTAATATTAAACTCGTATACCGTGCTGTTTTGGACTAACGATAATTGTAATCGATATGTTTCAGTTGCTGCTGGATAATGGAGCCAAGATTGATGCACGGAACGATGAAGAGTACACACCTTTACATCTCGCTGCTAAGTTTGGTAGAACAAGGTACATCATCGGCATCATCATCATAGTCATCATCATCATCATAATTAATTTCATGATTGTGATTGACAACTTTGTATTATTATCTTTGTTTCATAATCATCTTTGTTATCTAAACTTACCATGGTATTGTTCAAGATCAACATGATTACCTTCCTTATCATCATCATCACCACCATCATCGTCAATATTTATCGTTATCATCATAACCATCCTCTTCATAGTTACCATTATATCGCAATCATCATCATTAACATCATCATTGCTTTCATCATCATCATCATTAACATCATCATCATAATCATCATCATCATCATCATCATCATTATCTTCTTCTTCGTCAACATCATCATTCTACCTCTCGTTAGCTAGAGACATTAAGAACTATATAATCGATGGTGTTCGATTCTATGTTTTCTCCAGGACGGTGCAGACATTGTTAAAGCGAGATAGTTCGATCATCAATGACGAAGACGAGGCATCCAACACCCCTCTCCATCTTGCTGCCATTGAAGGACACTGGAAGTGTGTACGAGAACTGCTAGAGAGTGGATCACCTGTCGATGCCAGGTAAGACGGGAACTTGTGATGATTTTTCGTAGGTTGAGAAACACCTGTCAAAGGACATGTGAGAAGCTAGTGATGTATGTTAAAATATTAAATGTAGAGGTAGTAGTGTGAGTGTGTCGAATACTTGAACATTACCAGTGATGTATGTTAAAATATTAAATGTAGAGGTAGTAGTTTGAGTGTGTCGAATACTTGAACATTACCAGTGATGTATGTTAAAATATTAAATGTAGAGGTAGTAGTGTGAGTGTGTCGAATACTTAAACATTACCAGTGATGTATTTGTTAAAATATTAAATGTAGAGGTAGTAGTGTGAGTGTGTCGAATACTTAAACACTACCAGTGATGTATGTTAAAATATTTAATGTAGAGGTAGTAGTGTGAGTGTGTCGAATACTTAAACATTAGCCACTGGCTAGGGAGACGGGCTGTAAAGTATATATTACACGATATCGAGGCTGAGGTTGTTAGTCAACAACTGTAGCCTGCGTAGCAATCGTTTCTTTTGGTGGAACGGAAAAAGTTGTTTTGGGATAGCTGTGTTACTCGTCTTAGGTTTCGCGCGGCTATATCGGTAACACAGCTATCCCAAAACAACTTTTTCCCGTTCCTAAATAGAAACGCTTGCTACGCAGGCTACGAGGACCGCGAAAAGGGTAGACTGCAAAACAGTCCCTACTTTTACGCGAAAACTCCGAGGAAACAAGTTAAAGTTCGATCGGACGAAATTCTGGACGCGTCTCTGCCCTCTCGCCTCGCTCCCCGCTCGGCCGTTAATCCTCTCCTCGCGCGGCCAGAATTTCAACCAATCGAACTTTAACTCGTGTCCTCGGAGTCTTCGCGTAAAAGTATAGGGACTGTTTTGCGGTCTACAAATTTAAAGGTCTATTGCACAGTTTATTAACAGCGCCTTGAGTTGTTAACTTGAGTTTTAATTTCTCTTATATTTTCAGGAACGTCAATTTGTGGACACCTCTGGATTGCGCTGCATTTAGTGGTCACGTGAAGACTGCAGCGGTTCTATTGGATTATGATTCACCTGTAGACCCCACTGATAAAACTAGGGTAGGCATTGCGTGACCGCGTGACATGTCACGCCATGACGTGACCAATCGTTACATGTACACATGATATGGGATGTAATGATGGGGTGATGTTGATGATATGGTGATCACGATGATGATGGTGGTGGTGGTGGTGATGATAATGATAGTAATGGTGATAATGATGATGAAGATAATGGTGGTGGTGGTGGTGGTGGTGATGATAATGATAATAATGGTGATAATAATGATGATGATTATACTAATAGTGATAATAATCGCGATACTATAATGATGATGATTATAATAGTGATAATATATATATAATGATAATAATGATGATGATTATAATGATAATAATGATGATAATGATAAGGATAATAATGATAATAATGATGATAATGATAAGGATAATAATGATGATAATGATAATAATGATAAGGATAATAATGATGATAATGATAATAATGATAAGGATAATAATGATAATAATGATAATAATGATAAGGATAATAATGATGATAATGATAATGATAATAATGATAATAATGATAATAATGATAAGGATAATAATGATGATAATGATAAGGATAATAATGATGATAATGATAATAAGGATAAGGATAATAATGATGATAATGATAATAATGATAATGATAATAATGATGATAATGATAAGGATAATAATGATAATAATGATAATAATGATAAGGATAATAATGATAATAATGATAATAATGATAATGATAATAATGATGATAATGATAATAATGATAATAATGATAATGATAATAATGATAATAATGATGATAATGATAAGGATAATAATGATGATAATGATAATGATAATAATGATAATAATGATAATAATGATAATGATAATAATGATGATAATGATAATAATGATAATAATGATAATGATAATAATGATAATAATGATAATGATAATAATGATAATAATGATGATAATGATAAGGATAATAATGATGATAATGATAATGATAATAATGATAATAATGATGATAATGATGATAATGATAAGGATGATAATGATGATAATGATGACAATGACATTTGTTTGACGAATGTCGAAGGTTTAGACCGCGGATTATAATAATGGTGATGATAATGATGTTGATATTGATGATAATGGTGATGTTAATGTCGTTGATATGAGAGAAGTAGAATGTAATTTGTTTGTCTCACCAATGTCGAAGGTTTGGACAATAATGGTGGTGGTTGAGGTGATGATGATGAGAATAAAAATAAAGGTGATGATAATGTTAATGTCGTTGATATGAGATAAGTAGAATGTAATGTCGAAGGTTTGGACAATAATGGTGGTGGTTGAGGTGATGATGATGATGAGAATAATGATAATGGTAATGAAGATAACGCATGATGGTGCTTGTGATAACGACGATAATGATTGTAATAATTATAACTAAATGGTGGTTATATAATTTTCCCCAGACTACCCCCCTCCATCTAGCATCTAGGGAAGGTCATGTTGATATGGTCCAGTTACTGTTGTCCAGGAATGCTTCTATATCTCTAACAGACCATACAGGACGAAACTGCCTGGACATGGCCGTAGACAGGGGAAATAAGTATGTAACAATTATATGTATTTGTTTTTATTTAATGATGTAAAAATGAGACTTAGTAAAGAAATAATTGTTTTTTGACGTTTCGGAGCCATCACGCTCCATTATCAGATAATACTAATTACAAAATGCAGAAAGTTCGCTTATAAACTAATTTATGTAAATAATTTAGCCTTGATGGAATCGGACTGTACATTGTATTTGTTGATAATAATTTGTACGTGGTTCAAAAATTCCACGGAGAGACGACAATAGGACTCGAAGTCCCCTACAAAGTTTGTTTTCCAATGGTCAAACAATAGGGAACTTTAGATTTGACAACGAGTACGAGATTGAGTACGAGTACAAGTTTTGAAATTGGCCTTCTGTGTGTATATAATAATAATAATAATAACTTTTTTTAACGTCTCAATCTTCTAGCTGGACGCAGTGCGTCCTACTAATCGGGGAGACTCACTCACACTCACTACCTCTACGTTTAATATTTTGCACACAACTCGACGTGCTGAGGGAGGAAAACCGGATAACCCGGAGAAAAACCCTCGTGGCATAGGAGAGAACAATGCAATGATACTTGATATACCTTGCGGGCCAATTATTCACGTGTCTCTATCATTGCAAGCTCAACGTTCGTCTCGTTTCAATGCAAAGGCCCGGCTACCTTTCAAGATGGCGCAGGGAACAGTGAACGGGACTATTTCCATAGTTCTAAAATAGTTTTATCACATTCGTGCCAACACCAAAGATTATATACCCTTTTAATAAGTCCCGAAGTGTTGTGTTTTCCGCGCTTTACGTCAAATTTATTCTTTTCAATTCCTTTCATATATTATACAAATTTCAAAAGAATAAATTTGACGCCAAGCGCGGAAAACACAACACTTCGGGACTTATTAAAAGTGTCTATAGATATGAATACTGGTCTTGTTTTGTGTAGGGAGGTAGCCTCTGCCATTGTGAAAGACAAGAATTGGGTGGATGCTATGAGAAACAAGACATTGGAGCAAGGAAAGGTCACGACGCCTATGAGAAAACTTATCCTGAAGCTGCCAGGTGGGTTTACTTGACTGACTCAAACTAAAGACCCTGGTAAACGGTTTCAACATTTGCTTCAACATCCGTTCGATTTTGTGGCAATGGCACTGTTTAACGCTTTTCAACATCAATTCAACATCGATTCAACACTTTTCAACAATGTTGAAAGAGTTTAAAAGCGTTTAAACATTGCCATTGCCACAAAATCGAACGGATGTTCATGTCATTTACTAAACCTGTTTAATTCCATTGCTAAACCTGTTTTATTCCATTGCTAAACCTGTTTTATTCCATTGTTAAACCTGTTTTATTCCATTGTTAAACCTGTTTAATTCCATTGCTAAACCTGTTTTATTCCATTGCTAAACCTGTTTAATTCCATTGCTAAACCTGTTTAATTCCATTACTAAAACTGTTTTATTCCATTGTTAAACCTGTTTAATTCCATTGCTAAAACTGTTTAATTCCATTGCTAAAACTGTTTAATTCCATTGCTAAACCTGTTTTATTCCATTACTAAAACTGTTTTATTCCATTGCTAAACCTGTTTTATTCCTGATTTAAACCTGTTTTATTCCTGTTCGAAACCTGTTTAGATGTCGCCGAGACCGTCTTGAACCAGTGTGTCACCGACAATGGACTCCCTGTCTATCACCATGACTACGAGATAACTATGAACTACGAGTTCCTCGAGGACATCTACGCTGATTGGTTCTCGTCCATGTCAGGGGGGAGCCTCACGTCGTCCGAGGTTGGCAGTGTCCATAGCTTCCAGATCGATAAGTCTGAGTTCGGTTATGCTATGATCGACGACCAGCAGGCGATTGAGATGGCTACGAAACAACTGGAGAAGAAAAAAAACCATCCTTTGATGGTCATGGTGAGTATTTAGTGATATTATCATCATTAGTATCATCATATCATCATCATCATTATCATTATCATCATCATTATTAGTATCATTGTCATCATCATCATCCTTATCATTATCATCATCATTATCATTATTACCATTATCATGATTATTCATATCATTATCATCATCAGCATACTCATTATTACTATTATCATCATCCGGCCATCATTATTATCATCATCATCATTATTATCATCATCATTATTGTCATCATCATATTATTGTCGTTGTCACCATCATCATCATCATTATCATTATCATCATTATCATCATCATCATTTTTACAATCACCCTGCCATCTTTCTAATCTTGATCATCATTCTACTTCATTGTCGCCATAATTATGGTCTCCATCATCATCATCATAGTAATCATCATCATCATCATCAAACATAACTATCATCAACATTATCATCACTATCATTATTATCATGATCATCATGATCATCATCAGTATTTCACAATCTCTCCGCTGCTTGTCTTCACCATTTGTCAATGATCTATGAATTTTTTCTCCTAGATCAAAAGAAAACGCGAGAATCTAGCCAGTCACCCATTGGTGTCTTTCTTACTGGCAAGGAAATGGTCCAAATTCGGACGATTCGTCTATTACTTAAAACTCTTCATCTTCTTCTTATTTCTGTTTTTCCTGACGGGTTATTCAATTGGTAAGTAGAACCTAACTGTAATAGTGTTATTCTCATTACATTACTCGAACGACGTAGACGTTGGCTTGTTGTTGTTGTCGTTGATGGTGATGATATGTAGAACCCAACTTTAATATATTGTTGAAAATCAATTTGTATCAACAACGTATACAAAGCTAAGATTTTAATGAGCTGAGCTTTCGGACAAATTCCTTGTCATTCTTATAGTCCAGAGGACCGTGAAAAAAAGGTATTTTACACCGTGATAATGGAATATTATTTTATGCTTAACTGATGAAGAACATTATTTTGCATCATTCAATCAAAACCATGATGTATTCATTGTTGTTTTTCTTAAGCCACAACACAGTTACGGGCACAGAAGTACAACGGAACAGACAAGTGCATAAAAAGTGAGCATGAGAATTCCGAACAGAAGTTCTTCATCGAAGCCGGCTCAGTTATTGTCCTGGTCTTGGCGTGCTGGCATATTCTTATGGAGGTACGGTCGGAAACCTAGTGTATTCTTTGTTAAGTCCCGGGCAAACAACTTCAACATTTGTTCGATTTTGGTTAACGCTGTAGAATGGTTGTTGAACGATGTTGAACGTAGGTGGGCAAACGGTTTCAACATTTGCTTCAACATCTGTTCGATTTTGTTGAATGGTAATGTTGAAACCGTTTGCCACCCCCTTTCAACATTGTTGAAACGTGTTACGTATTTGAAAGACACTTAAATGCGCATGAATGTAGTCAACAATGTTGAACGAAGCCGGACAAACGACTTCAACTCCAATTCAACATTCACAGAACAAAAGAAATGTTGAATGGATGTTGAAGCAAAGTTTAAACGCGTTTAAACTCTTTCAACATCAATTCAACATCGATTCAACACGTTTCAACAATGTTGAAAAAAACGGCTTCAACATTGCAACAAAATCGAATGAATGTTGAAGCCGTTTGCCCGAGCCCTTAGCTTCGTTCTTTTTTTTACTGCAGTATTCGTCTTTCTGCAAGCTCAGACATTCCAACGGCTAGTTGTGTAATACGTATTTGTCTGCTGCGAATTACTCGGTACCTTTTATGTTTTTGATTGACGGCAACCGTTGGAATGTACGAGTTCGCAGAAAGTCGAAAACAGCAGTAAGACTACAAGTTAAGGCCCGGGGCAAACGGTTTCAACATTTGCTTCAACATCCGTTCGATTTTGCTGAATGGCAATGTTTAAATGCTTTTAAACTCTTTCAACATCGATTCAACATGTTTGAACAATGTTGAAAGAGTTTAAAAGCGTTTAAACATAGCCATTCAACAAAATTGAACGGACCAGTGTTGTTTCTTTCGATGTACATGTCAACCTACTTACCTACCTTCCAAAGCCTTCTTTCTTACTTACTTTACTACCAACTTACCTACTTACTTACTTACTTACTTACTTACTTACTTACTTACTTACTTACTTACTTACTTACTTACTTACTTACCTACTTACTTACTTACTTACTTACTTACTTACTTACCTACTTACTTACCTACTTACTTACTTATCTACTTACTTACTTACCTACTTACTTACTTATCTACTTGCCAAATTACTTACTTACTTACCTACTTACCAGTACTAACTTACTTACCCACTAATAAACTTACTTTATTTGTGTTTCGTAGTTGTTCCAGATATTCTATCAGCTCTTCGATTATTTTAGATGGGAGAATCTTCTCGAATGGGGGACCTATGTTACGTCTATCATATATGTCGCCGCGGAATTCAAGGAAAGCGAATCCATTGGATTTGAGAAGTACGATTAATAAGTGATAATGTGTGCGAAATTGATGATGATGATGATGGCGGTGGTGGTGGTCATGATGATATGATGATAGTGGTGATGATGGTGATGATGATGATGATGATGGTGATGGTGATGATGATGATGATGGCGGTGGTGGTGGTCATGATGATATGATGATAGTGGTGATGATGGTGATGATGATGATGATGATGGTGATGGTGATGATGATGATGATGGTGGTGGTGGTGGTCATGATGATATGATGATGGTGGTGATGATGGTGATGATGATGATGGTGATTATGATGATGATGGTGATGATGATGATGGTGATTATGATGATGATGATGGTGATGATGATGATGATGATGATGGTGATTATGATGATGATGATGATGGTGATGATGATGGTGATGATGATGATGATGATGATGATGGTGATGATGATGATGGTAATTATGATGATGATGATGGTGGTGATGATGATGGTGATTATGATGATGATGGTGATGATGATGATGGTGATTATGATGATGATGGTGGTGATGATGATGGTGATTATGATGATGGTGATTATGATGATGATGGTGATTATGATGATGGTGATTATGATGATGATGGTGATTATGATGATGATGGTGATTATGATGATGGTGATTATGATTATGATGATGATGATGATGATGGTGATTATGATGATGATGATGGTGGTGATGATGATGGTGATTATGATGATGATGGTGATGATGATGATGGTGATTATGATGATGATGGTGGTGATGATGATGGTGATTATGATGATGGTGATTATGATTATGATGATGATGGTGATTATGATGATGGTGATTATGATGATGATGGTGATTATGATGATGATGGTGATTATGATGATGGTGATTATGATTATGATGATGATGGTGATGATGATGATGGTGATTATGATGATGATGGTGATTATGATGATGATGGTGATTATGATGATTGTGATTATGATTATGATGATGATGGTGATTATGATGATGGTGATTATGATTATGATGATGATGGTGATTATGATGATAATGATAATGGTGGATGATAATGATCTTATGATAATGATGGGGATTGTGTTGGTGGCGGTTGTAATTATGATGATTTCCATCATACAAACGGCCACTATTATTATCATCGCCATCGTCATCATTATCGTCATCACCATTATCACCATCATCA
The DNA here is from genome assembly GCA_949775045.1 of Metridium senile. Classification (NCBI taxonomy): domain Eukaryota; kingdom Metazoa; phylum Cnidaria; class Anthozoa; order Actiniaria; family Metridiidae; genus Metridium; species Metridium senile. The sequence continues at coordinate 2,228,157 of OX459108.1, read as the reverse complement.
TCATTTTTATCATTGTTAATATCATCATTAACATCATGACAAAAATTATCATTATTATCATCACAACCACCACCATCATTGTTATCACCACCACCATCATCATCATTACCATCATCACCACCATCATCATTATCACCACCACCATCATCATTACCATCACCACCACCATCATCATTATCACCACCACCATCATCATTGTTATCACCGCCACCATCATCATTATCATCACCACCACCATCATCATTACCATCATCACCACCATCATCATTATCACCACCACCATCATCATTACCATCACCACCACCATCATCATTATCATCACCACCACCATCATCATTACCATCATCACCACCATCATCATTATCATCACCACCACCATCATCATTACCATCACCACCACCATCATCATTATCATCACCACCACCATCATCATTACCATCATCACCACCATCATCATTATCATCACCACCACCATCATCATTACCATCACCACCACCATCATCATTATCATCACCACCACCATCATCATAACCATCAGCACCACCATCATCATTATCATCACCACCACCATCATCATTACCATCACCACCACCATCATCATTATCATCACCACCACCATCATCATTACCATCATCACCACCATCATCATTATCACCACCACCATCATCATTACCATCACCACCACCATCATCATTATCATCACCACCACCATCATCATTACCATCATCACCACCATCATCATTATCATCACCACCACCATCATCATTACCATCACCACCACCATCATCATTATCATCACCACCACCATCATCATTACCATCATCACCACCATCATCATTATCATCACCACCACCATCATCATTACCATCACCACCACCATCATCATTATCATCACCACCACCATCATCATAACCATCAGCACCACCATCATCATTATCATCACCACCACCATCATCATTACCATCACCACCACCATCATCATTATCATCACCACCACCATCATCATTACCATCATCACCACCATCATCACTATCACCACCACCACCACCACCATCATCATCATCACCACCATCATTGTCATTATTATCATCACCACCATCATCATTACCATCACCACCACCATCATCATTATCACCACCACCATCACCACCACCATCATCATCACCACCACCATCATCACCACCATCACCACCACCAACACCATTATTAATACCATGATCATCATCGTCCCCTTCATCAATATCATGTTCATGCCATATATTTAACGCCTCGGGTTTTTCCTTCTGTTTTTAGATGTTCCAGCCAACACTCTAGTATCGGAGCGGTGTCTATATTCACCGCATGGATGTGTCTTCTATTGTTCATCAGGAAGTTCCCAAAGCTGGGTATCTATGTGGTCATGTTCACTGACATCTTGTATACCTTCGTGAAGTTTTCGCTGATCTTTGTTCTCTTCATCGTCGCTTTTGCTTTGTCTTTCTACACGTTACTCCCCAATAAGGTATGGCACGTTTACTAGGTATCATCTTCCTTATCTTCATCATCATTATCACCATCGTTACCATTATCATCTTCAAATACATCATCATCTTCATCATCACTACTACAATCATTATTATCATCATCATTACCATAATTACCATCATCATCATCATCATCATTACCATCATCATCATCATCACCAACATTACCATCATCAAATCTTCATCATCATCACCACCACAATCATCATCATCATCATCATCATCATCATTACCATCATCATCGTTATCTTCATCACCATCATCATCGTTATTATCATCATCATCATCGTTTTTATCATCATCATCATCGTCATCATCATCATCATCATCATCATGGCCATCATCTTCATCCTAATTTGTTCTTTCTTCCAGGTGCCGTTCCAGACTGCTGGTAGATCCATTGTCAAGACAGGAGTAATGATGATTGGCGAATTCGAGTTTGACGATCTGTTCACCGATGACGTTCCAGCGTTATCGTGGGCTCTGTTTATCATATTCTTGATCGTTATGACATTGATTCTCATGAATCTCCTGGTAGGCATTTCATATTATTATCCTACTAGTTATAGACGAGTAAAAATATCGCAGGATTAGGACTGGATCCAGTAAAAATATGATACAGATATTATAATATATATAATATTTTCCACAGCAGATCCACACAGTGGTTATTCTTCTGCTGGCACTCACTACCTCTACATTAAATAGTTTTTAAACATCACTCCTCACATGTTGATTTTTGCTGAGGGAGGAAAAACTCGATAACCCTCGTGGCACAAACTAAACTCACATAAAGCTCACTGCGGTACCTGATCTGGGACTCGAACCCAGCGGTGAAAGTCTATAATGTTTTGTCTCTGGCTTTTAATTACAAAATGTTAATTGTGACAAGGGAGTCGTTGCCTCCATAGCCATTGCATCACACTCATCCTCATATATATTATACAGTTGACTTTCTCTGAACGACCCCTCTCGTAATGGACCACTTTCTTCTGGTCCAAGGGTGGTTGTTGACGAGAGAGTTCACTACACTTCAAATGAATTGAACATGTGACGAATATGTTTCTATTTCATAGATTGGTTTGGCTGTCGATGATATCAAAGGTGTACAGGACCAAGCACTACTGAAACGACAGAGCATGTTGGTATGTTCCTTCCTTCCTTCCTTCCTTCCTTCCTTCCTTCCTTCCTTCCTTCCTTCCTTCCTTCCTTCCTTCCTTCCTTCCTTCCTTCCTTCCTTCCTTCCTTCCTTCCTTCCTTCCTTCCTTCCTTCCTTCCTTCCTTCCTTCCTTCCTTCCTTCCTTCCTTCCTTCCTTCCTTCCTTCCGTCCTTCCTTCCTTCCGTCCTTCCTTCATTCCTTCCGTCCTTCCTTCCTTCCACCATACTGCTTTACTTAGTCGCTTATGTTGTCTTGTTTAGGTTGATTTGGCTCTCGATGTCGAGAAGGCGTTCCCTCGTAAACTGCGAAAGAATCTTCTTGTCTTAAAGGAGAGCTACTTTCCAAATAGACATAGGGGAATATGGAGATACTTTAGTTCTGCTCCAGTATCGCCACAAGAGATGAAAGAGGCATTGGAAATTGAAAAGGTTGGTTCCAAGCATGTCTGTTAGTCTTGTTTAAGGCCCGAGCAAACGGCTTCAACATTTGTTCGATTTTGTTGAACGCTGTAGAATGGTTGTTTAACGATGTTGAACATAGGTGGGCAAAGGGTTTCAACATTTACTTCAACATCTGTACGATTTTGTTGAATGGTAATGTTGAAACCCTTTGCCACCCCCTTTTCAACATTGTTGAAACGTATTACGTATTAAAAAGACCGCTAAATGCGCATGGTTGTATTCAACAATGTTGAACGGAGCAAGGCAAACGACTCCCAATTCCCATTCACAGAACAAAAGAAATGTTAAATGGATGTTGAAGCAAAATTTAAACGCGGTAAACTCGTTTAAACTCGTTCGTTTGTTGGCTGGTTTGTTTGTTTATTTGTGTGTTCGCTTGTTTGTTTGTTTGTTTGTCTGTTTCATCGTTTGTCTGTTTGTTTATTTGTGTGTATGTTTGTTTCTTTGTCTGTTTCTTTGTTGGCTATTTGTTTTATTTGTTTTTTTGTCTTGTTTTCTTATTACTATTCTCCCAACTTTCAGCCGCTTCTCCAAAAAGTCGAAGAACACAACGAAAGTGTGGATAAAAACATGAAAATGATGAAAACACGTTTGAAAGAAATGCAGACCCAGCAAGAATACTTACAGGCCATGCTACAAGCTGTAGTTAGAAAACTAGAGATAAGTCTTGAAGATGACGCCGGGGATGAGGAGGAGCTCCTTATTCCAAACGTACCAACCGTATAAACACACTATACCATCCTGCAAAGGATGTCGGTATTTCGATTTTTTTGTCATAGCATATGAAATCCATGTATCCACAGTTACTCACTGCAAAAACGACTGAGTAGTGGTTACTCCTATAACTAAGCTAGTAAATCGATGCATCCACAGTTACTCACTGCAAAAATAACTGAGTAGTGGTTACTCAAATAACTGAGTAAATCGATGCATCCACAGTTACTCACTGCAAAAAAAATATTTAAAAAAATATAAAAAGCACTTTGAAAGATATCATACTGCTACCCAACGGTTTTGCACATATAATAAAAATTCACACACATAAGATAGGTAATATAATGAGATTTGTAACACCGTAAAAATTGTTTACTTAACCTTACTAACGTTTCGAGCTTTAGCCCTTCGTCGGAGTTAAAAGTAGACTCTTTAACCCTTTAACTCCGACGAAGGGCTAAAGCTAGGAACGTCAGCAAAGTTAAGTCAACATTTTTTACGGTGTTACAAATTTCATTCTATTACCTATCGTTTATATCAAACACCGACGCAGCCTATACTAGTTTACTCGCTAGTTTCCATTTTTAACGGTGTTACAAATTTCATTCTATTACCTATCGTTTATATCAAACACCGACGCAGCCTATACTAGTTTACTCGCTAGTTTCCATTTTTAACGGTCTTACAAATTCCATTCTATTACCTATCGTTTATATCAAACACCGACGCAGCCTATACTAGTTTACTCGCTAGTTTCCATTTTTAACGGTGTTACAAATTTCATTCTATTACCTATCATTTATATCAAACACCGACGCAGCCTATACTAGTTTACTCGCTAGTTTCCATTTTTAACGGTCTTACAAATTCCATTCTATTACCTATCATTTATATCAAACACCGACGCAGCCTATACTAGTTTACTCGCTATAGTTTCCATTAATAAAAATTCACACACAAGATGTAATTTAACAAATTGGAAAGCGTTGACGTTTTCCTATCAGTTAAAAAAATGATTTTCAATAAATAAAAATTAACAGTAAAAGAAAAAATTTTGTTTGGTAATGCTACAACATAATTGAAATGGGTGTATACATTATATAACTCTAAAGCCTGGTTTTCACTAGGGACGCAACGCAAGCGCAAGCACAAGCATGTGAAAACGAGACGTGAATAAGCGCAAGCGCAAACAAACTATTCACTAGTGCCACGCGTAAGCACAAGCGCAAACGCAAGAAAAAAGGAAAATTTTTGATATCTTGCGCTTGCGCTTGAGCTTGCGTTATCACTGCGTCAAACGGTTTTCACGACGAAATAAGGTCTCTTGCGCTTGCGCTTGTGTTTGCGCTTGTGCTTGCGTCGCTAGTGAAAACTAGGCTTAAGATTCAAGTATCGCCTTGGACAACCTTTTTGAAATGGGTGTATACATTATATAACTCTAAGATTCACTTATCGCCTTGGACAACCTTTTTGAAATGAGTGTATGTATACTTTATATAACTCTAAGATTCAAGCATCGCCTTGGACAACCTTTTTGAAATGGGTGTATACATATTATATAACTTGAAGATTCAAGTATCGCCTAGGACAACCTTTTTGAAATGAGTGTATACATTACATAACTCTAAGATTCAAGCAGTATCGCCTTGGACAACCTTTTTGAAATGGGTGTATACATTATATAACTCTAAGATTCAAGCAATATCGCCTTGGACAACCTTTTTGAAATGGGTGTATACATTATATAACTCTAAGATTCAAGTATCGCCTTGGACAACCTTTTTGAAATGGGTGTATACATTATATAACTCTAAGATTCAAGCATCGCCTTGGACAACCTTTTTGAAATAGGTTAATATAGTAGGTAACTCTCATCAACCTTTTTGAGATGGGTGTATACATATAACTCTAAGATTACATTATCGCCTTGGACAACCTTTTTGAAATGGGTGTATACATTATATAACTCTAAGATTCAAGTATCGCCTAGCATGCACAACCCTTTTGAAATTTGTGTATAAATACATTCTATAACTCAAAAAATCATGAACAACCTTTTTGAAAAAAGGTGTAAATATCAACCTCGTTCCCAGGGTCCCACCCAAAAGCGAAGGGAGAGTGCCCTGGGAACGAGGTTGTGTAAATATATATCATATAACTCGGAGAATCACCTCAGTTTCGCCGTGAACAACCTTTTTGAAAAAAGGTGTAAATATATACTGTATGATATGACTAATAATAACCCGTCGCCTTGAAATTGGTGTTTAAACGTTTGTTCATTATACGGTATCTAGAGAACAGATTTAGGTCTGTGGAATTTCAATTTCAATGCTTCTCAAGTTATTCAAATTATTCGTTATCGTCTCTCAAGCAAGGTGTTCCTTGAATTAGAAAACAGAGCTAAAATATGAACAAGCCGAAAAAACCTCTACGAAGCTTTCGAGCTGCTGCTATCGTTGCAAAACAAGCTCACAAGTTTGCTTCTTCTGGCAGTGCAAGTTAGTTATACAGTTATATTATTTAACTTAATCTATATGGAAAATTACTATATTATAATATAACAAAATTCAAAATATGATCTGTGAATCTCAGTGGAGATTATTTTGAAACATGTAATATGCAATCAGAATTCATATTAGTTTTGATATTTTGAGAATTTTCGTTTGTAGCGACTGATAGGTGGGTGTTTTTATAGTTTTTAGCATTTAGGGATTTATTGAAACGAGATTTTGAAAACCTTGTAGGAAAGCTATAATTATGTTATATTATGTATATTTTGGAAGATTGATTAATTATTTTTGCGATATCATGAGAATTAGAGGAGAGAAGAGGAGAGAAGAGAAAAGAAGAGAAGAGAAGAGAAGAAAAGAGATCAGACTAGAAGAGAAGGGAAGAGAAGAGAAGAGAAGAGAAGAGAAGAGAAGAGAAGAGAAGAGAAGAGAAGAGAAGAGAAGAGAAGAGAAGAGAAGAGAAGAGAAGAGAAGAGAAGAGAAGAGAAGAGAAGAGAAGAGAAGAGAAGAGAAGAGAAGAGAAGAGAAGAGAAGAGAAGAGAAGAGAAGAGAAGAGAAGAGAAGAGAAGAGAAGAGAAGAGAAGAGAAGAGAAGATCGCGCACTGTTTTTCCAATTTACAAATGGATGGCAAAAGTTTAAAGTCCATTTCTTAAGACTAGCTAGACTTAAAGCGACTTCTTCAGCTTTAAAACTTATACTGCCCACTTGTTATAAAATATCATTTGCAAAATGCCTAGAGTCACTCAGTAACTTGCGAGCAAAATTAGTTTAAAGATGATATGGTGCTATCTTCTCGTTCTTCAAAACTTTTTCTGTCTGTCTGTATATAGTAAACACTCAAAATGCCTAAGAACTTCACTTGAGAGAAATTCGGATAAATGAATATCAATGCAATTTTTCTTGTTTTTGAAGCACTTAGAATTTATGACAAACGATACTCTATAATACTTAAATGAAAAAGTGTTTTAATTGCAAAGTAAACAAAATTTCAAGATGTATCAATATTGCTTTTAAATTGAATATGTTAACTAAATAGTATCACGATTCGTCACGGATTTGAAAAGGAAAGGAAAAGGAAGGAAAGGAAAGGAAAGGAAAGGAAAGGAAAGGAAAGGAAAGGAAAGGAAAGGAAAGGAAAGGAAAGAAAGCAAAGCAAAGCAAAGCAAAGCAAAGCAAAGCAAAGCAAAGCAAAGCAAAGCAAAGCAAAGCAAAAAAGAGAGGAAGTTCCTATCATTTAAGTTTTCATAATTTATACAAGAGCGAAATGTTTGATTTTATTATAAAATATAAATATAAACATTTTGTCGCCATGGTAACTCTAAAAGCGCCGATGAAATTCAATTATAGTCAGCGTGTGATTCGATACTTTTGATCGTTATTCGTGCAGAAATCCCATTCTCTTACCCAGACCCTTCTCAGAATACTGAGAAGGGTCTGGGTAAGAGATTGGCAGAATTCGTATATGTGTGGGCTGACTTTGCTTGTGACTGATTCTTTGTGTCTCAGTATAAACTTTGATTTCAGAAAATAACAATAGGTATCCCCCCCCCCCCCC